>KN839845.1:794087-815700 GCA_000827185.1 Hydnomerulius pinastri MD-312 | reverse complement strand
CCTGGACCCCGATGCGACACTCTTTGAGTCTGGAGAAATGTGCACTGAGAACACCTTGCTCTCTTGGCCCAGTGTGTGCAACAACTCCTCCGTTGCAGCATCCCAGATCCTCACTGTCTTATCATAGCTGCCGCTGGCAATTGTTCTCCCGTCAGGAGACACGTCCACCATATGCACTGTCTTGGTATGGCCTTTAAGAGGATTGCCAATCTGTGCACCTGTCTCTCGATGCCAGACCCTCACATCTCCATCCACTGACCCAGTAACCAGGCGCTGCTCGTCTTGGAAGAAAGCGACACATGATATCAAGCTTTCGTGCCCCTCATATGTCTGGATCGGCGCTGGACGGCTCTCGCTCTTGGAAACGACGAGGTTCGGCAAGGACGACGCATGGACCGAGCTAGAAGAGATCGGCATATCGGCTGGCGCAGGGATGGTTGTGCGAGGGAAGTTGGAAATGGGCGAGGGCTTGAAACGAGGAGCAGGAAAAGTAGGAGAGGAAATCAGAGACGTTCAGGTGAACAGTGGTTGTGCTGTACGCATTCTGCGCCCGTCATGTCTTTCTCATGGACATCCGGAAGGCCTCGTGCCCTATAGACGCCCGCACAGCAAACACTCCAGATGTCGTCATGTAGCTCTCACTCTACCAGTAATCCCGCAGTTCACGCATGCACGCACCCCCCTCTCCTTACGCACAACGGCCCCGTACCTTTCATTCCAATCGTTCGCCACCACGGCATGCCAAATTCCTCATCGACGTACTATCGCATTCTCATGCCAGGGTATCGCGGTCTCATCGGCATCCTCGAGCGCTGCTACTACAGCAATACAGCATGCTTCGCTCTCAGTGCAGTGCCGCAACCCTACCTTACGCGGACCAACATCAATGTACCGCTTAAGCTCCTGCAAAGCGCGTCCTCGTGTTCTTTTCCTCAGTGCAGATCACGACCATGCTTCACCACCATTGTCGGCGTCGTTCGTTCATCAAAGCAACGAGGGAAAGCCGATCTAGGTCTTTGATGGAAGCGGCGCTAGATGTCAAAGTGGTGTGCTATCGGGTGCGCCTTTCATTCCCCATATCCATTGCCATCCTGTGCGCTTCTGACGCTCATTTGTGCTTCGAAACCCCATTCTTTTGTCTCTGACTCTTTGCCGCCCAGATGTTGTTCTGCCGTTTGCAACACCGCTCCGCGGAACGCCTCGCCACTGCCCTCGCCATCTCATACCCCCGGGCTTGCTACTGTGATCCTGTCTTAATAGCAGCGTCCCCCCGTGTCGATCTGATCTAGCACGCCTCCCCACCCGATGACTAACGTGCTTTCATCGGGAAGTCAGAGCCTACCTGAGTGCCTCTGAGCGCCATCGCTGCAGACGCCATCGGAAGGTCCCTTTCCTATGTGTCTTTCAGCGAGGGATGCTCGAGAGGTATGTCTTCCTTAATCTTGGAGTATATGGTAATTTCATGGTAAATCCCATATGTTCTTGTGAACGTGAATAGATGAGGATTGTAGTTTTCACAGGCCCGTTTCATGGTCCACCCCGATACAAGGGTCATGGCGGTATATTGCGAATTCTGTACACGCGCCCTATCAAGAGCCTGTCATGCTGCTATCAAAAGTCCACCAATGCGTGCTTTACAATGCCCCATGCTCTACACGCGGCGCACAGGCGCTGAGCAGCACCCAGATAGTGTCCGAGGGGGCACATGCGTCCATCCGACCCAGGTCTACATTAGTGACGGCGTTTCATTGAGAGCCTCGGATCACTGAAGCGACGGAACGCGTCAGTTTTTTGTGTTTGGGCTTCTTGCGTTCGTTCGTGCGTTCGCAATCCCAAGTCTGTGTTGGCGAAGTGCACTTTGTGACATTGGAACCGCATCGTCCGGCTGGGATCGAGTGGTGCAGCTTGGACCTTGGTCGTTTCACGTTCGAGGGTATGGCTCTGGGACTTAGTAATTGGGTATCCGCCACTCAAGGCGCAAACGTTTACCCCTCACCGCCCAAAGCCACGTAAAGTATTCAGCGCCGACAGACCGGTGCTTGATTATTTGCTAATCGGGAGGGTAATCGTGATGTCAGGGGATGGTGAGGCTAATCGCGCTCGTTGGTAACAGGGTGTCCGAACCTCCGCTCCAATCCTCCAAGATCACCCCCCCCCAAAAAAAAAGAAAATACGCATCCTTGTCAGATACGCAGTGATCGAAGAAACCAACACGAGTCGGATGGCATACGATGCACCTAGCGGATGAGAGATTGCGAGTGCTAGGACGAGCGGGCAGTACGGAGCATGAGTCGAGGGCTGGGCGTGGCCATGTCGGTAGCCGCGACGCATCGCGGCTCCCATGATGGTTTGCAGCCCGTGCAGATGCATCTTCGTTTCTGCGAAGGTTTCAAGAGTCAAAATCACGGTTGTGCTTCAACGTCGGATGGATGGATGGGAACGCTCTCACTTTCACGCGAGGGAAAACAACCCTTCGCTGAGCAGCGCGTGGTACATGATGGTGTGAGGGCCCAAGGATAATTCCGAACACGAGGTTCCTGTACTTAAGAATGTCAGCGCGCATCCTGTGCTCGTCTGGGAGGAGAACATAGAGTCCATATCACAAGCGTTCACGTTCAGCTCCCCATCTTTGCCATTATAGGGCCCGGTTAGAGCCAGCGTTGCCTTCAGAAGGCTCTACCTCGCAAAGACTTACTAGCTGTTATTCATTGGCGATGAGGAGCCCAGCACCAGCACCGATGAAGTAGGCAATGTGGATGCTACCGCGTGGGCGTGCAGCCATCGCGCAGCAAGAGAACTTGAAGTTTGAGTTAGGGATTGGCTGCGTCTAGGCTGGTCATTCCGTTTCGAAGAGCGTTCATCGTTGACAGGACTCTGTGCTACGCGTACGCATATGAGTGCGAACAGTGCAATGAATCACGAGAACGTACAGTTTGTGCGACGGTGCCGAAGTCGCGAACGCTTCCATGTAGAATGCCCCGATGTATCGTCTTCGTCGCCCGCACAGGGTCTTGGCCTACGATTGAATCGACTTGCGACTGTTCTCGAGGTGGTTAAGGCAGGGGCGATGTATCAACTGCGAGGATTGGTAGTGATCTATGGTGTGCTCAGATGGACAAGTTGCAGCGGCCAGCTGTGTTGAGTCGATCTCTATTGAGAGGGACGTGCAGAGTGATAGGATGGGGCCAGGATATTTGTCTCCTTGAATCATTGTGTTTAGCATTGCACATTAAAACGAAATAGCACCCCTTGATTTCCACTATCGTAGATGGATTGGTAGCTGTCTTTCTTCTCATCCGCGATACTCATATTTTCGATGACGGACTGCGTCACGACGACGCATTTTGGAAGTTGCGAGGGAAGATCAAGGGGGTTGCCTATACCGATCCTGCGATGCCAAAAGACCGAGAGATTTCCGCAGCCGCTTTGACCTAGTCTGTCATACCTTCGAGTTTAGGAGGAGGGCGGATAATCTGACACACAGAAAAGCATGATCAAGGCAAAATGGAAGCGGAGGGCTATAAGAATAATATGCAAGTTTTAGAGATGCTGATGTCCCCCGCCGTGTGGAAGCAGTCGAGAAGTGAAACCGAGCCTCAAACACCATGCTCGCGAGGCGGGGGGTATTCAATTGCATGAACGCTTGGTGCGGGATGTCAAAGAGAAGAGAAAGTCAGCCGAGCGGGATATGGCGAACAAACCTGAGTGTGACCCCAAGTGCTTTCTTACCGATTTCTCGAGCAGTGCCCGGGCGCCAGCTTAGACGAGCGACGCAGCATATCATTTCAGAAAAGAACAAGTCGGCATTGGGAAATCTCTCCTGTGCCAAAGCTGATTAAGTATTCGTGAGCGTCCAGCCTCACGTTAACCGGATAGACTACATCCTCCCGCCCAAGTGAGAAAGCAATCGCGAGATATGCAAACACGTATCAAGGACAAGAAAGAGCATGAATACGGGCTTGACAACTCCCAGATGTGATTGGTGGGAGATGCTCCGAGTCCTAGCCTTTGGAAAATAATACAAACGAGCCGTACGCCCACCACCACAAAAGAAAAATCGCATAGGCCAGTACGAGAGCGATGCGACGTGTGAACATCGAACGCCATTGCGTTGCAGCTTGATGACGCGGTGTGGAGGGGTTTATCAACGCCATGGGACGCAATCCGGAGAATAACTTATCTGGGATTCCAGGAGAATCTGCATGGGTATCACTTCCTTGATAGGATATGAGTCAAGTCGAGGGTGTATCGGCGGGAAAATGAGGACGATCTGGGAATGCTGAGCGTACTTGAAGTTAACATTGAGCAGCCTGAGCGGCATCATAACCAACCATGCAACAAGAGGGCTCGGACGGGAGTATGATTTCGTACTTTAAAGCCTATCGGGGACTTGGAAATCATGCTTGTTGGTTGATCAGATCAACGTTGACTTGATTAGTTTGACCTCGGAAGCAAGCAAGTCGGAAAGACTGAGAGACGGTGACTGGCCAACGTTTGTTTGGCGGGGGCTTCCGATTCAAACAAACACCAGAAACCGCCAAAGCTGGTTGCTT
Organism: Hydnomerulius pinastri MD-312; assembly: GCA_000827185.1. Classification (NCBI taxonomy): domain Eukaryota; kingdom Fungi; phylum Basidiomycota; class Agaricomycetes; order Boletales; genus Leucogyrophana; species Leucogyrophana pinastri. Next base: position 811,147 of record KN839845.1, on the reverse strand, counting down.
CAAGTTCTCCGCCACAGTCCACTGCTCCTCTCAACGCTTCATGGAGCGGATTCCCAAGTCACCGTGCTGCGTGCCAGCGCTTACTCTTTGTCAGCCTGCTTCCTCCCCCTTTACATTCCAGAATTCCCAGAGTCCAACGTCTCAGGCAAGTCCGAGCTAAGAGCATGCCAGGATGCGACTCGGAGCAGGTAAGGTCAAGTTGTACACTCGCCGCGGCACCCATGGTGTACGGATAAGAATCTTCCTTCCCTCAGGAACATCCATGTTATCTGCATCCTGCACTTACCTCCGACTCTGTCGTGTTCGTCCACCCGCTCACCATCCTCCTAGCCGCCGATTGTCACGCATTTAAGGTTGGGCTGTCCCCGATTTGCAGCCCGGTTGTGGGTGTGAACGACCGGTTTGTGGATCGTCGTTGTTCTCTAGTAATGTTAACGCCCTCTGGTCGAACCTGTCCCAACAAAATTCCCGATTCCGCTGTCCACACTGGCATCTGTGCCTGGAGGTACGAGTGAGCTGCAGGTCCTACCATGACCGCGATTCACGTATCAAACATGCCACTGCCAGGAAAGTCGCAGAAGGACAATGATATACGATACAGAACCGAGGACTTCTAGAGTATACAGTGCGAGTCGTCACAAAACATAACATATTCTACTTAGTATTCAACGTCAACGAAAGCAGCGGTCAAAAAAATTGGTTCTATCTACGTGCAACAAACGGCCAAGTGTTCGTGAGACGCTCTGCAGTAAGGTAAGAGACAAACCGTTGCTATGGTTGATGAACTAGTCGGACGCCCATGGGTTCTCAAACTCCAACATGGGCACGGAGTCCTTCAATATCAGTTCGCGAGCCCGCACACAGATCTGAGGGCGGCGACATCAGAGGCCGTGCATCCGGCTCAAGATCGTGCTCTGCTGGTGATGGAGACAAGGGGCTCGCTGCATCGACTGGATCTGTGACACTTATCGGGGGGATGGATGGGGATAGGGAAGAAGGTTGTGGTAACGATGATGTGTCCTGTGCGCGAAGAAGTGAGTCGAGGAGTGAAACATGACGAGGGGATGAGGAGGATTGCGACGAAGGTGAATGGTGCGTGATAGACTCGATATCATGCGGTGGCTTGCTGGGAGTCCCCATGGCTGCAGCAAACATGCTTTTCTGTTGTCGGTACTCACGCAGGATGGATGCTTCGTCAGGAGGGAGCAAGGAAAGATCAACATCTTGCAATGATGATAGGCACATGTCTAGCTTTGGTGACGTCGGAGGGAAACCCGCCGAAGAGGGCAGAACTGGTGCTGGCAAGGACGAACGCTCACTGGGGGATGTAGGGAGGTGTGATACCCCCTCATCGCTTGGGTCTACACGCGCGAGACACAACGGAATTGAGGGTGGTGATATTGGCGGCAGAGAGTACGTAGTCGAAGCTTCGACGGGCGGAGGAATGATGACAACAGGACCGGAAGGTGGACCGGAGGTTGGGATAGAAGTGCTGACAGATGCCACGCTGTCAAGAGAGGATGACAGCGGAGGGGAGGTGCTTGTTGGGGGACCGACAGGGGACGCAATGGAAGTCAGATGCTGAGCCTGCAGCGGAGACGCTGAGCCGCTTTGAGGGGCGATGGCCTCGCTGTCGCATGGCAGTTCGTTGGGAGCGCCGGGGGCCACAGCAGACCCGCCCCGTTGGCGCCGGTGTTCCCACACCATGGCTACTTCGTCAGGGGACAAAGTGGATGGCGGAGCAAGGTCGAAAATTTGTGATGACGATGGGCACGAGTCTGGCACTGGTGATGCGGAGGAGAAACCCGACAAAGAAGGCACCGGCGGTGCTGGCGAGTATGCATATTGACTAGGGGTTGCAAGTGACAACGCCAGTGATGGATCTGTCGACGACGGTGGAGGAAGCGCAGTTGATGTACCAACGGGAGGAGAGACGACAACAACAGGAAGAACGGGTCGAGCAGACCACAATTGCGGGACGCTCGTGGAAGGAACGACAACAGCGGTCGTCGGCGACTGCAACTCGATCACGTCTGCGTTTGGGGGCTTCCGGAGGTGGAGGAACGACAATATCCGATTGAATGTGCCGATAACGCGCGAACCACCTGGCGTGTTTGGAGTAGCATGTGACGGATCCGGGCGGGGATCTTCAGCATCTGGTATTGGCTCGTCCTCTTCTGCATCGTCCACAGGTGGCCTTCGACAGTAGCAGCACATGAAAAGGATTGTGTTCAAGGTGTCATACTCGATGTCATGGATAATCCCCCAAAACTATAGCAATGGGTGAGTTGAAAGTGAAGCGAGATTAGTGCATTCGACGTACAGCCCTATCCCTTCCCGCAGCTACCTGGACATGCTGCGGTCGAGCTGCTCTGTTCCTCGCCGTGCTAGATCCCGAGTCACCCTCGTCATTCTCGGGGGATCTTTGTGTATGATCGGATGTGTCGGTAGATGCGTTTTGGGGATTAGGTTGGTCATCACAGACATGAGGCTGCAATATGGGTGTGAGTGCGAGGATGACAAAGGATGGGAGGCAGAAACGTACGGTTTGATTGTTGGCGCGAAGCCGCGTGCGCTTCCACCACGAAGGCCCCCTGCCAGTCTCTTCACCTCCTGCGCCCGAGTCGTCTCTGCGATTGAGTTGACGAGTGATTGTGTGCTTGAAGCGGTTGAGAGGGCGGCGAGGCGTCAATGATGGTTGTGTGCGAGTTACCAAGCGGTCAGGAGGTCGAGTGGTGGCGGATAGCTTGATAGCAGCGAGTCAAATGACTACGAAGTGAGGAGTAGATAGATGAGCGTACATCGAGGAAGTGTGTATACTCGTATTGCTGCGGTTCCAAGCCTTTTGAGGGTTCTCCTTCGGGCACGACAGCAGGAAGCTGTAGAATGGTCGTCAATATATTGTCAAAGGAGAAAATGAGAAAACAGCGCGTACATCGAGAGGCAACAACGCTGGGGACTAATGGTTGGGGAGAGGTTAGTGATGGGAAGGCATAACGAACGCGTGCATGTACCTTCTGCGACTTGTGTATCGTGTGTGAATAAAAACGTGCAAGAAACGAGGTAGAAACTCACAGTAGACTGGGGATCCTCCGGGGCATCCCAAAGATATGCCTTCTTATCCTCACAAGCGGTCGCGATGAGCCGCCCTGACGGAGAGTAAGCTATTCCCCTGACGTTGCCATCATGCTCGTATGCCGCAACTCGCTCCCCTGTTGTGACATCGAACACGAAGGCCACTTTCTCGAATCGAGTGCAAGTAGCCAAGTGGGTTCCATTGGGTGAGAGTGAGAGGGAGGTGATGAGATTGTCGTGCGCCTTCCAAGTGCGGATATGATCTCCAGTTGAAGAATCCCAGACGGTTAGCTTCTGGTATCCACCGCCAACTATCTGCTCTCCATTGAGAGACCATGCCAGCGAGTAGACCTCTTCGTTGATGGAGAGGATATGCTCCGCTGTGTCAGCATTCCATATTTGGATGCGGCGACGTGCCGCGGAAGCAATCCTGTCTCCACTCGGCGAGTATCGGACACGTCTGACCCAGCTAACGCACTTGATTGGGTTGAATGCCAACTCGCCGGTCTCGATGTTCCAAACTTGCACTCTTCCATCCCTGGACCCCGATGCGACTCTCTTCGAGTCTGGAGAAATGTGCACCGAGGTCACTGTGCCCTCGTGACCCAGTATACGCAACAACCCTTCCGTTTCAGCATACCAGATCCTGACCATTCTATCCTCGCTGCCGCTGGCAATCGTTCTCCCATCAGGAGACACGTCCACTGCATTTACAACATTGGTATGTGCTTTGAGAGCATGGCCAATCTGTGCACCCGTTTCCCGATTCCACACCCTCACACCCCCATCCCACGATCCAGTAACCAGTCGCTGCTCGCCTTGGAAGAAAGTGACACATAATACCGAGCCTTCGTGCCCTTCATAGGTCTGGATTGGCGCTAGACGACTCCCGCTCTTGGAAACAACGGAGTTCGACGAGGAAGAGGCGTTGACCGAGGTAGAAGAGATCGGCATATCGGCAGGCGCAGGAATGGTTGGGTGGAAACGGTCGGAAATGGGCGAGGGCTTGAAACGAGGACGCGGGAAAAGTGGGAGAGGAAATCAGATACGTTCAGGTGAGTAGTGGTTGTAATGCACGCATTCTGTGCGCCTCGTGTCCTTCTCATGGATATCCGGAAGGCCTCGTGCCCTATAGACGCCCGCACAGCAAAACACTCCAGATTTTCGTCATGTAGCTCTCACTTTACAAGTAAGCTCACGGTTCACGCAACCACGCATCCTCCTCTCCTTACGCACAACGGCCCCTTGCCTTTCTTTCCAATCGTTCGCCACCACGGCATATCAAATTCCTCCTCGATGTCTCATCGCATTCTCGTGTCAGGGCATCACGGTCTAACCGGCATCCTCGAGCGCTGCTACTACAGCAATCCAGCGTGCTTCGGTCTCAATGCTGTGCCGCAACCCTACCACAGGTGTACCATCACCAACATACCATTTAAGCTCTTGCATAGCGCGCCCTTACGTTCTTTCTCTTCCGTCGTTAATCAACCAGCCTCGAGTGCAGAGAACGACCATGTTTCACCACCGTTGTCGGCGTTATTCGTTCATTGAAGCAGCAATTCACAACGGATATATCTCATTGATGGAAGCGGTGCTAGAGCTCAAAGCGGTGTGCCACCAGGTGCATATCAATCGCATGTATTCACGCATCGGATCTAGCTTGCACTTCGTACCAGTGGTGTCTCATTCAGGACGCGTCGATTTGGGGCGCCACGACGGCGTTTGGGGGAGCCATAGACGAGGGAGGGGCAGAGTCACAACGCCAGCCATTTGGCGTTCGCGCGTATACCTCTGGCAGTGCAAGCAGATGCCCCTCGTGAACTAACAATTGTTCACCGCGAAGCCTGCGCCAAGTTAACGTCAACTACGAAATGGAGGGACGCCGAACATTCGGCGCTCGAACCTCATCGATCTGTCTGACAACCCTAATGTCGAGCCATGGCAGATTTTAGTTGCGTGCGTTGGGGACTAGGCATGTCGCGGTGGCCCTCAACGTCATGGTCTTGACATCTTCCCTAAAATACATGATCAGCGACTTCCTCGGATACCCCGTACAGAGCCCCGTACAGAGTTAGACCAACCGCAACCCAGGGACTTACGAACCAGTGGTGGACGATAGACTGACTGTTTGAGGACGATCGGGCACTACGCAGCGTGGGTTGTGTGGTGGACTTGGCCCGGTCTTTGGTCGTTAGCATTGCAACCTCCCGAAGTCGCTCGCGGCCTATGCAAACGCATCATTTGCCGTTGCAACGGTCCGTTGAGAGTCAAAAGCAAGGTTGGGCCTCAACATCGGGCCGATGGATGTTACTTTGATGGGAGAGAAAGAGGCAATTTCGTTGAGCAGCGCGGCGTACATGAGAATGTGAGGGTCCTGGCTCACGATACACGATGAGCCAGGAGGAGAATTCCATGCAGAGGGTTCCTGCGTGTAAAAACGTCAGGATGCACTCTGTGTTCATCTGGGGGGAGAACTTAGAGTCCATATCCTGGACCTCCACGTCCGGGTCTCCCTCGTTGCCATCATTGGGCCCAGCGTTGGCTTGAGGGAGAGCAAAACGTGGAAGCTGGAAAATGGGCCCAAAGGCTCTGCCTTGTATCGAAAAGGCTTACCAGTTATTATTCATTGGTGATCAGGAGTTCAATGTTGATAAAGAAGGTGCACGAAGCAAAACCAAGAGAACTTGGGAGTCCAAATCAGAGAAGAGACCGGGTTCGCCAATTGCTTGGCGTCTGTTTCGATCCAAAGCTCTTGCCAAACAAACGCTTTTAGGTCTTTGGAAATAGATGCCTCACGCGCCGTCAGGGAAACCCGTGAATTTTTGAGGAATGTCTGCAAGGAAGAGAAGCGCGTTGTGGTGGGCGAACGACTCGTTGACCATTCTTTACCAGGAAGGCACACCTGCAGGTCGCTATGCTTGGTCTCGGGAGCCGGGTCGCTGCCAGACCAAAAAAGCTCTTGGCCATAAGCTGCACAAAAGTTCGCCTTCGGACAGCGGCTCTACTTAGAGCTGTGCCAGTAAGTACTTGTCGGTTACAAGGAACTGTCAAGTATTTCTCCGACGAGTCCACGGTCCACAGCTCATGCACATGACCGAGTTGGTACGCGCCCACACAACGAAACACAACATCCTCATCATTGCTTCAATGTCCAACAACCTCTAAGCTTCAGCGCTTCAGCACTCAATTCCAGTTCCAACATGGCTAACTACTCACGTACTTCTCAGTCCCCCTATCCAATGCCACCCCGACTGCCGCGGAAACAAGGTTCGAGCTTGAAGAATTCCTCGCGAGCTGCGACCGACGGCATGGAGGAGTTGATTGATTTTCTTGCCCATGCAAGGCGCAGAAATACGAATCTATTCGATCGCCACGGGCTCGTTCTCACACGTGACTACCAGCTGTCACGCGCTGCTATCGGCCAGAAGCTCAAAACGATATCTTGGCCAGGACTCAGCAGGACAAGCCGATGGACGATGCCCGACTGTGGTGTCAGAGCTTACATCGAGCAAGTCGAGGCCCACCTGCCAGTCAACCCGACGACGCTGGACGAGTGAGTCAAACTTGTTGTATTTTGTGGCATGTTCTGACTCCCCCTATCTGTTGTCCAGTCACCTGAAAACCGTGTCTATCGCCTTCTCGGTTGCTAATTCAATCATGGAGTGGCTTTTCCACCAGTCGCGCAAAACACAAAATGCGTTCTATAAACGCCATAATCAGATATAGTGAGTCACAGCTTGCTGGAATTATATCTCCGACTGATGATGGTCAGTTTGGCCATGAAAAACAAACCTCCCCCACCTCCGGCCCCTAAGCTAGATGTACCGGCGGAGACCGCTCGTTCGCTCACTCGCCAAGAGCTCCAATCGTTCAAAAATCCTTTCGAAGTCTTCGGCAAATCCTTCAAGGTCGATGACCTTGTCTTCAAGGTTATCTCATATACGCAGCTTCCAAGGGGAGGATCTGAATTCAAGTTGTGGTATGAGATCGCGGAAGATCCCGTCGAGGTTTCAGAAGAGGAGCTGCACGACGTGCTGTCGAGTCCGAATTGTCTTTACTGTCCCCAGAATTGATAGTTCAGCTGACGCACTCTTCGTTATCAATGTGTTATCGACGTACTGCACAGTAATCGTTTTCTGAGTGCAATAACCTTGCATACTTACTGCAAGCGGTGGTATGGGCGTCAGTGGCAATGAGTAGGTGCTAAACCTGGGATTGAAATCGCGAGTTGCGAGCGTGAGGAGAGCAGATGTGCATTATCTTCTGTCGGGGTAAAGACGTCAATGACAATGTTGTTCACTGTGAGACCTGTGACCATGAGAGGACTAGGAGCTGGCAATTCCATAAGTCATAGAGTAAAAATGTAGCAAGCCTGGAGCCACAACGATGAGTTGCGGATGGACCGGTAAAGGAGATGAAGCATCTTAGGTCCATGCGTGCACGGTGTGCTGACACATCGAAGGGTGAGGGGAGGTGTAGGATGCGAGAGGCAGGGCTCATTCGTCGAAGATGTTGTGACGAGCGGAAGGGGTTCCGAAACAGAAGTGCACCGGCGTGACCAAACAGCCAGAGGGTTTGCGCGTTGTGCTATGATCATCGATATAGCTGTTGTGGTCTGAGGAAGGGCGCGGAAAGAGAGATGTATTCATATCCATGATGCTGACAGCATCCCGTCGAGAACTTCTTCGTTGAAGAGGTCGCGAACGCGAACCGCAAGTACCAGGAAAGAAGTCGGTGCTTTGCCAAATTTGGGGATCTGGAGTTTGTTTGGCAACAGCTTTGGATCCAAACAAACGCTCAGGAGTTCCTTTCCACTTGGGTTACCTCCGATCTGCCAGTTCCTCACCACTTGTGCACGACTGTGTTCGCCCCCGAGGGTCGTGCGACTTCGTATCCCTAGTCACCAGTTGCCGCAAAATTGGCCCTCTCGATGGGATCCGCCAGTCTCCGCACTCTCGTTCTTCATCCCTCAGTTCATTTCACTAGTCTTTAGTTATTTCTACACCCTCGTCATACAATCTCAAGTACGCTTGGATTGTGTGACCAACTGAGGCCATATCTCAGCTCGGCTTCACGTCGCATACCTGCGGTCTGTGGTCTGACGCTCGCACTATGCTACCGGAGACTCAACAGACATAGAGGATAGCTTGTGAGTGATTCTATTATTGCAATGTATGGACTTCAAGTATTCTCGGGGCGCTCAACGCGGCGCACTCGCTGGATATGGGGCACATGCTGACAGCTTCGGCTGAAGGAAGGAACTTTACTAGGAATTCTTGTACGTGTCGATGTTCTGTCTTTCAACCGTTCTTCAGGCCAATTTGGTTGTGGAGGAACAAGATCGACAGGTACGTTGACGAGATCTCGCGACCATCCAACACCCGAACGTCCTCCGTCTCCGTGTCACCCCGCGCGTTCGCAACGAGCTACTCAGTGGGACTGCTTGCTCCCACTGGACCTCGAGAACCCGTGGGTTGCGGACTGGTCGTGATCAGCCGCTGTTGCTCGTATAAATAAGTCGCGTAGAGTGACGTCCCCGCACAACGTGCGCGTTTGTTAACACCCGATGTCGCGTGGAATATAATCTGCCCCCCTGAGAAAGGCTTGCACTCTCGTGACCTTCCCAGTATACGTATAGCCTGTAGCGCACGTGGCTGTATGGAGCATTGGTCAAAGGCTGGGCATGGCCATGTCCGTAGCCGCGACGCATCGTGGTTCCCATGATGGTTTGCGGCCCGTGCAGATGCATCTTCTTTGCTGCGAGGGTTTCCAAAGCCGAAGTCACCGTCGTGCCTCAACATCGAGGGGATGGATGGGAATGTTCTCACCTTCCCGTGAGGGGGAAAAGAAATCCTTCGCTGAGCAGCGCGGGGTACATGATGGTGTGAGGGCCCCAGGATAATTCCGAACACAAGGTTCCTGTATTTAAGAATGTCAGCGCGCATCCTGTGCTCGTCTGCGAGGAGAACGTAGAGTCCATATCACAAGCCTTCACGTTCAGCTCCCCATCTTTGCCATCACAGGGCCCGGTTAGACCCAGTGTTGGCTTGAGAGGGCTCTACCTCGAAAAGACTTACCAGTTGTTATTCATTGACGATGAGGAGCCCCGCACCGATGAAGAAGGCAATGTGGATGCTACCGCGTGGGCGTGCAGCCATCGCGCAGTAATAGAACTTGGAGTCTGAACTAGGGCTTGGCCGCGTCAGGGCTGGTCATTCCGTTTCGAAGAGCGTTCATCGTTGACAGGACTCTGTGCTACGCGTACGCATATGAGTGCGAAAAGTGCAATGAATCACGAGAACATACAGTTTGTGCGACGGTGCCGAAGTCGCGAGCATTTCCATCTAGAATGCCCCGATGTATCGTCTTCGTCCCCCGCCAGGGTCTTGGCCTACGATTGAATCGACTTGTGACTATGTTCTCGAGGTAGTTAAGGCAGTGGCGATGCATCAACAACGATGATTGGTAGTGATTTACAGTATGCTCAGATGAACAAGTTGCAGCGGCCAGCTGTGTTGAGTCGATCTCTATTGAGAGGGACGTGCAGAGTGATAGGATGGGGTCAGGATTTTTGTCTCCTTGAATCATTGTGTTTAGCAATGCACATTAAAGCGGAATAGCACCCCTTGATTTCCACCATCGTAGATGGATTGGTAGCTGTCTTTCTTCCCATCCGCGATACTCACGTTTTCGATGACGGACTGCGTCACGACGACGCGAATGTTGAGAGGGAAGATCAAGGGGGTTGCCTATAGCGATGCTGCGACACCAAACGACCGAGAAGTTTCTGCAGCCGCTTTGATCTAATCTGGCACACAGACAAGCATGATCAGGGCAAAATGGAAGCGGAGGGCTGTAAGAATAATATGCAAGTTTTAGAGATGGTGATGTCCCCCACCGTTTGGAAGCAGTCGAGAAGTGAAACCGAGCTTCAAACGCCGTGCTCGCGAGGCGGGAGACATTGAGGTATGAGCAGACGCTCCGACCCCATGTGGCTGAGCACGAACGCTTCGTGCGGGATGTCAACAGAGAAGAGAAACTTAGCCGAGTGAGATATGGTGAACAAACCTGAGTGTGACCCCAAGTGCTTTCTTACCGATTTCTCGAGCAGTGCCCGGGCGCCAGCTTAGACGAGCGATGCAGCATATCATTTCAGAAAAGAACAAGTCGGCGTTGGGAAACCCCTCCTCTGCCAAATCCAATTAAGTGTTCGTGAGCGTCCAGCCTCATGTTAACCGGATAGAATACATCCTCCCGCCCAAGTGATGAAGCAATCGCGAGATATGCAAACACGTACCAAGGACAAGAAAGAGCATGAATACGGGCTTGACAACTCCCAGATGTGATTGGTGGGAAATGCTCCGAATCCTAGCCTTTGTAAAATAATACAAACGCGCCGCAGGCCCGCCACCACAGAAGAAAATCGCATAGGCCAGTACGAGAGCGATGCGACGTGTGAACGCCGAATGCCATCACGTTGCAGCTTGATGACGCAGTGTGGAGGGACCTATTAACGCCATGGGACGCAATTCGGAGAATAACTTATCTGGGATTCCAGGAGAATCTACATGGGTATCACTTCCTTGATAGGATATGAGTCAAGTCGAGGGTTTATCGGCGGGAAAAGGAGGACGATCTGGGAATGCTGAGCATACTTGAAGTTTACACTGAGCGGCATCACAACTAACCATGCCACAAAAGGGCTCGGACGGGAGTATGATTTCGTACTTTAAAGCCTATCGGGGACTTGGAAATCATGCTTGTTGGTTGATCAGATCAACGTTGACTTGAGTGGTCGGAAAGACTGAGAGTGTGACTGGCCAACGTTTGTTTGGCGGGGGCTTCCGATTCAAACAAACACCTGAAACCGCCAAATCCGGTTGCTTTTCTCCGCCACAGTCCACTGCTCCTCTCAATGCTTCATAGAGCGGATTCCCAGGTCACCGCGCTGCGTGCCAGCGCTTAATATTTTTCAGCCTGCTTCCTCCTCCTTTACATTCCAGAATTCCCAGAGTCCAGCGTCTCAGGCAAGTCCGAGCTAAGAGCATGCGACTCGGAGCAGGCAAGGTCAGGTTACGCACTCGCACTCATGGTAGACGGATAAGAATCTTCTTACCTACAGGAGCATCCATGTCGTCTGCATCCTGCACTTACCTCCGACTCTGTCGTGTTCGCCCACCCGTTCACCATCCTCCTAGCCGCCGATTGTCACGCATTCAAGGTTGGGTTGTCCCCGATTTGCAGCCCGGTTGTGGGTGTGAATGACTGATTCGTGGATCGTCGTTGTTCCCTGGTGACGTTAACACCCTCTGGTCGAACCTGTCCCAACAAAATCCCCGATCCCGCTGTCTACTGGCATCTGTGCCTGGAGGTACGAGTGAGCTGCAGGTCTTACCATTCACGTATCAAGCATGCCAGGAAACTCGCAGAAGAACAATTATGTACCATACAAAACCGGGGACTCCAGGAAATACAGTGCGAGCAATTACAAAACAAACGTATTCTACTTAGTATTGAATGACAATGAAAGCGGTAGCAAAAAACTGGTTCTATCTACGTGCAACAAACATCCAAGCGATCGTGAGGAAACTCTCCAGTAAAGTAGGAGACAAACAGTTGCTATGGTTGATGAGCTAGTCGGACGCCCATGGGTTCTCAAACTCCAACATGGGCACGGAGTCCGCTTCAATATCAGTTCGCGAGCCCGCACACAGATCTGAGGGCCGCGACATCGAAAGATGTGCATCCAGCTCAAGATCGTGCTCTGCTGGTGATGTGGATAAGGGGCTCGCTGCATCGACTGGATCTGCGTCACTTATCGGCCGGATAAAGGGGGATGGAGGTTGGCCGCCGGGGGACAGAGAGGAAGGGTGCGGTAACGATGATGCATCCCGTACGTGAAGAAGTGAATCAAGGGGTGGATGGTGTACGGGAGTCTGAAGCGAAGATAGAGATACGATTGACTCGACATCATGCGGTGGCTCGCTGGGAGCCCCGTGGGCTGCAGCAAACTTGCTTTTCTGTCGTCGGTACTCGCGCAGGATTGATGCTTCGTCAGGAGGGAGAAAAGAGATATCAACATCTTGCGATGATGATAGGCGTGTGCCTAGGTTTGGTGATGTCGGAGGGAAATCCGCCGAAGAGGGCAGAACTCGTGCTGGCAAGGACGAGCACTCACTAGGGGATGTAGGGACGTGTGATACCCCCTCATCGCTTAGGTCTACACGTGCGAGACACAACGGAATTGAGGGTGATGATGTTGGCGGCAGAGAATACGTAGTCGAAGCTTCGACAGGCGGAGGAATGGTGACAACAGGAGCGGAAGGTGGACCGGAGGTTGGGATAGAAGTGCTGACAGATGCCACGCTGTCGAGAGAGGATGACAGTGGAGGGGAGGTGCTTGTTGGGGGACCGACAGGGGACGCAATGGAAGTCAGATGCCGAGCCTGCAGCGGAGACGCTGAGCAGCTTTCAGGGGCGATGGCCTCGCTGCCGCATGGCGGTTCCTGCGACTGGTGCATTGTATATGAGTAAAAACGTACAAGAAATGAGGCAGAAACTCACAGTAGCCTGAGGATGCCCCGGGGCATCCCACAGATGCGCCTTCCTATCTCTGCAAGCAGTCGTAATAAACCGCCCCGACGGCGAGTAAGCCAGGGTGAATACAACGTCATCATGCTCGTATGCTGCAATTCGCTTCCGTGTTCTGAGATCGAACACGAAGGCCGTTTTCTCGAATTGACTGCAAGTAGCCAAGTGGAATCCATTCCGTGAGAGCGAGACGGAGTAAATCCAAGTTTCGTGCGCCTCCCAACTCCTAGTTCCTTCTCCAATTAAAGAGTCCCAGAAGGCTACGATCCGGTCTCCACCACTGATGACCTCCTCTCCATCGAGAGTCCACGCCAGCGGGTAGGCCTCTTCTTGGATGTAGATGATGGAGTCCTCCCAGTCCGATGTGTTAGCATCCCATATTTCAATGAAGTCTGCCGCGGAGGCAATCCTGTCTCCAGTCGGCGAGTATCGGACACACCAGACCATGCCCATGCAGATGATTGGCTCGAGTGCCAACTCACCAGTCTTGATGTCCCAAATTCGCAGTCTACGATCAACTGACCCCGATGCGACTCTCTTTGAGTCTGGAGAAATGTGCACCGAGGTCACTCTGTCCCCATGGCCCAGCGTTTGCAACAACTCCTCCGTTTCAGCATCCCAAATCTTTACTGTTCCATCATCACTGCCGCTCGCAATCGTTCTTCCGTCAGGAGACACGTCCACCTCATTTACAGGCCCGGTATGTCCTTGTAGAGTCTTGCCAATCTGTGCACCCGTCTCCCGATTCCAGACCCTCAGACTCCCATCTGCCGACCCAGTAACCAGTCGCTGCTCGTCTTGGAAGAAAGCAACATATAATACCGAGTCTTCGTGCCCCTCATAGGTCTGGATCGGCGCTGGACGGCTCTCGCTCTTGGAAGCGACGGGGTAAGACGAGGAAGATGCGTCGACCGAAGTAGAAGGGGTTGACATGTTGGCAGTCGCAGGAATGGTTGGGCAAGGAGAGGTTTGGAGACTGAGCGAACGTTTGAAACGAGGATGCAGGAAAATTGGGAGAGGAAATCAGAGACGTTCAGGTGAGTAGTGGTTGTACTGCAAGCAATCTGTGTGCCTCATGTCCTTCTCATGGACATACGGAAGGCCTCGTGTCTATAGACGCGCGTACAGCAATACGCTCTAGATTTCGTCACATAGCTCTCACTTTGCAAGTAAGCCCGCGGTTCACCCATCCATGCATTTCCTCTCCTTACGCACAACGGCTCAGTACCTTTCATTCCAATCATTAGCCACCACGGCAATATCAAATTCCTCGACGTCCCGTCGCATTCTCGTGCCAGGGTATCGCGGTCTAATCAGCGTTTTCAAGCGCTGCTACTACAGTAATCCTGCGTGATTCGGTCTCAATGCAGTGCTGCAACCCTATCAGTGGTGTACCATTATCATCATACCATGTAAGCTCTTGCATAGCGCGCCCTCACGTTCTTTCTCTTCCATCGTTAATCAACCAGCCTCGATTGCAGAGAACGACCATGTTTCACCACCGTTGTCGGCGTCGTTCCTTCATCGCAGGAGGAATTCAAAACGGATATAGCTCATTGATGAAAGCGATGCTAGAGGTCAAAGTGGTGTGCTATCAGGTGCGCCCTTCATTTCGCAAAGGTCCCTTTCCGTTCTGTGTCTTTCAGTGAGGGATGCTCGAGAGGTATGTTTTCCTCAACCTTGGAGTGTAGGTCTCATATGCACGTGTGAACGGGAATAGATCAGGATTGCAGTTTTCACAGGCCCGTTTCATTGCCCAGCTCGATACAAGGGCCATGGCGGTATACGAATTCTGTGCACGCGTCCTATCAGCTGTCCGTTGTGCCGCTATCGAAGGTCCACTAATATATACTTTGCAACGCCCCATGCTTCAAGCGCCGCCTCTTGTCCGATCTATGCGCTATGCATGCATCCAGATGCTAAGTCAGCGTCCAAGGTGGCGCATGCACCGATTCGACCTAGCCCTACATCAGCAGCGGTTCATCTAGTTTCATCCTTTCGAAGTCTCCTACAAATGCTTCAAGGTTGATGACCTTGTCTTCAAAATTATCTCATATACGCAGCTTCCAAGGGGAGGATCTGAATTCAAGTTGTGGTATGAGATCGCGGAAGATCCTGTCGGGGTTTCAGAAGAGGAGCTACAGAACATGTTGTCGAGTCCGAATTGTCTTTACTGTCCCTAGAATTGATATTTCAGCTGACGCACTCTTCATTTCCAATGTGTTGTTGGCGTGCTACACAGCAATCGTTTTCTGAGAGCAATAACCTTGCATATTTACCGCAAGCGGTGGTATGAGCGCTAGTGGCAATGAGCAGGTGCTAAACCTGGGATTGAAATCGCGAGTTGCGAGCGTGAGGCGAGCAGATGTGCATTATCTTCTGTCGGGGTAAAGACGTCAATGACAATGTTGTTCACTGTGAGACCCGTGACCATGAAAGGACTAGGAACTGGCGATTCCATAAGTCATAGAGTAAAAATGTAGCAAGCCCGGAGCCACAACGATGAGTTGCGGATGGACCGGTAAAGGGGATGAAGCATCTTAGGTCCATGCGTGCACGGTGTGCTGACACATTGAAGGGTGAGGGGAGGTGTAGGATGCGAGAGGCAGGGCTCATTCGTCGAAGATGTTGCGACGAGTGGAAGGGATTCCGAAACAGAAGTGCACCGGCGTGACCAAACAGCCAGAGGGTTTGTGCGTTGTGCAATGATCATCGATATAGTTGTTGTGGCCCGAGGAAAGGCGCGGCAAGAGAGAAGTTTTCATATCCATGATGCTGACAGCATCCCGTCGAGAACTTCTTCGTTGAAGAGCATCTACGAAACTAGCCGAGCACAGAGGTCGACATGTTACTCCCCGTATGAAAACAGCTTGCATAACTTGTGCGTAACGAGCCTTTTCGGGCTCGCTTGCATGCTCGCGGGCCAATGACAGCGCCCGCCTGAGTGCAAAATGGCCGTTCATTTCAGCTCTTGCTCGGATGCAGGAGAGAAGTCGGCGCTTCGCCAAATTTGGGGATCTGGAGTTTGTTTGGCAAAAGCTTTGGATCCAAACAAACGTTCAGGAGGTTGCCAAAACGGGCTTTACGTGCCAGTTCCTCACTACTTGTGCACGACTGTGTTCGCCTTCGAGGTTCGTGCGACCTCGTATCCCTAGTCACCAGTTGCGGCAAAATGGGCCTTCTCGATGGGATCTGCCAGTCTCCGCACTCTCGTTCTCCATCCTTCAGTTCAGTTCACTAGTCTTTAATTATTTCTACACCCTCGTCATGGAATTTCAAGTACGCTTGGATTTTGTGACCAACTGAGGCCATATCTCAGCTCGGCTTCACGTCGCCTACCTGCGGTCTGTGGTCTGACGCTCGCACTATGCTACCGGAGACTCAACAGACATAGAGGACAGCTTGTGAGTGATTTCATTATTGGAATGTATGGACTTCAAGTATTATCAGGGTGCTCAACGCGGCGCACTCGTTAGATATGGAGCACATGCTGACAGCTTCGGCTGAAGGAAGGAACTTTACTAGGCATTCTTGTACATGTCGATGTTCTGTCTTTCAACCGTTCTTCAGGCCAATTGGGTTGTGGAGGGACAAGATCGACGGGTACGTTGACGAGATCTCGCGACCCTCCAACACCCGAACGTCCTCCGTCTCCGTGTCACCCCGCGCGTTCGCAACGAGCTGCTCAGTGGGACTGCTTGCTCCCACTGGACCTCCAGAACCCGTGGGTTGCGGGCTGGTCGTGATCAGTCGGTGTTGCTCGTATAAATCAGTCGCGTAGAGTGACGTCCCCGCACAACGTGCGCGTTCGTTAATACCCGATGTCGCGTGGAATATAATCTGCCCCCTTTGGAAAAGCTTGCGCTGTCGTGACCTTCCCAGTGTACGTATAGCCTGTAGCGCACGCGTGATTCATGACGTCGGTGTCGGCGTATTGGTGTTTTTATTTGGCGGAGAATGAGGAATGGACGGTAGCCTAGCTGCTCTGGCACCACTGTACACTCTGGGCGTCCTCCGTCAGTAGTCCTCGAGCGCGCTCAGGAGCGAACCATCGTGCGGAGTAGCAGCGCCAGCGTGCCTGCAAGCTGACCGTAATCAACCTGGGACGGCGGGACTCGCGCAAGAGGTTGCAAACACATTCCACCTAGTCTCGTTCCGGAGCAAATTAAATGTTCCTTGCTCACTCGTAGAGCACAACTTGCCGATGTCTTATTACGCTGAGACTATACGCTCCGCCCTCGCAACGATATGGGGAAGGTGGCCCCGACGATGACGAGGGCGCAGGGACTTACCTAGAACGGACAGCAGAATCCCGAGGCGTGTACAACGACCGCAGAGTCCGTAGACCAAGACAAAAACACCCGTGAGGCGGGACAAAAGAGGCGAGGGAGATG
>KN839845.1:769818-791466 GCA_000827185.1 Hydnomerulius pinastri MD-312 | reverse complement strand
GGACAGCAGAATCCCGAGGCGTGTACAACGACCGCAGAGTCCGTAGACCAAGACAAAAACACCCGTGAGGCGGGACAAAAGAGGCGAGGGAGATGCGTCGATTAGCAAGTAGAAGAAAGACAGCGACGGCGCTGGCTTCAACGCGCGGTCCGAGAGCCATATTTAGGACCGATTGAGCGAAGAGGTCAGAGGTCGTGACCGCGCCCCCACGCCTCGTCTCACGCCTTCGCTCTTCGTTCTTCGTGTCCCCGCGTGTCCTCCTTGAGAACGCAAACACGGACACGGACAAAAGCCGAAAACGAGGAACGAACTCACGAGCTCTAGATATCCCCCTTACATCACGTCACCGCATCACAAGAACTACAGAGCGTTGAGATTGGGGTGTAGTATGTACAGATATGTAATTGAGGAAGCGAGGAGGCGGGGTACGGAGGGAGACACGCATATGACAAGGAAGGAGAGGGAGGACGGGGGTCACCGGGAGGAGTGCTGCCGGTATCAATGTGGCGGGGGCGACGCAGACCTGCGCGGTGGACGGGATCTGGGTACAGCTGTCCGTGCGTGGGTGACGTATGTGGTCATGGTGTGTGTAACGATAAGCGAACACGTCCGGTCGCGAGGATCGAGGGGAGAGATGGAGAGGCGTGAGTGGTGAAGTGCATGCGCCCTTGTGTGAATACATGCGGAGATGAGACGGGCAAATATCGATTATGGGACGCGAGGACGCGCAGCGGGAGGTTGACCCGAAGAGACGAAGCGGGGAGATACAAGATACATCTTTGACACCGGGACGAGACGAGAAATTGATATTGTTACAGGCGAGACGGGGATAGACGGAAGGAAGAAACGACGGGAACTCTAGGGTCTCTGCATCACGTCCGCGTTGTAGAAGGCGTCATAGGCACCGCACCGATATTCTGTGTCTTTGCACGGGTGAGTCTGTGGGGGTGGGGCGGGGTGGGGTTAGTATTGAATATCAGGAGAGGCGTAACGATATGTAGATGGATGGTGGGTGAGTATTGGTGCCAAGCAACCCGTTCGGCCATCTCCAAGGACAAAGACCCAGGGGTACATGTGCGTCCAGCGTCATATATGCGTCCCACAAAGGACTGTTTTTGCCCCGCCGTCGTCAGTGCGACACCCCACCGAGTCTATGCCCCCTCACCCCCATAATGAAGCAAGCGCCACTACTCACTCATCAAAATGAATGCCCCTCTTTGGATCCTTCCTCCTCTTCTCGCGTACCTTCCTGACTTTCCTCTCGGGCCTAACGACGATGATGGGTACCGGGCTGTGTGAGAGTGCGTATTTCGATACTGAGCCCACGCCTGGGGAGGGTGTGGGTTAGCGCATATCCAAAGAGCCAAAACCTCGAGAAGCCAGATCCCGAAACGCAAAGACTCACCACTAAAAACGCCACCGCCCCTCGCGCCACTGCCCAGCCCACCGAACCCTAGGACACCCGAGACGCCGGACATGACCCCACGCTGTCCGCGCGTGCCTACTACGATGGAGTCAGGGCGGTAGAGGGCGATGAGGCGGTCGAGGGTTGTGGTTGGACGCCCGGCTATTAATTCGAGGATTATCGAGAGCTGGGGGGGATGGGGGTTAGATCTAAGTTGGGATGGGAAGGACGGGCAGACGGACCTTTCGTTCTGGATCGTACTCTACGCATTTCTCCTGAATCTGTTTCATGAGCTCCCTCGCTTCCTCTCTTACGAGTTCGTGGTCCTTGTCTACGCCGAGCCACAGCGATCAGCTCCGCCCCCCACGCCAAAGGGAGTGAGCGGACTCACCCAGTTCCTCTTGATCGACACCCCTGAAGACGATGAGCTCGTCGCCGTCCTGGACAAGACACTCCAGTGCCCACTCGAGCGCCTCGCGGCCGCTCTCGTCAGGGCTGGCAGCGCACAGAAAGACCCTCGTTGCGCGGTTGCGTGCGTACCCGTCGGACTGTACGTGGAGTGTATACGAGAACATGGACGCAGCGGGGTTCTCGAAAGTGTCAAAGGATACCTTTGGGGTGTATCCTTGGGCTGCTACGGAGGGGGAGGGTGTTGGGTGTGGGTGTTGAGCTGCTGGGGAAGGGGTACCGAGTGTGTAAGGGGAGCCGAGTGTGTAAGTAGAGGTTGAAGTGGCAGCTGTTGATGGACGAGATGCAGAAGTGGGATAAGGCATGGCGATGATTGACTGAGAATGTGAGGTTGCGAGTGAGCCACTTGATGTTGTGCGTGGAGGAGCGCCGGGGCGGAGTCTTGGAGACGAGGGTGCTGTCGGGGAGGAGGGCCTGGACGGCTGTTTCAGTGCTGAACGGAGCATTGTCACTGGTATGTGCGTGTGTTGCTGATCCATCCCGACTATCTTTGTAGGCTTGCGTTGGTATGCTACCCTCGGTGATGGGCGGCGGGAAGAAGGGTGTTATTTTTGGGTTAGCTAGGCTATTATTTTTGGTTTAGCTGTGATAATTAAATAGTTATTTACAGTGGCATCAGCAGCACTCTCTTTGCACTCTAATCGCCATGTCTCCGTCACCTCAACCCTCTCCGTCACCCCAACCCTCTACGTCACCCACTCCTGACCCAGATCCCCCTTCAGACCCCAACCCCAGCGCATGGCAAGCCATCTTCTCTCCCCAACACGGTGCTTACTACTTTTACAACTCTTCCACCAACGAGACAACCTGGGTCAACCCTCTCCAGCCTGACCCCTCCGCATCCGCATCCGCATCCCCGTCCACACCCACACCTCCTCCCGAAACCAACGCCGAAGATGACCCAGCCACTCCCCCAAACCCAAACCCCTACGACCCCAACTCCCTCGAAGCCCGCGCACTCGCAGCAGGTATAGACCCCTCCCTCGCCCACCTCGATCCTACTCTCCTCGCCGGTCCTTCTTCCGGAGCAGGCCCCTCGGGCGCATTCACAGCGAAGTTCAACGCTCGCACCGGCGCGTTCACTGCTACTAACGCACGTGCCCCATCCCATCTGTCAGAGTATGAACGCGCGAAGAGGATGAGCGAGTTTTACTTTGATGTCGGGGCGTGGGAGAAGGACGTGGAAAAGAGGGATGCAGAGGAGAAGGAGGAGGGCGGGAAGAAGAGGAAGAGGCCCACCAAGAAGGATCTGGTGAGTGTGCTGCTCCCTTCTTCGTGGACTTGGATATTGGGCGACGCGGGGATGGACGGACGGATGTACTGATGCCCTTTGGATTGCGCAGGATCGGTTCAAAGAACAGAAGAAAGCTAAAAAGATCGCAAAGACTGCGTGGTTAAGAACTTGATGTTTCACTACGACTCTATCGATGTATCTCCTCTTGCCCGAATAATATTGATTCGCACCTGTATCGACATGATATCTGTCGGGTGACTTGCCGCGCCCTCCTGCACCTATTGGCTGTTATCAATCAACTAATCTACCATCACAGTCCAGCAACCCAAATCATGTCGTGCTCAAACCTAGGAACCCCCTGCATGCGTATCATATTCACCCAAGTTCACGGGACCAAAATCACCACAAGCAGGTAAATGCTACACAACACAAGGAACCACTCGGACTCGGAACGTTCGTCTATAAAATCTGCCGTTGAGAATTCGCACCGCACCGCTACGAAGAGGCTGTGCAAAGGAGTACGAACGAAAGGGATCCCCGCCTACTAACACGTTTACTTCCCAACTAATTCTGGGACCATGCGGAGGGTGTGTAATAAGGAGCTTATGAGCCACAAGCGCCGTCGAAGAATTCCCAATATTCAAAGCGAGAAACAGGGGTATCATTGACAATGGACCTCCTTCCTTGCCGTCTTCGCCCCCATCCCATCCCATCCCTCCATCATCTCGTCCCCGCCAATCGCGGCAAGAAAAGCGGGGACATCGGCACGCGAAGCGTAGTGCAACACCGCGCGCCGTGTTCATCGTGCTCGATATGCTGCATTCACGCCGAGCACGCATGGCCCCTGCGAATACCAGGCTCGGACACATTCAGCTCATCCCGGAATTCAGCACTGACGCTCCCCGCCTTGCGCGCGGGCTACACGATGCCGATAGCGTGTGTGCCGCGCTCGGGGCTCGAAGGAGCATGTGAAGGTGACGGGTGTGCATGCGCTCCAAGGATACGGTGCATAAGCCGACATTTCGTATCCACGTCCGTTGGGGGAGACGGTCATTCAGCCTCGCCCCGTTCCAGCATCGAGGCACGGCGGTAATGAGGGGCGCGACTGACTGTAGGTGAATTTATTTCAATAAGTTTGCGAGTTTGGTTACATTGGGACTAGCTAACCATTCGCCATTTGTAGTGAAGTTGGACCCTGACGTGATGTACTGGCAACCAGTACATTGACGCGCCTCCCATACCCTATTTGCGTCCCGTGATAGACATTGCCTTTGTCTTGCTAGCCACCGGAATAAATACAGCTTGCTATATTCCGCTGGCATCTCTGATCCCACATCAATCCACCGTCCTCTCTTCAGGGCGCGGAAAGACAATATTCTCGCCGTGTGTGGCCCAGCTGCCACGATCCAAGTATCTCTGGCATACGTACAAACTCCAAATTATCACCAATGTCCATCTTATCTTTTCATTTCATTATCCGTTTTCGCTTGCATATCACTCGAGCCACGCCGTCACTTGTGTACCACTCGGGATACCAACGTCGCGTGCACAAGCCAAAAGTACTGTTGATTGGTCCCCTGGCTGTACGGGAATGGACCTCCCGCATACTGACGATAAAGCCAGGTGGAAGAATATTGTACGGAACAACTCCAGCCAATGCTCCCAGCAGTCGGACACCCATTAGCGGCGCTGCATTGTACCCAAGATTACCTTTGAAGAGCGATCGGTAATATTGCAAGCGAAACACCAAAAACGCAAGTACGGAGAGCACAATAAAATAAAAATGAAATAAAATAAATACTGAGAGCGACTACTACGACTCCAGCCAGACGATCCCCAAAGGCGCGCTCTTCAAGTTGAGTATTCAAGTCCCACAGCACCCCGCATCCCTAACGCCTTCCTCATCCCCTAGTCCTCGGCCCAGGATCCGCGAGCCCCGCGTCCCCCCCATACGCAGTCCAGCGCTGGGACTGAACACGCAACACCCCGTCCACAGGGTTCCCCGCCACAAGCGCATGGAACGCCCGCATACTGATGATGAGGCGCGGCGCGAGGAGGTACGGCAGGAACCCGGTGAGCGCTACGAGCATCACAAGCGACAAGTCCTGGTTCGCCAGCACGGACACGCTGAGCGATAGTATATTGGTGAAAAGATTCCTGCCGCGGTGGGAAAACAAGAGTCAGATTGGTATGAGCGCCGACACACAAAGACGCACGTACACGATGAAGAAGAGGACGCTCTCGCGCGCGAGAAGCTTCATGTAGCGGTTGGAGTGCCACTGTCCGAGTGTGCGGTGGATCTCAGAAGAGTGCTTGACGAACCGCGCTACCACGAGCACACAGAGGACTGCGCTGAGGACGATGCGGGTGACGTTGAGGTATAGAGCGATCTGGGGGCCGGCGCTGAGAGACTGAGTGCAGATTTGAGACATTGCGGCATCAGCCACCGAGACCACTGAGACGGCGAATGTCATTGGTGGATACGAGGGGTCGCAGCGGGCTAACGTACCTAACACATGGGTTTTGGGATTATAATAAACCGCGGTGCAGACGAAGATCGCTATGACAGCTGGGATGTAGAGTCCGAGGATGATACCAAGGATGAGCTTCGACCGGTGATACATAGCATAGACACGGAGGATCATCACGACTGCAGCACCACAGCTCGTAAGATTGATAATGATCCAGGTGGGATGTAACTTACAATCACTGATAGACAGGAAGATGAAGTAGCCCCAGATCCCAAATAGATATAGCGCAGTGCCTTTGGAACGTCAGCCTCGAATCAGAACATTGACGAGCACGCTTACACCTGCATATTTTCGTCAGTAAGAAAAACTTCCATAGCCAGTCACGGCTTTACATACATCTGACGGTTCATGATTTCGGGGTTGTACGGTCAGCGTTGGCGAGCAACGATCAAAGAAGAACAAACAGCGTTGGTCCCAGTCACAAAGCTGCTTCCATCTTCGAGCAATATAAGTCGCTATCAACGCATAGCAGCCTTGACCACCTTGCACTCACAAAGGGCCAAGCTCCTGTTTACAGCAAACATCAGTCTGCTTACGATCGGCAGCAGTCGTATACTCACATCGCCACCGGCAGACCGACATAACGGACCTGCAGTTACGGACGATGGTCAGGCTACAAGAATATCGAGAAGCGTGAGATGGTGCGAACCACGAAGAAGAGCAAAGTCATCAGTGTCCATCGTCTCATCTTTGGGAAGCGTCAGAGTAGCCAACGAGGAAACTCTCACTGACTCACCCAAATGTGTTCTATCTGTTCTGATGGTGAGCGCGGTAGCTCGGTTCCAAGAATGGCAAGTGGATGTAGGCACGCACCTCTTCCGGGAGGGTAAGGACTTGAAACACGTCACACGAGCGTAGAACAGTACTGGAACATGTCGCCTACCGTAGTCGTATGCAATCGCGGTTGCAGCCCCAACTACGGGGATCAGTCAGATCGGTCAATTCATGCCGCGAGTCACCGTACCAGACATGTAGTTGTTGAGCTGGAGTGCAGCCCACGCAGCCTCAAAGCCAGAGTCCATGGTATCGAAGAGTTGCAGGAAGGGGAGGTGTAACCTCGAAGAGTAGGTAATACAGGAATTTATCTGTCATGAAGTAGATCACTGCATTGTATAATAGGTGAGGGGAACCATGATTCCACCGAATCAATGGCAGGACAGAGAACAGGGGCGGCATCGATCAAGATGGCCATGTCAGCGCTATTTCGGCTGAATCGCTTACTGTTCATAATGCCAAGAACACCAGTCCGGTCGTTTTGAGACCGGCAGCGGGAGGTAGACTAGGAGTGCAACGTGAGCCCCGCCCGACCCATATTGCATGTCCTGAAGGCGCAGGCATCCGTCGTCACATTGAGAACCATGGTGCAGCCCCCTCCGGGGCCTGCGCTAGCCCCGGCAACACGAGGACCGAAATTTCTCAGGGACCCTATCATTAGCTTGATGGCGGAGTAGGCTCCACTCGCATGTACAGCACCCTGTTGAATAAACATCCCACATCATGATTAGCCACAAAGTAAGTAGGATTCTGAGCTTGTTGTCACGGGGTCATTGGAGGGCATCGACTCGGAGACGTCAGTGCGACGACCGCCAGAAATGGGAAACAATCTTGCCAGCTCGGACGGAGCACAGACTCCAACGTTTCATGACCGTGCGTTTGCAGATCAGAGTTTGAGCCTCCAATGCGAGAGGCTCCGAGCCACCGGGGCCACTACGAAGCGCTGATGGATGATCACGATGTAACCTGGAATGTGCGACTTCACTCATCACTCAGGCTTCAATGTATTTTCCATACCGATTAGTGGGAGCCTTCGGCTGCTATCAAGTTGCATGGATTGATGGAATTGTGGACTCGAGTGCGGCTCTGGAACGACCCGGAACTGGGTACAAGGGAGACTCTGGGAAACAAGTACACGGAATTGGCGCAATTCCCCGGAGCCGACGCCAAGGATGGACCCGTGCACCGCTTTGACCTCTGCCTTGCAGCGTTTCTCCCTGAGCCCGCTGTCCGCATTGGATTGCAACGCCGAAAGAAACGTGCTTCTGTGGATAAGAGGGTGGTCGATGTCGCTACTAATCCTGAAGACGAGGGACTGCTTGCAAGTAGAGGACTCAATGGTAGGGTTCTGAAATGGCGCATATGGGGCGCTCGGAGGCTGAAAAGGTGATGGAGGCTGTATAGCTACGCAGTGGTCTGCGTGTTCTGAGGTTCTCCGACTCACTGGCAGGAACAGAGAACAAAAATGGCGGTTTCGCGCAAGTTTCAAGTTCCATCACTGTTCCACCTAGAAAGGCTATGGCACGGCCACTCCGAGTCCCATTTCACCGCCAGCTTACTTTCATTTATACAATCGCACTCGAATCTTAAAGCTAGCTTGCTTGTCTGCATCTTTTATGGCAAACAGCATATAGCTCCATTTTTTCGGGATTCAATCCGAGAAAGTTCCTCCCCAACTTGTGCGGGACTTCGTCACTATGGAACTAGCTTACCGTGGCCATTTTTCATGAAGTTGCCTGACACGATAGATGTACCAGCCACCGGTACATTTGTGTCAGGATCTAACGACTCTTCGTACCAACACAGTACGTTTCTCTAAGCGCTTTTGATGTACCCCCCTATCTTATTCTCACCGCGTCCCACGACCACCATGGGCAGGAGCCAAGACGAGGTAATATAGAGATTGTCTTTATCTTGCTAGCCACTGGAATAACTACAGCTTGCTATGTTCCGCCTGGCATCTCTCACCCCACTTCAATCCTCCGTCCTCTCTTCAGGGCGCGGAAAGACAATATTCTCGCCCTGTGTGGTCCAGCGTCGCGTACCCAAGCAAAAGGGTACTGTTGATCGGCCCCCTGGCTGTATGGGAATGGAAGTCCCGCATACTGATGATAAGGCGAGGCGGAAGAATGTATGGAACAACTCCAGCCAATGCTCCCAGCACAAGCACCGTGTGTCCCGGCAGCGGTAGAGCATCCATTAGTCGTGCTACATTGTACCCGAGATTACTGGTGAAGAACGATCAGTACTGTAAATGAAACACCAAAAACGCACGAACACAATAAAGTACAGCATGCTTTCTCGCGCCAGAAGTCCCATATATCTGTTTAATCGCCACTCTCCGAGCGTTCTGTGCATTTCGAGAGAGTGTTTAACCACCCGAACAACAGCGAAGATGCAGAGGAGCAAGCTGAGAAGAATTCGGATAGCGTAAAGGGATATGGTGATCTGGGATGCCGTGTTATCGGACTCGGCGCACAGGTCCACACCGAAGAAATCAATATCGGACGCTGGTGGAGGATATCAATGACTAGGTAAATATGTCACGACTAGCCCGTGCCTGAGATATGGGTCTTCAGACTACAAAAGATACCGTTGAAAATGATGAGGATGATGGTCACTGGGATGTATACCATGAGGATAACAGCAAGGACTATTCTGGACTTGCTGTACATGGCGTAGACCCGCATGACCATCGTCACTGAGAAAGCGTCGTAGGGCACAATCCGAGTGTCAGGGTAGAGTACGACTCACAATCAGTGAGAGAAAGGAAGATGACGGTACCCTAAGTGCCGAACAGCGTGAGGGCATCGCCTTAGCAAACATGCACATGAGGGAACGTAGCCAGAGAAGTCACGGGTATACATACACCTATGTGACTTCAGGGAATCAAATTGACGGTCAGTAGCGAGATACACACATCTGACCATTTTGGAGTTTTTGGTCAGTCATCAATGGCCGCAGATGAACAAGGACGAACAGAATTTGGCCCGGACACGAAGCTGCTGCCATCTAATTGATCTTACTCAGCTCCACCTGACGCCCTGTTGGTCGACCGGCACTTACAGAAAGCTCCGATCCTACGTGAAAACAGCATCAGGACCCAGTATGGTCTGCAGTAAAAGTTGACTCACATCGCGGCGGGGAAGCTAAGGTAGCGGACCTAAACAAAGAAATAACCTTCAACCTACAAGAGCCAGATTTTCTGCAGACGCGCGAACCGCAAGGAAAAGCATGGAAATCGCTGCCCAGGGTCTCATCTTCTGAAATGTCAGAGATTAGAAACTCGAGGCCAGTTCTGTCAACTGACCAGACATGCTCGATCTATTCGGGCCGTTAGCACCCACATCACTTTCGGCCACGGTAAAGTAGCCCTTGCACATACCTCTCGGGGAAAGGTAAGGACTTGTGATGCAGATGTCCTTTCAGCAAAGAACGGAAAAAGCAGGTGATGGCTCACTGTAATCGTAAGTAACAGCGGTCGCCATTGCGACTAAGGTGGCTGATCAGATCGGTCATCTGACGTGAAGTTTCACCCTACCAGAAAAGTAGTTGTTAAGCTGTAGGGCAGCGAAAGCAGACTGAACCCGTGTCATGAAATTGAAGAGGTGTAGCCCGAGTTGTGGGGGATGGAATTTAGGAAAGAAGCGCCAAAACTTCTGTCCCTTACTAGCCAAAGCTATGAGTGACCGCATTCCCAACACAACGAATGTAGAATGCATCAAATAGAACACTAACTGCGACGACCATGTTTGATCAAAATCATGTTGGGGGTCTTTGTTCAGCCGATCACAATCTGATTAGCACCCCAGGGCCGACATCCAATCTGATATGGATGAGCAACAATGTATGCAATCTGGATGTACTCCCTGACAGCCAATTGGAATCTCTAGAGGACTCGTTGGGCTCCGCATTGACTCTCGCTCCAAGGATATAGTTTGATTATCGTAGCATCGAAGCCAAAAAGAGCTTGACACGTGCTCTGTTTGTCCTTCCTGTGCGAGTTGATGAGTGGCGCTTCGCGCTTTCTCAAGGATTCTAACATTATCGTGGTCTCGGAATAACTGGCACTCACAGCTTCAGCAAAGACGTTCAGCCACAAGGTAGGAGAATACCAACACTAGGCAGTCCATCAGTCTTGGGGGAACCACGGGTGGGAACCATCCAGCTGAGACCCCGCCGGACGGGATCATGTCGCCATCATGATGGACAAATATTCGAACCCTGTGGACTTACAGGACCCGTTACGGTGTACTCGAAACCTATGCATGTATCCTTTGATATATGCCAGTAGAGAGCTTCGATCTACGTATACCAGTGCGGAGTTGGCGAAGACTGAAAAGCCTCTCAGGCTTGCTCTAGCTCCCCTGCTCAATCGCGACCCGAAGCGAACGGGGCATACCACAAGTGTATAGCCGTGCCGATATCATAAGGCTGATGGAAGAAGGCAAATCAAGATGGAGACTAGCAAGAGTGAGAAACTTGGTGCCTCGCTTCCAAGGATATCCGGCGGCCTTTCCGAGCGTTTATCGGTGCCGAATGCACTGCTAGCACGGACGACTGAGTAGACGAAAACATCCCGCGCGAGTGTTGAGAATAAGTATGTACCCTGAGCGTCACTGGTAGAGCGAATGTTTCCCGTAACATGGCACGTCCGGCTGTTCGGGGGTCAAGCTTTGTCTCTGCAGGACAGAACGATAGCAAATGGCGACATCGCAGAATATAGCTCAATATTGTGGTTGGAAAAAGGTCAGACAGGCGGCTTCCACTGGCGGGGGTATTGTGGGAAAGTGGCCCTTCTTGCAGACTCGAAAGTGGCCCTTCTTGCAGACTCACCGTCAGAGAACCGCTTTCTGCAACCATTCATGATCTTACTGCTCTTCAACGTTCGGGACTTTACTGGTGGGGAAAGTCGCGCTGGTGCGTACCGTTATACTTCAGAATAACACGTAAAAGATTGGATTGCTCACTGTAATCGTTCCAATGTAGATGATCAAGGATCTGAGTAGAGGTGAGTGGTTCTGCCTTGCAACGCTCTTCAGTGGGACTTGCTCTTCCGTGTCTGCTCAACTACCCATGACCCTTCATGGAAAGCCCATCTGATGATGCTGGCGGATTTCTTGGCTCTCAATGGGCGGATGAAGGGCCAATAGGTTCAATGCGGTTCTCCCGCTTCTTAACCGGGTTTCCCATCACGAGCCCGCCCGCCATGTATGTACGTCTGGTCTTACCATGCATCATGACAAGAACCATTGACATTTGACCCAGGTTCGCGCCGATAGCCTGTTGGCGACTGTGAGCAGTGCTTACTTTTTTTACGAGGCCCACGACGAATATCGTTATGTCTGAGCTGTCGCCTGGCATATCAGCAATTCTCTGAGCTCTAGGGCTGCACAGCTGCACCCGCCAAACCAATATTGACATTTTCCCTCTGAGTTTATCTCGTGCCAGGCCTCCAGTAAGTCAGTAAGTTATGCAAACATTCCGCCGCATTGCGAAGGCCAATCCACCTTACATTGTCTCAGCATGGCAAGTCGGTATAGAATACTAGCTACAACCTACAAACCTAATTTATTTCTATTGAGGTGCCTCGTTGTCGGCTTGAACAGATCACAAAGTGATTAAGGCGGTCGTTTTCGAGGTGTATATGCGGGAGCAGGCCGCCCAGACTGTAAGATTTGAGCGTGACCTTCCAGCATCAACTCCCGGTGGAATAGATGTAAGATGTCGAATTACAGCGTGTGCTGTGCCCCGCTCGTCACTGCTTAAGGTGCACAAACGGTGAATGGTCCTCTAACGTGTTTCAAGAGTTCTGTTGCACCAGCAGGCCTTACCACGCCCGCCGTCCGAAGTCAATTGTAAGGTACCTCAAGATTTCGACCCTGATATCATACGCAAAAGAGCGAGTTAGCCCGAGGTAAATCATTACTAGTATACGGGTGATACCACGAGATCTCGAGAACTACCCAGTGGGCGGGAAGATCATCTTGATATGTCAGGTGTCTGGCCAGGTCAACCCGAAACGGATCGTCATCTTTCCAGGCTGTCATACCTTGATCTCGCTGACTCAAGATCCTTGGGATACAAAGGATTGCATCGCGGATAGCGTGCAAGCCAGATGAAATTCACTGATAATTGAAATTGCTCTTCGGCCTAGAATAGTCTTACTGTAAGAGCACATAGTTGACGGGTCTCATCCCTACTGAGAATATAGATCTAAGCTTGCGCCAGTCGATATGGACAGACAGGAGCCTGCAAGTACTGGCAGGACATTTTGTTGAGCTTATATGATCATGGCTGTGCGCGGGCACATCAGTTTCAGCTCGAGCGGCTCCGAATTTTCCAGGGGTAACAAGTATGGGGCTATGGGGTGATGGATGCGGAATGATAGGATAGAACTTTGGACGGAACCTGGACTGAGTACCTCGGTAGTACTAGTGTGGGGTTTCGCACTCTCCGTGAAACTTACTATATACTACCATGATGGGAAGGCGCTCACCTGTATGCCTTGAATCCTTTGGTGGCAGCGCCAACTTGAAACCGGACCATCATGGTGTCCTCATTGCAGAACCCCATGTTTTGGGAGTTATGTGTTGACCTAAGTGCCAACTTTGAGTTTGCTTTTGGGCCGGTGGGCAAATTTTTGCGGCGGGTGAGTTGTGGTCGTCAAGTTCGTGTCTATCGTGCTGACTACTAAAGACTCAAGTGTCCTTCGGAGCTTGTTCTTTCAACTCGTCCATCTAGCTCACGGACTCTTGTTCGATTCGACTCCAAATTATACATTTGTCCGACGCAGGCCAGGAATTTGCGCCTCTTTAGGCTTCGGACGACTTCCGTTCGACGTGACATCTACTAGCTATACTAGTAGTATTACGTGCGCAGAACCCGGATCTGCCCTGAATGGTGGCCAACGGAACGCCATGCCCAGCTTTGCTACCTCGGGGCTGTTCTATTTACATGCGGACAATCCTATGACGTTTCTTCGAAAGGCACTTGCCACACCGGAGCCTGGCGATAAGCCGTTTCAGAAAGTACAAACTCTATCGATAGTGCTATAAGGTCCAAAGCTGGAACATGAAGCGCGCGCGCCAGAACAAGTCCTAGTACGTTGCCAACGTTTCGCTCTCAGTCATCCACCATGCTCCCAACTACAGCGGATGTTCTAAACGTCTCAATCCCCGGCCTTTCTGATGTGAACGATTTGGAATATGTGAACTTATACCTCAGTCTTGGGCCGATGGAGGTTGGCATTGTCGTTGCATCCATCTTACTAGGATGCGCAATCGTACAAACCTTCATCTACTACCAGAAGTTCCCAAATGATAACCGAGGACTGAGGTGCCTGGTATGTTCCGAGTTTTTGCACCTCATACATCAGGACTCACTACGGAGCCTTGTTGAAGGTTGGCTTTGAGATGTAGGTAGCTCTGTTGCAGTCGAGCCTGCTCGAGACCTCTGACGATATTAGATCTCTCGGTATCACCCACCTCGTGTGTGCGGTATCTTCCATGTGGAGGGCTACAATAACTGAATATGGAGAGCTTGGGTCACTGATCCTCCTTCCCAACCCTTCATTTGCAGCTGTCATTCTGAGTGCACCGATCACGTTTTGTGTAGAGGTAGGACACTCGCTTTTGCTTGTGTTTGCGCGCCAATTGGCTGAACCTCCGACAGGTCTTCTTCATTCATAGGCTTTACAAGCTCTCACAGGGGCTGATTCTTCCAACTCTGTGCATAGCCTTGGCTTTGGTCCAGCTTGGATTCACCATGACTCTCGGTATCGCTGGATTTTATGCAAGCAACCTCCTCCTGTATGAGGCGCAATGGGATTGGCTCATCACGTCCATCCTCTTCGTTTCGCCAACCTGCGATGTCGCAATCACTGCGGGGTTGTGCTACCAGATGTATAAGATGCGCAAAAACGGATTTGACCGGTACGTCTCGTTTCCTCTATTCCACGTTAGAGCTAGAAGTCAAGCGTCAGCCGTAAAGGACCAAGCGACTTCTAGACCAGATGATCCTGTATACAATAGGTAAGGTCATATCTACTCCAGTTCCTAGCGCCAATCTTGATGCTGTGATCTCAGAAACTGGGCTGGTCATCAGGTACGAGGATGATTTTTATCTGCGCCTCCATCGACAATGATCGCCACTATCAGCTTGGCGGGCATAGTCGAAGCCTTCTGTGTAGGTCCTTTCCCCGTTTTAAGGCACGCAAGGCACCTGAATGATGCGTTCTGCATGCCTTTTCTAGCCCTGGATGATGCCACACAACTTCGCATACTGCTTCAAGTTTTGTCTTGTCATTTTTCCCGTTGAGTCTGGATGTGAGTTTAGTGAACCTGAGTCCCCCTGACGTCCCGTTTTTGATAGTCTGTTACTCTAGTGTACATGAACTGCCTTCTCGCAGCGTAAGGACTTATCAGAGTGAATTACCAAGCGCAACTCACGTTTGTTCTTAAAATAGATTGAACTGTCGCGCGGCTTACAGTGAGACGAGAAAGTTGGAACGAGTTGCAGAGTTTGGAGAACTAGGCTCCGGGCGATCCGATAGCACCAACAATACGCTTACGGGGGCGGGTCATTGGAGAGGTATGCGCGAAGTATGAAGGTACGCATTGCACGATTGCCAGCGTGTCGGGGTCTCTTATTCTTGTGGCGTCACACAAATCTATAGGATCCCTATCGCTTTGGTCAATGATACGTGTGGACTTACCTCAGAATGTGTTGGGGGCTTGAGACGGATTCAAGACTACCACGTTTCTTGATTGTGGCTTCATCATAGGCACTGGAACTGGGAGCAACGTCTTTTCGGAACCGCTAACTCGCGGGGGGGGCATTTTGTGTAAAATGACTCGGTATGGCTGCAATTGTTTAATTTTATTTGCAAATCATCGCCATTCATGTCAAGGAATCAGTCAAGGATCAACATCGACTACACCATCGGGCGGGTCCCAAGCTGAATAATATATCGTGAAGAACTCCTGGACCATCCACTGAACTCTGTTGACACCCAAATTTCCTATGTCTTCAGATGTGGGCGCCCAGGCCATTTTCTACGCGGAGGGCAAGAGAACAAAATCTGCAACTGGCCCAATCGGAGACCCCTACAAATGCGGTATTTGTGTAGTCCCTGACGCTCTATAGCACGGTTTCATGAGCGGGGGAACCTGAGTGTGATCCTTACTGTAACTCACGAGTGGACTTCATGGCTATCCTTTGATTTGCGCCCTCTGCGCACAGCCTGGGCGTTAGGAATCCATGTAAGTGAACATAATTGGAACTAGAGCGTCCAGTGGCCGAATCTGCGCGGTGATTTGTGGGAACTTGATACTTACTGCGAGCATCAGCGCCTTTCGAAGGGGTTCGTGTGGTATCAGTCCTCTGCCGTTTTATCCAGCATGAAGCTTAGCCAGATGGTTGGATCGAGTTCAAGTTACCGAACTCGGAAACGCTGACCGCGCTGGGTTGCAGCTGCTTGCGTGGTCACACCGACCGCAGGATCCGAGGACTTCAAACGACTTCTCTCCTGCCATTATTTCACCGGCGAAGGCAGCTCAGAAGTGAGATGATTCGGAGAGTCTAATCTTAGTTATACCTTGTGGTGGAGTTGAGGCAGCGTCGACTGGCAGATTTTATATTCTCCCGGTACACAACTTCTTAGTAGTGACCGCAGGGCATCGACTGCAGTTGATGATCACGTCTTGACATCTTCAGTCTTGACCAACGCAAACAAACGAGATGTAGCGAAGCAGTTGAAGTGAAATATGTGCCAACGTAGTGTTGATGTCAGAGGGTTGCGATGCTGTAGTGGTTGGAGCAGAAGAATTGAGAACTTCAGTTCTTGCCCCCTTTCGACATCTTGGATACTCAGAGACCTTGTAGAAGGCGACTCTCTGGATTCAATGGCAGCAATAAGCCTCAGAATCATCAACCTGTGTACATCGCAACCAGTACGTGCCCGACCTCTTCAATGTTTGAGTAGGTTTGAGTTATCAAGCGCAAATCGTGCAACATTGTTCTGCGCTCAGGAACTGTGCGCTTCGATTGAACTTGAAGCCTAGTTGATGCCGGGGTTGGATTGAGCATGGTTATTACAGAGGTGGAGCCAGTCGAAATCTTTTTGAGATGATCATTGCAGATGTTTGGCACAATACTAACTATAGCGTTCATCGGTCGCTTTTCATCCTATGATACAACTTGTTTACGCCCACCTGTTGAACATTCTACATCAGAGATGCGGCTCCAGAGCCAACGGTAATCAAGTAATCCTCGGGGTTGTCCGTACTGTGCACTTATGGCAGGGATGGGTTGAACACTTTGCCCGAACCCAGAGCCATGTCTGCTAGCATAAATACCAAAGCCCGACTCGGAGTAGACAGAACTGAAGCGCTGGATCACAGAGGCCCTGGATTCATTTATTGCGTATGGCTCAGACTTTGGATATTACCGACACACGACTTTCAGGGTCTCTCGATCTGCAGACCTCCGTACTCCCCAATTATGATCTGTCTATAGGGCCTACACAAGTCGGAGTGGTGCTTGCATCCATCCTGTTCGGAGGGGCCATTGTGCAGACGTTCACTTACTACAAGAAATTCCCAAGGGATCATTGGATACTGCAGAGCCTTGTATGTCTTGACTCTTGCGGAATATCACCCAACACTCACTATTTGGCTGATTTAAAGTTCGCTTTTGAGATGTAGGTTGTCCTCTGAAGGCTAATTCAGTCATGTTATCTAACGAGAAGTAAGATGCCTCAGTATCCCTCACCTTGCATGTGCGGCTGCCGCCGTCTGGAGGACGACGGTCTCAAACTACAGCGAGCCGGCATCTCTTGTCATATTGCCTCAACCTGCGAGCATCGCTATAATTCTCAGTGCCCCGATTGCGTTCTGTGTGGAGGTAGGCTATCCTCCTTGAACTCAGCCGTGTTGACGACCAACCTCGGATAGTTTTTCTTCATTTTTAGGCTCTACAAGCTTTCGCAAAAGCTGGTTCTACCGGCGTTTTGCGTATTCTTTGCCCTGGTCCAGCTCGGATTCACCATAACACTTGGTGTCGCCGGCTATAATAATACTAATCTTCTCTCGTTTGAGGCACAGTGGGGCTGGCTCCTCACTTCTGTTCTCGGCATCTCACCGACGTGTGCTTTAATGATCACCATTGGTCTATCCTACCAGCTATACAAAATGCGCAAAAATGGGCTTAAACGGTAAGGCAGCGTCTTATCTGCAATGATTCTGAGTTTAACAAACTGCAACATACTGTAGGACCCAGCGGTTTCTGGACCGGATGATCTTCTACACCATCGGTGAGAGATGACTTGCATGACTTCCCGGTCCCTATTCTGAGATGTTTTTCACAGATACTGGGTTGATTATTAGGTACACCATGTCCTTCATTTCCTTACTTGTATGTTTACCGCCGCCTGCAATAGTCTTGTCTCTATCGTCGAAGCCTTCTGCGTATGTCTTATTATGTGTTCGCGTTATCCCTGTCTAGTTTTGATCGATATTATCTTTCCAGCCGTTGATGATGCAGCCGATTTTCCCCTACTGCTTCAAATTTTGCATCGTGACCTTTCCCGTCGTCTCTGGGTGTGAGTGTCGTCGATCCGCACGCTCTTCATGTTGCTGATTAACCATCACAAAGTGTATCTGAACTCGCTTCTGGCAGCGTAAGCCACCAGCACTCGTGATTACACGACACTATATGACAACTCATGGAATTCCCCCCTACAGACTGAATAGCCGTGCTCCCGTCAGCGAGCCCAAAACTCCTGAAGCGATCATTCAGTTTGGAACACTCGCCTCCGGGCGCTCCGATATTAACAAGGACTCGGTCACGGGCCTGGATTCCCGGGAGCTTGTGTAAGAAATATAGGGTAAGTGATTTCTCAGCGCCTGTGCGCCTGCAACTGAAGCCTTAATTTTTAGGATTCCGTCCGTTCGAGTGCTACCCACTTCGGATCTGGTGCAAATCCTGAGAGCCCGAACCGCGATAGGAGATGTCGTGTAAGATAGAATGCTCGGCTGATCGGTTTCTTTCGCAGATCTATTTTATTACTCCTGTATGATGGAAGATTCAGAATTATGATCAACACTGCTAAGAAACCACTAATGTTCGGCGAGAAAGGATGAAGCGAATGCCCATTCTATCCTGAGACAAATAAGCCTGAGCTCCAGCTGTCAAGACGAAACGCGAACTCAATCAACTTAGACTACGGTATGTATTTAATGATGCTCCCACAAAAGGTTGATCACTTCTGATGTACCACTTTCGAATGATGAGATTCGCACTGTCCGACTGACTTTGTTATTCTAGGATTTTGAATTTACGAGTGCGAGTCCCAGAAGGCTACCGGAAGAACCAAGACCCCGAACAAGTTCTCCCATGATGCAGATCAAGGGCGATGTCTACATCGCCCAGCGGAGATCGTACCGTGTCAAAACCCTCTGATAACATCTTCCTAGCCTGCCACCACCACGGACTTATCTAGAGTTATGAGAGTACCCCAGGAGTGGCTGCGTTATAATACTTGTTATACGACAGCTCGTCTTTCGCCCAACAATGCTCCAAGTTTTGGACTTCACGGACGCGCAGGAACTTGTGAGGCTGATCCTTGGGCCAGTAGAGATCGGCCTCTTGACTGAGTCCATCCTATTCGGGACCGTTGTGATACAAGCATATATCTACTACCAGAACTTTCCGAAAGACCATTGGAGCCTGAAAAGCCTGGTAAGATCTCACCCTGCTCCAGCAACGTCTCCCGGGAAACTCACCAGGTCGCTCTGTCCAGGTTGCGCTCGAGGTGTATGTCCTTCCTCAGCTCTTTCCTCTGTCTATTCTAACAATTCAATACGTCAGATGCCTCACTTTCCTCCAACTTGGGTGCATGGTTGCTGGGATCTGGACCCTAACTACCACTGACAATGGGGACCTGGGATCGAGGCTGGATGGCATGCCAATCCCTTCCATGGTCGCAGCCATCCTCAGCGCGCCGATAGCGCTTGGTGTGCAGGTGGGTGTCGTGGACCAATGACATTGCCTGTCACAGATTGTTTAAAACCTTACGGTCCTGAATCGCAGCTTTTCTTCACCTTCAGACTTCACAAACTCTCTCCGACCCGCAATCGAGGACGAATCCTCCCTGCCTACTGTCTTGTTTTGGCATTAGTTCGCTTCGCATTCAACATGGCGCTTGGTATCGCAGGTTTTCGTATGGCTGGGACCCTCTGGTTTGAGCAGCACCGGAGCTGGATGCTCAGTTCCACACTCATTATCTCGTGGACTTGCGATTTAGTAATCACGGCTACCCTGTGCTACCGCCTGCGTAGAATGCGTAAGATCGGGTTCAAAGAGTGAGTGTTTCACCTCTAGGATAACCCAACGCAAAAAGTGCTGCGTGTTCAAGCTACGTACCATAGGACGAAACAGATGGACCAGATAATTTGGTATGCTATAGGTGGGCATGGAGTGCTGGGTTGCCTTCGTGAACACTGACCCGAGTTTCATAGGAACTGGGATCGCGCCCAGGTAAGTTTCCGTAGTTTGCTGTAGACTCTTTGATGACGCCTCTCCAGTGTCGTAGATTTTGTAGAGGTCATCTGTGTGCGTTCAAATCCTGGAATCATTCCTATGCCACGACAAACCTGTTAACTTTCTCTCATCTCGTCCGCCACCGTAGTTCTGGTGGATGCCGCACAACGGTGCGTAGTCTGTGACTTGTTACACCCTCCTGCCAACACCGCTCAATCGCCCGAGCCGTTTTGCAGCTATCTGGGCGGGAATATATATGATCGAGTCTGCGGGTGAGCGCCTTTATATTTGAAACACATCTGGACATCCATTCAACTTGCTCTAGTGTTCTTGAATTCGTTATTAGCAGCGTACGTCCCAATCGCTAACCACTCAGTAGCATTGGCTCCCGCTTACTTGAATCTCGGATAGACTCAACAGCCGCGCCGGGTCCAGTGAGATGAGGAACACGGAAGTCGTCATCGAGTACGACCTAGGCTCGAGGATGCTCGACCCGCCTTCAGACGCGGACCTGGGCTCTGATAGACACAAGCCAGTGCGAAAGTTGGTACGCGGCACGCTGTAGAGACGTATCTCAACTGACGAACTGTTGGGGGTCCTTTAGAGTTTTCCAACTGTCATCGACATCACTCGGGCAGTGGAACACACAGAACCATGCCAGTCAAAGTCGATGGAGCGGCAGATGCAGACCATCCGCCGCCCAAGTGCACCCGACAATGGGTCGGTGGGT
Source organism: Hydnomerulius pinastri MD-312 (assembly GCA_000827185.1). NCBI lineage: Eukaryota > Fungi > Basidiomycota > Agaricomycetes > Boletales > Leucogyrophana > Leucogyrophana pinastri. The sequence goes on along the minus strand of KN839845.1, from coordinate 770,782 downwards.
CGGGGCTGTGACACTCGAGGTGGTCTGTAAAAAGGGCCCATGCGGCTCGAAGCGATCGGACGAATTTGCACCATCCTTGCGAGATACATGACCTATAACGACTAGTTGAGGAAATGCATAATCTTGGGACGTGCCAGCAGTGTAGAACCCACAGACTTGCCATGCTGAGACGATGTAAGGTGGATTGGCCTTCGCAATGCGGCGGGATATTTTCATAACTTGCAGACTTACTGGAGGCCTAGCACAAGATAAAACTCAGGGAAAACGTCGATATTTTTTCGACGGATGCAGCTGTGCAGCCTATAGCTTAGAGAGCTATTGATATGCCAGGTGACAGCTCAGACATACCGATATTCGTCATGGGCCTCGTAAAGAAAGCAGCACCGCTCATAGTCGCCAACAGGCTACCGGCGCGAACCTGGGTCAAATATCAATGGTTCTTGTCATGATGTATAGTGAGCCCAAGTATACATACATGGATGGCGGACTCACGATGGGGAACCCAGTTAAGAAGCGAGGGAACCGCCTTGAACCCACAGGCCCTTCATCCGCCCTTTCGAGAGCCAAGAAATCTGCCAGAATCATTAGATGGGCTTACGATGAAGGGCCATGGATAGTCGACCAGACACGGTACAGCGAGTCCCACCGAAGAGCGCTGCAAGGCGGAACCACTCACCTCTGCTCAGATCCTTGGTCATCCGCACCGGAACCAACAACCACATTCATACCCATCTCTTTTACGTGATATCCTGGTACACACTTGCGCGACTGTCCCGCATCAGTAAAATCCCGAATGTTGAAGAGCAGTAAAACCATGATATGGTTGCGGAAAGTGGTTCTGGGCTTGTCTGACGGTAGGTGACCAGGTCTGCAAGAAGGATCACTTTCCCACGATACACCTACCGGCAAGTGCCAGTGGAAGCCGCCTGTCCGACCTCTTCCAACCACAATATTGAGCTATACT
>KN839845.1:732044-757001 GCA_000827185.1 Hydnomerulius pinastri MD-312 | reverse complement strand
AAATTAATGTAGCGGAGAAATAGATATAGGCATTTAAATTTAGATTTACAAGATGTCCTGCGTTGGCAGTGGGCGTGCAAGGGTCAGTGCTCACTCAGACCACTTGGAGGATGGCGTTACTTACGGCCATATATACTCTACTTCATCCCCAAACGTCAACAGCGAGTCCCACACCATCAAGGCTAGCGAGGCAACTGAGAGAGGTGGATCAGTATAGAGATTGACGCCTGGTCGTTTCGGCATACAACAATGGGATCTGACATCGCGTGCAATACCTGGGTGGCCTTCAAAGAAGGTGAGGTTGGCCAGTGGAGTACTAGTTAACATCGTTGCGCGAATATGCAGATGTTGGAGTCAGAGGCACAGGGGGGAGCCAGCGACCATCGACAACAAAAGAGTGAATTAGCGAATACCAGAGGCGACACAGAGTCACAGACGGTTCTGTCGCGGTGAATCGTTGTCCTGACTTGGATTGTTACACAATCATCAGGGAGCAACACGTAACGGGTTTGAATTTTTGAGTTGAGCCAGTGAGCGCTAGTTCTGGCGGCCCCCGCGAGCTCGAGGTGCATGCAGCAACTTGAAGCAGAGCAGAGCCGACAGTGACTCGGACTGTTATTGTTTATCATCTCTCAGCGCTAGCCTTTCAGATATTCTGGCCCAGAGAGACTTACCATGATGCGACATCCCATACAAGACATATCGACCGTCATATATCGTATTAGGTCAGCTACTGGAGACTTATGTGACATTCATAGCGTGCGGCAACTCCCATTAATATCTAATATTCAGCGTTCATTTTAAGAATTACAGACCCCAGTGATTGTGAGTTGTACCTCAGCTGTACATGTCCTGCCTACTCCAGGACTTCGGGAGTCGAGTCCTTGCATCTGAACCCGTTCATCTCCTTCGTGTGTCAGGTCACTCTAGACTCAGCGGTATGCCGCACTATCACCCAAGGACCCAAAGGATTCGTATGTGATATGATTGGGGGAATTCGTGGGATATGATTTTTGCTGCAGTGCAAGATCGCTGCCCATTCTTTCGGTGCCAACGTGCATCTCTCCAAGGTTCTGGCGTTTGAGTTGGCCTCTGGCACATCGCTATCGCCAAATCCACAATGCCCAGAAAGTCAGGGACGCTCACCACACCCCCATCTGGCATCTACCACTACCTACACTAACGGCACAAGTGAGTTGAGGTTCCTCAAAAGGAGGCAGAACGGACGGGGTGCTGCAGGCATATTGATGAACGTTTTTCCACAAGCGAACGTGCAGGGAAGGATGATCTCATCTCCCGCCAATGCAGTCCAAAACTTGTGCCCACCACACTCCGGCCCGTATGCAGAGCGAGGGACATGCGAAGGGCACCGCTGCATTCCAACAGCCCTCTGGCGACCCTGGGCCCACGACAATGGTCGCGATCAAATCGGTACTTACGACATGTTCGCAAACTCAAAGTTTATTCCAATCCACAGCCGCAGATGTCCTACTTTCAGCTACCTCCTATGGATCTTAGTGAAGCACCCTTTCTTGTAAAAATCTATGAAGGTCAAGGCAAAGTCACAAGAATGCCATCTGCGACAACGTGCAACGAGAATAGCAATTTACAGAAGTAAAATGTGAATAATGAGCCAGACACGAAGTGGTAATCGACGGTCCTAGTGCAGGACTACCTACAACCTCGGTTGAAAGATGGATAAGAACTCAGTTTCCCAACGCAGCAACCATTACTAGCAACACGACGTCAAATGCGCTGCCTTCGCAATCCCCACATGTTGCATCGACGTACAGACACCATCCTGCTTGAATGGTGAGGCGAAGAACCGCGATAGAGCACGATGCTGGGTGAGGGCTGATACACCCCTGATTGCTGACTTGGATCAAACAGGTTCGGAATTCGATAGTAAGCACTACATACATTCAAGGGGCTCTGGCGAGTTCCTCAGAACTGTCCCACTGTCGTCGACATAAAGCCAGAAGGTGGAACGCCCAGGACCATGGTCAATCGAAGTCGGTGGAGAGGCAGATGAAGAATATTCTTCATTCAAGGCAGTTCGTGCATGACAACAAGTCAAAGGTTTGACGATCGAGGGAGTGCAAAGAAACGTACCCCATGGCTGGAAGCAAGCGGACACATGCACTGATCCTTGGACGTGGGCGCAGCGGAGGAAGAGAAAGACATTCGGAGATGCCGGTGGTTCGGAATCCACTTGTTGCGAAAAGCCACTGCATTGGGCGGGTTTGCATCAAGGCCGGGGTGCGACTCGCAGAGGTTTCTTTGCTTGTTCCACAAAACCAGCCCATAGAACACGCGAAGTTAATCAGTAAGTTGAAATGCACGTTTAGAGCACATGCTCCCAGAAAGGGGGCGAGGCAGCTCTATTCAAGTTCTATCTGAGTGGTAAACACCGGGCGAGATCTGCTCTGCCTTTCCTGAAACATTTTCCGTCTCAGTCGTTCCAGGTTGATGATGAGACGGCATCCCTTCGGAGTTCAACCAAGATCAATAGGGGCAAGAGGCGCAAATTCTATCAGGACAAAGAACTCACGAATGTTGACGTTATGGACGTGAACCAGCTGTTAGAAAATGATCCAAGTACAAGTCAGTGGAGAGGCCAGCCTCGAAAGAAAAAGAGAGCAGACAAGGTCACTAAGATCGACCGTTCATCTCTTTCCACACATGCCATTAGGGCGACAGCGAAGAGTGCTTTGACCGGGGGTTCAGTAAGAGAGTGTGTATGATAAGAGTACTACATACCTAACATAGTAAGATAGACAACGATTCCTTCACGCATGAGGAGAGACACCAAAGGCGTGCGCCCCAAACCCGCCTGAGAAGCCAGAACCAACTTGGTGGTGATCAGACCCACAATTGTCGTTTGCGTGACGAAGAGCAGGATTCTACCAAGAACGTGCACCTCATTGTTACTTGCAAACATAGGAAGTGTCAGATGCAGGGACATACCCAAGTGATAGTGTTTTCTTCGGGAGGCTTACCAATAAGCACGCGGTCCCAAACGAACTTTGAGCGGCTGAGGCTGTCTTCAGAGTAACGATGCACCTGGATGTGAATTCGCTCCATATCAGAATGCCGAGTAACAGCGCAATTCGTCTACTCCGACCACAAAGCGCGTATGCTGTTCCAGTCCGACGGGTTGGTTATTTAGAGATACGGGCCTGTAGATGGACGCAAACTCACCGCGAACAGCAAGTGTTACTTCGAGCGATGAATTGGAAAATTGAGCTGTGAATACCACCAAAAAAAACCATGTTCTGCAAGTCAGCTCCGAAGCGCTGCCGGAGGTGAGGGATGATATAGCGAGTACAGTCGCGCTTCAGATAGAATTGTCAGCAAGTACGAGGTAAGGATTGATCGGACGAACGTGTGGGCAGTGAGAGTAAGGTAGCGGAGTGCTATATATAGTCGTTTGAATTTCGAGTTCCAAGGTGCCCTGCGTCGGGCAGGAAAGGTCACTGAGCAATTTAAGGGTGGCATGCATAATGTATTACTTACGGCCAGATATACTCTATTTCGTCCCCAATTGTCAACAGCAAGTCCCATACCATCAAAACCAGCGAGGCAACTGCGAAACTGATCAGTCAAGACTTGGAAGTTTTCCCTGTTTGTTTCAGCGTACAACAATGGGATCTGACATCGCGTACGATATCAGGGTGTCTCTCAAAGAAAGTGAGGCCGACTGGTGTAGACATAACTGCGTGAATTTGCCAGTTTTAGCGTCAAAAGCATGAGCCTGGGGGCTGTAGCCCTCGAAACCAGATGGGTGAGATGACCACTCGAGGTGTCGCAGCACACTAAGTGGAGAGCTTGCAGACCCAGACTACGTGGGGACGGAAACGTGTATTTTTTTGCGGTCGGTCTCATCATCGTCGATGAAGGGCTAGCAGGGTTTGGGTTGCCGTAATGCTTCCGACTCGGAATGATTGCGGCAACTTCAACTTCATCATCGCTGTGGATCGCTCATTGAGCAGAACAGAGAGTGCACTGGCACTCATGAAGTAAAGGCAAAACTGCCGAAGAGAAGATGCCTCGGAGCTTGTTCGAAGAGTGTGAGGCTGTGAACACGCCGCACACCTGGTGATCTGATACTGTTACAGTTACCAGTAGCGAAAGACTTTGCAAATGACGTTTGCTTTTAGCTATTATCTTCAGCGCTCGGGTGTGTCGGACTCGGAAGACTTAGAAGCGGGAGACTAGTCTCATAGCTCGGCACCGCTGTCCTGAGCTTCAGACGACGGACTCATTATGGAACCAATACCACCCGTGATCGCGAGCACAGGTGATTTATCTGTGAATGGACACTGTCCCTGGTAGACCTTCACCTCAGCCGTCTTTGTTACGGTTGAGAATAGTTGTGGGATCGATTTTATTGCACTAGACTATGTAAAATGGCCGCCCGTTCTTTTGCTGCCGATATGCATCTCCCCAACAGTTCGGCGCCTGAATTAGCTTCTGACCCACCATCTTGGGGAAGCTCTGACTCGAGACCATCGCTTTCGCCAAACCCACCGCGCTCAACACTCACCACGCCTCCGTCTGCGTCAATCACTACACTAACAGCGCAAGTGAGTAGGGGCTCCTCGAATGAGGTTGGATCTGCTAGAAGGGACGGGGTACTATAGAAATTATCAGAATGCGGGCGAACGAGATGAAAGAAAGGATATTCACCTCCCACCGATGCATCCAAAACTTACGCCCACCACCTTCCGGCTCGTATTTAGAGAGAGGGGGACGCGAACGGCACGGCTGCACGTCGTGAGGGACGTGTCGGGATCAAACTTCGCCTCAGGGAGAGTTGCTATTTTATAGTGAGATAGATGTCAGACGAGTGGGTGAGGAAGACATGTGGAAGTGGAAGACAAAGGAATGCTATCCATCAGAGTGATGCGAGGAAGCGGAAAGTAAAGGCAGACAGTAATCAACAGTCCTAAAGCAAACCATCTACGATTCACGTGGAATTGGGGTGAAATAAAACTCACTGTTTCCCAAAGCAGCTACCATTGCCAGCAACGTGGCGTCAAACGCATTGCCGTCGTAATTTATACACGTTGCGTCGACGTACAGGCACCATACTGCTTGACCCGGGGCTATGCAAAGTGTGCTCAGTGGGAGGGTGTTTGAGCTAAGCGGCGGAGGCGAGGATACAAGGTTTCCATCCGAGAAAATCCACGAGGCGTATAAATCAACAATGCTGAAAGCAGAGTCGACAAGAAAGAAAGCGTACCTTGCCAGCACCTCATTCAATCTTTCCGACAACACCTGGGCCTCCTCAGAGGGTGGACCAGGCTTAAACTTTGGTGAGCAGATTGCCGGAAGGTCAAGATTGGGGACTAAATATATCATAGGCAAACGATGAGACGAGAGTTGGAATCACGTTGGAGGATGAGGTTAAGCTGAGAGAAGGATGCGACGAAGGCTCACCTATAAACCCCCGATCTGGAGCGTCTAGCTCAGGCTCTGAGATCTCAGCCTTGACGCCGCACACAATGGTTGTTCCACCCATTCTTACGAGTGCCGAGCCATCTGCTGTTGTGATAGAACCTGTGAAAGTGAGATAGAGTACGTCAGTGGATATGTACTCGTTATGTAGGCTTTGGACAGTTCTGAATCGAGGCTTGTACGATTTCTATCTCCCAATTCACCGCGGAGGGTATACTCCCTACCACAACTTGCACTTCGCATTCCGCCGAGGCTACCAGAAGATCCAAGAAGGCCCAGAGAGAGAACACACCAACGTTGACAGAAACATCTCTCCACTCGCCAGGCTCACGTCCGTCGGGTCTGACGCCCTCCGCGAGGAAGCGATCAAGATACGCGTGTGGGTGGAGGCGTTGGAAGATATGTGCGCGTAAAGCATCAGACTGGGGGGCTTTATTTGATGCAACAGCCTGGGACTGTGGGACATGTTTGATATTAGGTATAACAGACATGAAAGCGGCTTGAACGAAGATGAGGAGGAAGGCGTCGAGGATGATGGGGAGGACGACGATGAAGACCGTGAGCGAGGGTGAGCGGATGCGAATGTCCTTCTTAATTTGGACAGAATTTGCCCCTATCTGGGTCCCAAGGTTGTATGGAACCGTGACTGCGATAAAGCACGATGTTTGATGAGTACTGAGCTCGGGTAACGATACACGTTTCAACTTTGCATCTAAGCTGGGATATACACCTCTGCTCTGGAGGCCCAACAACGTACCGCAAAAGACACGGGACCAACTTTAGGTTAAGTACAACCTACGCGTGTATTTGTCGAGTGATTGCGGTAATAATAGGCCCGAAGGCCGCATACTTAACGCGGGCGCTCAGAAATTGGGAGAACGCTCATTGTAACGTACGTAATACATGGAACGCTCAGCGCTGAGCAACCTGGCAAACCTCTGATTATACTGATAACGATCTACTTCAATCTGCCATGTCGATTTCTGGCGATGAACAAGATCAGCCCAAACGACTCGAGCCGTGGATGGAGGACGGAAATATTGTACTAGCAGCTCAAGGAAACTATTTCCGCGTCCATCTGAGCGTGCTGTCATTACATTCTTCAATTTTCAAGGACATGTTCATCTCCTCGAGTCCGAGTTCTGGCTGTTCGACATCGAGTTACGGTGCTCTGGACGATGTCCAGGTCATAGACAGATGTCCTGTAGTCCAGCTCTCGGACTCAGTCGAAGATCTCCAGATCGTTCTCGATGCTTTATATCGCAGAAGGTTAGTTGTCTTCGCACTGGTATTCTCAAAATTGGGTCTGATCGTACATGAATAGCCACGTATTCACCTTCGACCAGCCCATGCCGTTTTCCGTGGTCGCAGCTTTTTTGCGTCTGGGAAAGAAATACGAGATCCGCCAGCTGTTCAATGAAGCAAAGGCCAAGCTGGAAACTAGTTTTCCATGCAAACTGCCCCAATCGGATCTCGACATCAAGATTACCGGCCACGATCCACATGGGTTTCAAATCATCAATCTTGCCCATGAGGTCGGACTGCTTTCTGTGCTTCCTGCAGCTATATACTACTTCTGTCGCTCATGCCCGCTGTCATCCATTCTCGATGGTTACACATTCGAAGGCTCTCTATTTTCTCTCACTACCCCTAACGTCAGGACATGCGCTATCGGGAGGGAGAAACTGCTCGAACTGCAGTCGGTTGCATTCCCATGGCTCAAGGCGACGGCGTCCGGTGTGCGGCGGGTGCGGCAATGCAGTTCGGCGAGCTGCAATGGGCTTGTCAATTTGACCATTGCACGGCACTGGCATCCTGAGCCATCACGAGACCCTTTCATGACCTGGGAGGCCATCACTGCCGAGTTCACGGGCGAAAATGTTTGTCACACCTGTCGGGCGACGTGGCAGGTTGAACATCAAGCTGGTAGGGACCGAGCATGGGAGGCGTTTCCGGGCCTACTTGGGTTGGAATCTTGGTCAGAGCTCGAAAGGAACGCTATCGATATCGCACTTTGATGCTGATTTCGGTTCTTTCTCTGTACATACATTGCGAGGACAGCTGAACTCTACCGTCGTCCTCTGTTTTTGCTTTGTACTAACGAATGACGGATGTTTTGCTTTGATATTTGCAGCGCAGTAGGAACGAGTTGTATTGTGACATGTCCCATTACGCAGAAGATACACGACACTAACCCGCTTAATGCGGCACTAGAGAGATATATCCCCACTCCGAAAACCTAACATCAAGTTTATACTCCTCCGGGACAAGCGTGCCCTTCGGTAATGCCCTCCCATCCACCCAATCGTATACACCGCCTTCCAACCAGCCTTCCTCTCTCAGCTTGCCTTTTATAATACTTCTCAACATATCATTATCTGGCTTCGCTTCGAAAGGCAAGCTACGGCAGTGCGTGAACAACGCATCCCATACCTCCCGACCGGGTGACTGTTCGATCAGGTCTTGCATGACTTTCCCGGATTTCATCTCTCCGATTCGGAGAATTTTGGCCTCGACGGTAGGGCCATATATGCCTTGCCACGGCAGACTACCATGTAAAAGGAACAAGAGGACGATCCCCAATGCCTCGATATCATCTCGACGACTCGGTTCTATAGACGATAGATTTAATTTTTCGTTAGCGGTTCGTTGATATGCGGCGAACATTTGTCCCTGACACTGACCTCGTCCGAAGTGCACGTTGTGGCTCACGAAGCGGAGGGTTCCAGTTGGTACGCGTCCCTCGCGAGATGGGCGTTTTTCCCCGTTTGGGGGTTTCTTTTTTGGTTTGGGGGTTCGGAATTCAATTGGTTGGGGGTTCTTGACTTGTTTTCTTAGGCCCTTGGTTGGTTTTCCGGTTTTAGGTTCCTTAGGATTGGGCCCCGGGGATTGGCGGACTTCCCCCTTTTTCGGTTAATGGACCTGGATTAAGCATGGTCAGATGTTTTGTAGAGGAATAAAACAGGGTGGGAGACGTACGATCTGCAGGCCAAGCATAAGTACCGTCTTCAAGGACAGTTGGCCTCTGCACAGTCGTTGAATGGCTGACAGGTCAGGGCCTAGCTTCTCCATTATCAAAACATGCGACTCCCCATCCAGTCCGTACCATCTACAAGATGGTATACCCTGTCCTGGACGCCTGCCGACGGATAGTAGCTTATACACTTCTGCTTCGTACGGAAGCATGCAAGTGTTGCCCTCACAAGAGTGGGGTTTTCTCCTAACCTGCTCGGCCCCTCCCACGTACACCTGAGGTTCTGGAAATGCGTGGATCTTGATGGCGACTTCGGTGCCAGTCTGAATATGGAAAGCCGCGTGAACTTCGCCTGTAGAGTGAATCTTGGTCAGGAATCACACTAAGCGGAAAGAGGTACACGACGCGTCTTACCAAAGCTGCCTTTTCCGGGCGTTTCTTGCGTTTGGTAAAAGCTGCAGACGCGCCACGGCGGGTACGAAGATGCGGGGGGTTCGGGTTCGCGAGGCGGATCGATCGTTAGAGATACTTTTAGTTGCCTACTCAGTCCGCGTACTAGTAGCCCATCGGACAGAACCAGCGTCGGTGGAACAGAATAAGGACCGAGATCTACCTTCGATTCCAGGTTTTTCTGGACTACAGCAGTTGGAAAGCCGGCACTGTGTGCGGGCTCCACAATCCTGTAACGGCTGGACGTAACGACGAGAATCTGTTGCTTCGTCGTCAGACCCTGACACGAGGACTGCAATCTTGCAAGAAGGTCATGAAAAGGCTCTGGTGATGGTATGAATAGAGACGTTGGATTCGAAGGATAGGTATCGAGGATGAGCCCTGAGGGAAGTGGCGGGTGAGTGAATGATATCGCGTCTGGCAATGCAAGTCCAGCGACGGTGAGTCCTTGCGAACGGAGAGACCGCACGGTCTGTTCGGCATCTGCAACTAGTTCCAGCTGTAAGATGCGCCCAAGAGCAATCTCTAATTCAGCCTCCACGGGAATAGGTGATACTCCTAGACGGGTGAGGGTGTCCGCAGGAGCACCACGCACAACCTCGACGAGTGTCAGCTCAGGGTTATCTCGATGGATGATTGATTCGGATTCAAAGTAGGCCTTGATGAGGACCCGACCATCAAGTTTGTCGATTTGGTGCGAACGAAACGAGCGTAACGCTTGCTCGACAGGGATTTCGCGGTCCTTAACAAGGACAACGCGTTGACGATTGTTGCGGACTGGTAGAGGACAAATCAAAGACGACAACTTTGATGTTCGAAGCAGAGTGCGCAGGGGTGATATCAGCAGGTAGGGTAGCGAACATGGGCCCAGGACTGTCGTACCAATCGTCCTCTTCGTCTTCTGCATCGGACGCCTCAGGGTCTCCGCTGAGAGGGGTTTTCATATTGTAGAGCGTGTTAGCAATTTCGAGGAGAAGGCCGTTCAACTTCGGGAAATCTCCCGCGAATGCGGTATTCAAATGAGAGGGGCTCTGGTCCGAGCATACCCCGCGAGCTTCGCGATCGCACAGCTATACATCTAAGCGTCAAAGAATGCCTTAACATATGAAAGTTTAAACTCGCACTTCGCGTTTTTTTAAAGCCCATGATACGGTCGCTGTAACGCCCGTCCATGAATAATCCGCTCCAAGTCTGTAGTACCCGATTATCAAAAATCCACTAGCATACATCACGAGTTCACTTACTGCTTGTAGGTCAGCAGTTCATCGAATATCGTTGGCGGTCCCAAGGAGGCCAATTCAACGCTCTCCGGTACCAAATATTCGAAAACAAACCCGTCAGGTTCTTCGCTCAACTCCTGGCCAACGTCTTTCCGTGACAGAAGGTTCTCACTCCAGGAGTCCCACTCATCTTCGACAATATCCTCTCCCCCTGACTGCCGACTGGCCTTTTCCTGTTGGCGAAACTCCTCGTGCCACGTCCTCCTGTGATCCATGACCGTGCGGCAAAAGGTACTATAACTGGCATCGTCCAGTCGAAGTGGCAAGACAGCTGGCGGACGCGGTTCGGAACGCTCATGCCATGGTCAGGAGACTTCTTCGGGGTGTAAACTCGCCAGTGTTTCGTGAATCATTTGTTGGCTCGGAGCCAACAATGCTAAGTGTTCATCCGGGTCGGAATCTGGCAATGGGAATGGATTTCGATCGTACGGTGGGATAGACTCCGAGTCTGGCCCGTGTAGCACATATTCTGGCTCGCTTTGAAGATGCGAACCTAGATCGCACGGCTGGAGGTCGAGAGAAGTGTGAGAAGGAGGTTCCGAGTAGCGGTCGCACTGAGGCTGCGACTCTCCTTGGCCTAGTGGGCGGGGCTGTGGTTCAAGCGAATGGGATTCTGACCCGTACAGATAATGGAAATTTGAGCTGTCTGGAGGGCGGGAATATGGTTCGTACAGAGGGGGAATCGTCTGTATGTAAAGAGTACCGGGGATGTTCTGAGCTGAGTGCGGATCAGACACGAGGTGGGGAGACTTGATGCCCTCTGAGTCGCCCGAAGCTGGTTCTAGTGTGACGTAGTACGTGCCGCTAGGCTTCGCTGTAGAGACTGCAAAGAGCACCCCCCTACATTGAATGTTCGATCCAATGTCTACCGGTGGAATGCGCAAAGCTGCGAATGGACGTGTGGTCAAGTAGGCAGCTCTCTGGCTGCCATAGAAGGATGTCCATGTTGCTGAGCGCTCTGGACTGAACTTTGCGAGGACGAAGGAGTGAGACATGGGGACTGTCAAGAATTTCTGCGTGTATACATCTTTTACTTATCCGTCCCAGCCTACTTAGCGTTCAAGTTGGTCCGAGTCCAGCGCCAGTTGTGTAAGTGCCACTGATGTGCGCATCATGCCGGCAGCTGTTTCCCTCGTGGAAAAGCACCCAAAAGAAGGCACAGGAGTTCGTTCTCTTCGTCGACGTAACTCTCACTTAGCTCTTATTTCTAGAAGGTACTATTATTTCCACCAGCTGAGAGGTGGCGGGTAATCAAACCCAAGTCTCACTTCTTCGCCATCTCTCCGCCATAGATTGCCACCGTCAGAGCCGATGAAAATGCTCATTTTTCTGCTTATCCGCCCACCTCTCCGCCATACTTCGCCATCAATTCTCTGCCGGCTGATATCTAAGGCATAGGTGAGCAGGGCGGCTCAGCGCAGATAGCCTGGCCCATATTATACTAAGGTGCGGCGCGTGCCCCCAGTACTAGTGCTTGTGAGTTTCGCTGCGCCACCAGTCTCCTCAATAACTAGTAATCCTGTCTCAGATCGAGCATCATGTGATGCAAAGTCGGCTCTCTATTGATGCTGTAAGTATGGTATATGAGAAGCACACATGGGCTCAAAACTCACCGTGTATATGGTGGTATCATATTCAGCCTCCTTAGAGTCAATTCGTCCAACGGTCTCACTCGTGGACCCTGCATAACATCCGAAATAGGGCTTCGATGGTCAGGTGTGGATGGAAGATGGGACTTGACTTACATTGCTGGAAAGTAAACGCTTTGGGCTTGATGCGTGACGGCTACTTATCTGAGTCGTTGTCCAAGATCCCATCGGATCAAGAGGCGGGCAGGGTTTGGGCTGACTTGAATGCCTGCACCAATCTCGCGAATGGGCACTGATGCACTTTATGCCCAGCCCATGCAAGGCAATATCCTGCGGAGAGCTCTCCTAGACCACGGCCAACAACAACGATATCTAGAGCGAGGGATACTTGTCTTCCCTTAAAAAGCTAGGAATCCTAATTGGGAGGACCATGTTACGTATGTTCCTTCCTAAGCTATAACTCTTCGCGCCCTCGATCCCCCGCACTTATCTACGCGCTCAAGTTGTAATGGCTGTGATGATGGGCACGACAGCACAAAAAATAGGCGCGAGCGATGGGAGTACCAAGTGGACGAGGTTGTGTCGTGCTGTTATACGACAGTGAATGAGCTCAAACTCGAATGCTGAATTCAGCCGTATGTAAAGCCTGTTATCCGTGTCAATTCAAAGGCTCTAGGCGCCGGTGAGAGACAGTGTAAACGTTAATGCGAACAGTTGATGGTACACACCGAATTAAGGCAGATGCTTTGATCGGCATGGAAAATGGAATACGGTGCATGGAAAGTTGGGGACAAGGCAGCGTCCTCCAATTTGCCAAAAAGCAGTCAGTAGGTTTAATTAAGTCGCCATTTCTCTGCAATAGCTCATGATACCTTGTAACGGAGGAACTAATCAGAACAGACAGCTATAAACGCCTACTTCAGTAGAACTTACCTTGGCGGCCGCTGTCACTCTGCAGCCCACCAGAATGGCATAGCGTGGCCAAGAAAGTGCGTTGTTCTTGCACATGCGACGAAGACGGAGCCCCTAACCTATGGCAGGCAGCAGAAACATGTAAATTGACCGTTGACGACATGTTGTGGGGTCAGCCCACGACTCTAACTCGGAACCTTCCTGTTGTGGGGAAGAACCACAGTTTTTTAATGTATTGTTTGGAGAGAAAGCGGCAGGAGGTCAACAAAGGAAGGTGATGCGTGGTCGAGCTAGACGCTCTTACGGCCATGGGGTGAATGGAATGATCACGAGGGCTAAGCGCGCTGCCAGAGATCAGTATATATACTCGGCCAGGTGGCGGTATCAGGCAGCAACTCACATTCAAAGGTTGTCTATCGTCCGTGACAAAATGTCTGGTTTGATCCCCGGAGACATCGTCATGTATCGCCCGAGAAAAGATACATTTGGGCAAACGACTGGTTCTCGCAACGGCCAGGCGGCTAACAAGGGACGCCCATGCCGCATCACATCCTTCAACGCGGCCGGTGAGCCCTATATCGCCCCAATGTGCAGTGCAATCTATGTTGACGGCAAGTGGGTCAAAAAATCAAGTGAGTTCACGATCCACAAACTTGTGTATGATCACTGCAGATTGGATAAGGAAAGGTGGTTGCCCGTACAGCATTCAAGCGGCCAGATTCCAATAGCAGATGATGGCGTGGGCAGACAGCATAACCCGGCTGTAGTTACGCATGACACAAATGTCCAACCACCCGATGGATTACCCCCCTTGGTACCGGGGTACATCTGGGTGGGGCGAGACGAGGAACATGTACCGTCTGGCGTGGCAAGATACCTCATATCAAACCGCCCTTACATCATGATCGATGAAAACAACCTAGCCTCGATGCGGAGTGATGTCAGGGTAAGTGGGATATAAGTTGCCTTCCCACTCACATAAATTGAGTCAATGATTTTCTGCCAGTTCAATTGACGGTAAAGCCGAGTGAGTCCCCGTCAGGGAAACCGATGCAGCGAGGGAAAGGCTCGAGGGTGTATGTATGAAGAATATTTGTACCTTGGTGGGTTCTATCGGGTGAAAGAGAGTCTACGGAAGGAAGCGGTATTGAAGCTACGAAAGCACAAGCGCCTTTCCTGTAAGCAGAACATGGAGCCACCCCCCTCCAATTACAGAATAGCCTGTCAAAATGAGCGAGCAAAGGCTGGACTCCGCGACCCATTTCACTCCCATTCCTCGGCCGTCGTTCACATCTGGCGACGAGATCTGAGACGATCAATTCGGGCACTAAAAACCAGGGTAAGGATGGTACGTCAAAGTCTGCGCATGAGTGGGTCAACCAGAGTCCTTTGTGCATACCATGCCAGCAGGCTTGAGCGCCTGCATACACCTCAAGAGGAGTTCGTACAGCTGTAAAAACGTGTTTAGTACTTGACCTGGAGTCAGGAACTGGCATGATAGAACTTGAAAGCAATATTGTTCGACTCCGACGCCACCCTTCAAGTTAGCCCTTGTAATCACTGTCGGATATTCGCACGATGCCTGGAACTAGTGCAGTCCTGGTCGATGCATCGATTGCGGACATTCTATGCACAGTTAGAGCCTGTTGGAGCCTGTTAGCGTACTTCTCGCCTCAATTCTAGCATTTTCCTTCCCTGCTCCCCCACACACCGCTGACGGCCCGGCGTCTATCACACCATTGGTCTCCCGTGTACTGCTACACCCTCGCCTCCATTACCAGTTCAAGGCTGTGGCTTTTGTACGTTGCGTACGAGGACCGGGCCCACCACAAGTGCGTCACAAGCGAGGTCCTCCGCTGCTTGGGTGGTGCCCGATCCCACCAATGTAACCACGGCGAGACGGAATCGTTATCGCCCCGGAAAACCGTATCAAACTTCCCTGCTGAACGATAACAGAGAAGTATGACTGGTAGTTTCAAGTGCCCACATTGAAGCCAAGCTAGCAAGTATAATGTGAGGGGAGGCGTGAGCAGAACGTGTGTTCCCCAATCCAGGCATCCACCACTGAAATCCCTGATTCGACTTTAAGGTATTCGTAGGCCAATTCCACTCGCGCCCATAAGGAACACCGTCCTGCTTGGATGCGCTGCTGTGTAGGAATAAGGTAACCTATGTGTACCACAAGCAGTTCCCCAAGGACTTCTGCCGACTTGAAGGCCTCGTATGTCCTTCCCCACCCTCATCACGCGCCTCGCGAGGCTCACTATTCGGCGACTTTCTAGGTCGCCCTTTTGATGTAGGTTACTCTCATAATCCTACCAAAACTAATGTTTAGTATACTGCGGCGACGAGACCGAGCCCGGTCATCAACTTCCGGACTGCTTATCCGTGGGGGACAGCCGCCTGGTCTGGAGCTGCGCGAGAGTCTGCGTAGAGCTATATGCATTGGTAGCAGGTTAAGATGAGCCAAGGCACAAGAAGTAGGTGTATGTTTAGCACATTTGGCGGTTGGCTGATACCGAGATAATGTTAGCTGGGGACTTTGATAACACAGATGATGAGAAAGATTTCATCACTGTAGGCTCCTTTTGAACAACATTTTTGCTGACTTTGGTCGACATTTTGTGACGTCGGACCCCATTCAAGATGCCGACTCTAAGAAGAATCAAGCCTGATGGATGGATGACCAGTGCTAAATATGTCCCGGCACCGGAGATATCGCCCATCAACGATCTCGCAGGTCGATTTCAACGCACCGGTCCACGACAGAAACAGAGCGAGCTTGTGTGCCCACAGCAAATCCGGGTTGAACCAGCATATACCACGTCCCCCGTTTATCGAGCGCTCGGATTAGCAGGTGGACATTGAGTTGAGATAATGGTCTGAACCAGGGAACGCTATCTCAAGATTTTCATCTCCCGCCTCAGGCAGTACAGCCACGACCGTCCTTCGCAACGAAATTCTAGGGTTAAAATCAGATCATATCTTTGCACAGGACATCGGGGGCTACATTGATGCCCTTTCTCGTACAAAAGTATGGGAGTGTTCACCGAAGGCTCCCCCATCCAAGCATCCACCATGTCGATTGTTGAAATCCCAGGTATTAACGTGAACGTAATGCTGGGGCCACTCATACTGGCCCCCATCATCACGGCGTTCCTGTTCGGATGCGCTGTTGTGCAGACATATGTGTACTACAAGAAGTTCCCCAATGACATCTGGCAGTTCAAAGGCCTCGTAAGTCTTTCTTCAGTCTCGTCACGCCCATCGAAACTTAATATTTGGCTGCTCTCTAGGTCGCTTTTCAGATGTGGGTTGCTCCTTGTGATATAACCAAACTGATGTTTGATGTCAAGAAGGTCCCTTGGGACACCTCATATTATTTGCTTGATTGCAGCAATATGGACGATGACCGTAACCCACTATGGAGAACCGATAATGCTCCTCACCCTACCACGCATAGGCATTGCCTCGATTATTATTGCTTCACCGGTGACTTTTATTTCCCAGGTAGGCGCCTGCCCCTTACACGCGCGCAAGATCCGACTTTAACATAGGCTAGGTTTTCTTCATCTTTAGGTTGTACAAACTCTCCCAAAGCAGATTACTCCCCGTGCTGTGTTTTATCATGGCGTTTAGTCGACTGATCATCCAGATAACTTTCAGCACTGCGGCGATCTATATGGGGGACACAGAAACATACTTACAACAATGGAGAGGGTGCATCGTTACAGTCTTCGTCCTCGCGATCGTGTGCGATTGGACGGTCGCTGTCACACTGTCCTACCATCTATACAACAAGCGTGACATTGGATGCAAACAGTAAGCTATATCCAAACTATACCCCATCGCCGTGGCCCCATCTTTACCCTAGAACGACTCGAGTCATAGACCAGCTGATTTTGTATTCACTTAGTGAGCACCCATCCCTAAGCAGCGTGTTTATCAGTTTGTGCTGACCGGACCTAGATACTAGCGTTATCACAAGGTGCGAGCGCTCGTTAGCTATGACGACAATCACTTGATCACCCTTTTTATTGAAGCATGGCAGAGTTAGTAGAGGGTGTCTGCGTAAGTTCTCCGAATCTCACTAATTCCTTTCGATGGGCCGACTCCTTAACTTCCTAGTATTTGAAAATGCCGGACAACTGTAAGTAGTGTGTATGGCTACGTGTATGGCTTGCTGGTCCTTTTACTAAATAATAACGACAGATATCTGGATACCTCTTTACGCGGCAACGCCTGGCAGTGAGTATCGGGCAGATTCAAACAAAAGTGCACGACTGACATTGCGGTTGGGTAGTGTATGCAAACTCGCTTCTGGCAGCGTAAGCTAGTCCTTAGCCTTGTGGACGATCACAGCTCACACCGAGCTCCCTCAGCCTCAATAGCCGGACCCCTGTCGGTGATCAAATGAGAAGCGCAGGAGAGAATCCCGAATTTTGCAGGGATGTTCTCGCGAAGAGTCCTGGTGTTGTCACAGACTCGGACTTACCTGACCAGAAGAGGGTACGGATCTTCAGTTTCCAGTTCCCGATGCCTTTGAACTCACAACGTCTAAGTCAACTCGTCCGGCCGTCATCCAGGTTAGCGCCCAGGTAATGAATCCTTCATCGCAAGAAAGCCTCGATCGAGAGGTAAGTCAAGGACTAGACAGATCAAATAGAATCTGACTCAGTGCCCATAACGTCCGCAGACACTCACAGACATCGTGTAATGGATGAGCTCAAGGCCCCATCCGCTGAGCCACGAAACTAACTTTATAAATTTAAGTCTGTATTTATACTTTGGATGGGTGCTGGCTGGCTGGCTGAAGAAGAATGTACCGTTACTTATTTATTGCACGCATACTTGAGCATGTTGTTCCGTCTTGCCTAGTTGTCGGCTGTTGAACTTACTCCAGCTTATCGGCGGGTCCTGGGCCCGATCTGCCAGACTTTTTGTTGTGCGCTGGCTCGTTGGCCCTGATGGGGGAGCTTACGTAGACTTCAGACAAATTACATCTTTTCAGTTGCTCATCCAAAGTTTTGACGATCGGGAGCCAGCTTATGGCGTTTACACAGAAGATCGCGAAGAGCATACAGGCTACCACAGATCTGTGGGGATTCGTGAGCTTGAGCACGGAGGGAAGCAGCGAGGCCTAGGGGATTCTGAGGCCCACCATCGAGGGCGATCTGGTGCTCAAGAACCTCTCTATGAAAGTCTCAGAGGGGAAGTGCATCGCGCTCGTGGGTGCCTCGGGGTGCGGAAAGTCGACGGTCGCAGCGCTCCTGCAAAGACTGTACGAGCCCACCTCAGGGACAATCTCCGTAGGCCTCAACGAGCTCCGCGCAACCGACGTGCACCACCTCTGCGAGCACATTGCCGTCGTCAGCCACAGCCCCAACCTCTTCGACGGGAGCATCAGGGACAACATCGCGTACGGGTGGATGGGCGAGATGGGCGACGAGGGGGTCATGCATGCCGCGAACGTGCATGATTTCGTCGTATCGCGGCCGCAGGGGTATCATACCCCTGTGGGCGAGAACGCATCTCTCATCTCCGGTGGACAAGCTCTGCGACTTCAGATCGCCCGTGCCCTCGCGCGTCCTTGCAAGGTTCTCATCTTCGATGAGTGTACGTCTGTATTGGATGGGGCAAACCAGAGCGCTGTGTTGGAGACGATCCGGGACGTGAAGGTTGGGAGGATGACGCTCATGGACATCCGCAAGGTGCCAGTCATGAAGATGTGCGATCAGATTTTGCTTGTGGATAATGGGGAGGTTTAAAAAACAGGGTAAGGATGGTGCGTCAAAGTTTGCACATGAGTGGGTCGACCAGAGTCCCCTGTGCATACCATGCCAGCATGTTTGAGCGCCTGCATACACCTCAAGAGGAGTTCGTGCAGCTGTAAAAACGTGTTTAGTGCTTAACCTGGAGTCAGGAACTGGCATGATAGAAGGCAACCGTTCGACGCTGGTTCAACGCCACCCTTCAAGCAAGTTAAAAAATGATTCGCACGATGATGCTGGTACCAACGTAGTCCTTGTCGACACATCAATTGTGAGCATCCTAAGTTATGCACACCTGGAGCCTGTCTGAGTCAGTGTACTTTTCGCCTCAATTTCGGCGTTTTCCTTCCATGCTCCCCCCGCAACCTCTGATGGATCGGCGTCTATCACACCATTGACTTCCCGTGTACTGCTACACCCTTGCTCCCATTGCCATTTTCATGTGGCTTTTGTATGCTGCGTACGAGGACTGGGCCCACCGCAAGTGCCCCACAAGCGATGTTCCAGTAGTAGGTCAGGACGCAGGGCGCAGTCCTCAGCCCCCGAGGTCCTCCACTGCTTGAGCGGTGCCCTGGTCCCGCCGATGTGACCGCGACGAGACGGAATTGTTATCACCCCGGAAAACCGTATCAAACTTCCCTGCTGAGCGATAACAGAGAAGTATGATTGGTAGTTTCAAGTGCCCACATAGAAGCTAAGCTAGCAAGTATAATATGAGGGGCGGAGTAAGTAGAACATGCGTTCCCCAATCCAAGTATCCACCATATCGCTGGAGATCCCAGATTCGATTTTAAGGTATTTGTAGGGCCAATTCTACTCGCGCCCATAGGCAACGCCTTCCTGCTTGGATGCGCTGCCGTGCAGAAATAAGGTAACTTATGTGTACCACAAGCAGTTCCCCAAGGACTTCTGCCGGCTCGAAGGCCTCGTATGTCCTTCCCCGCCCTCATCACGCACCTCGCGAGGCTTACTATTCGGCGACTTTCTAAGTCGCCCTTTTGATGTAGGTGACTCCCATAATCCTACTAAAACTAATGTTTAGCATAGTGCGGCGACGAGACCGGGCCCGGTCATCAACTTCCGGACTGCTTATCCGTGGGAGACAGCCGCCTGGTCTGTGGAGCTGCGCGAAATTCTACGTAGAGCTATATGCGTCGGTAGCAGGTTTAGATGAGCCAAGGCACAAGAAGTAGGTATATGTTTAGCGCATTTGGCGGTTGGCTGATTCTGAGGTAATGTTAGCTGAGGGCTGTGACTACACAGGCGACGACAAAGATTTCGTTCTGTGTATGCTCCCTTTGAACTACTTCTAGCTGACTTTGGTCAACATTATGTGACGTCGGACCTCATTCTGCCGATTTTATGATCAATCAAACTTGATGGATGGTAACCAGTGGTAAATATGTCTTATCAGGCTTTGGAGATATTACCCATCGACGATCTCGCAGGGCAATTTCAATGCACTAGTTCACGGTTGAACCAGCATGTACTATGTCCCCCGTTTATCGAGCATTCGGATTAGCGGGTGGACATCGAGTTGAGACAAATGGTCTGAACCAGGGAACGCTGTCTCAAGATATTCATCCGCCGTCTCAGGCAGTACAGCCACGATCGTCCTTCGGAACGAAATTCTAGGGTTAGAATCAGATCATATCTTTGCACAGGACATCGGGGCTACCGTGACATTGATACCCTCTCTCTCGTACAAAGTATGGGAGCGTTCACCGAAGTAGTGTTCCCCCATCCAAGCATCCACCATGTCGATTGAAATCCCAGGTTTCAACATGAACGAAATACTTGGGCCACTCATACTCGCCCCCATCATCACGGCGTTCCTGTTTGGAAGCGCTGTTGTGCAGACATATGCGTACTACAAGAAGTTCCCCGATGACATCTGGCAGTTCAAAGGCCTTGTAGGTCTTTCTTCATTCTCGTCACGCCCCTCGAGGCTTAATATTCGGCTGCTCTCTAGGTCGCTCTTCAGATGTAGGTTGCTCCTTATAATATAACCAAACTGCTGTTTGATGTCAAGAAGGTCCCTCGAGACACCTCATGTTATTTGCTTGATTACATCAACATGGTCGATGGTCGTGACCCACTATGGAGAACCGAAAATGCTCCTCACCATCCCACGCACAGGCATGGTCTCATTTGTTACTGCTTCACCAGTGACTTTCATTGCCCAGGTAGGCGCCTACCCCTTAGACGCGCGCAAGGTCCGACTTCAATATACGCTAGGTTTTCTTCATCTTTAGGTTGCATAAACTCTCTCAAAGCCGATTACTCCCTGCGCTATGTTTTATCATGACGTTTAGTCGACTGATCATCCAGATGATTTTCGGCATTGCGGGGTTCTATATGCTGGACACAATAACGTACTTATACCAATGGAGAGGGTGCATCACTGCATCCTACGTCCTCGCGATCATGTGCGATTGGACGATCGCTGCCGCACTGTCCTACCATCTATACGACAAGCGTAAGACTGGGTGCAAACAGTAAGTTATATTCAAACTATACACCATCGCCGCGGCCTCATCTTTTACCTCAGAACAGCCCGAGTCATAGACCAGCTGATTTTGTATTCACTTAGTGAGCATCCGTTCCTAAGCAGCGTGTTCATCAGTTTGTGATGACCGGGTCTCTCTCCCCCGCCAGAGACTGGCTTTATAACAAGGTGCGAGCGCTCGTTGGCTATGGCGACAATTGCTTGATTGCCCTTTTTATTGAAGCATGGTAGAGTTGATAGAGGCTGTATGCGTAAGCACTCCGCGTCTCACTAACTCCTTTCGATGGGCTGACTCCTCAACTTCCTAGTATTGGACAATGCCGGACAACTGTAAGTAGCGTGTATGGCTTGCAAGTTTTTTTATTGAATGATAACGACAGATATCTGGATGGCAATTTACGCGGCAGCACCTGGCGGTGAGTATCGGGCGGATTCGAGCAGAAGCACACGACTGATATTGCGGTTGGGTAGTGTATGCAAACTCGCTTCTGGCAGCGTAAGATAGTGCTTGGACTTGTGCACGATCGCAGCTCACATCGAGCTCCCTCAGCCTCAATAGCCGAGCCCTTGTCAGCGATCGAATGAAAAGCTCCAGAGAGAATCCCGAATTTTGCACAGACGTTCTCGCGAAGAGTCCTGGTGTTGTCACAGACTCGGACTTATCCAACCAGAAGAGGGTACGGATCTTCAGTTTCCAGTTCCCGATGCTTTTAAACTCACGAAGTCCAAGTCAACTCGTCCCATCGTCATCAAGGTTAGCGCCCAGGGAATGAATCCTTCATCGCAAGAAAGCCTCGATCGAGAGGTAAGTCAAGGACTACACACAGATCAAATAGAATCTGATCCAGTACGCACAACGACCGCAGGCACTCACAGACATCGCTTGAAGGATGTGCTCAAGGTCCCATTCGCTGAGCCACTGGCACGGAACTAGTTCAAGTCTGTATTTATACTCTAGATGGGTGCTTACTTGCTAGTTGAGGAAGAATGTGCCGTTAGTTATTCATTGCATGCATACTTTAGCCGTTGTTCCGTCTAGTTATCGGCTGTCGAACTCACTCCAGCTTATCGGCGAGGCCCTAGGCCCGACAGAGTTGCTCATCGGTTTGCGGAATTCAGTCGAAGGTCCAACGATTATGTTCCAAGTCCATGATGATCATGATCTATTCCAAGTGTCATGATTTACTATACATACAATGAGTGTGAGTAGTACTACAGATGCGTAGTCGTGGCAGTCGTCTTTGAGTTATGGCGGGTCATCAGTATGTAAGTGAAACAAAAGTGAAAGGAAAAAGAAGCTAGAAAAACATGAAAAATAGTGTGAATGGTCGAAAGTACTGGTATAAGTTTGTCGAATAACCTTAGGAGAATGAATGGATGAATGAATAATCCAAGATATCAATGAGAAAATGATAAAAAGAATGAAAGAAAAAAAATATCAACGTCAGCGAGCTCACTCGCCAACCCACTCGCCCCCACTAGCAAGCTTCGCAAAGAGGCCCTTGCGCTCGACAAGGTCCTCATACGTCCCCTGCTCAACAACCTCCCCACCGTCCACAAGCAAAATCCGATCGCACATCTTCATAACTGGCACCTTGTGGGTGACCATGAGCGTCGTCCGCCCAACCTTCGCGTCCCGGATCGTCTCCAACACCGCGCTCTGGTTAGCCCCGTCCAGTGCAGACGTGCACTCATCGAGGATGAGAACCTTGCAGGGACGCGCGAGCGCACGGGCGATCTGGAGTCGCTGAGCCTGTCCGCCAGAGATGAGAGATGCGTTCTCGCCCACGGGGGTATCATACCCCTGGGGCAGCGACATGACGAAATCATGCACATTCGCGGCCCGCGCGGCACGCACGACCTCCTCATCGCCCATCTCGCCCATCCGTCCATACGCGATATTGTCTCTGATGCTCCCGTCGAAGAGGTTGGGGTTCTGGCTGACGACGGCGATGTGCTCGCGGAGGTGGTGCACGTCGGTTGCGCGGAGCTCGTTGAGGCCTACGGAGATCGTTCCTGAGGTGGGCTCGTACAGTCTTTGCAGGAGCGCTGCGACCGTCGACTTGCCGCACCCCGAGGCACCCACGAGCGCGATGCATTCTCCCTCTGAGACTTTCATCGAGAGGTCCTTGAGGACCTCGACGTCCGGGTTGGTGGGGTACGAGAAGCACACGTTCTTGAGTACCAGATCGCCCTCGATGGCGGGCCTCAGAATCCCCTGGGCCTCGCTGCTTCCCTCAGTGCTCAAGCTCACGAGTCCCCACAGATCAGTGGTAGCCTGTACGCTCTTCGCGATCTTCTGCGTAAACGCCATAAGCTGGCTCCCGATCGTGACTGTGAAGACAACGAGGTTGAGGACTTGGACCATTTGGAGGTACGTGTATGTGCCTTTGGCGATGAGGACTGCGCCGACGTAGAAGAGGAGGGCTTCGGCGAGGTAAATGAGAGCGGAAGCGACACCGTAGGTGCAGCCTTCAACGAAGGCGCCACGAATACCGGTGGAGAGACAGAGCGAAGCGGCCTTGTCGAACTGGGCTTGGAGAACGGGTTCGAGGGACATCGCGCGGATACTGCGAACATTGAGGATAGACTGCGATACAAGTTAGCAAAGGTCCTCCCCCCCAAAAAAAATAAGATGCAAAAAACGCACCTCATAATAAACCCTCGCAACCTCTTCTCTAGCCCTCTTATTCCTAACCTCGGCCTTGGCCACCAACCCACTCTGCACACCCATAACCCCCACAAACACAGGGCCAATCGCCATCCCCACAAGCGTCAACTGCCATCCCCACACCATCGCCCACACCAACCCGAGGCCCATCATGGCGATGACAACGACACACTGCCCCATGACAACCGCCACCAAGCTCCGCGCGTCGTCCGCGTCTTTCACCAGGACTTGTGCGAGGGACGCTGGAGCGTTGGTGGGTCGATCGAAGAATGTCTTATCCTGTGATAGGACACGGGCGAACGCGGTGTTGCGGAGGCGGGTTACCCAGCGTATAGCGGAGGTTTCCATGAGGAAGTATTTGGAGCCTAGGAGGAGGCCGTCGAGTGCTGCTATCCCGAGTACGAGCCCGCCGTACGAGTTGATGATGCTTGCGTCTGCGGGGTTGGCTGAGACTTCGAACATGAGGCGGGAGAGGAGGAACGAGAAGATGGGTGTCATCGCGCCGCTTAACAGACATGCGAAGAGACCGAGGAAGAGGAGGGGTTTGGCGGGGATGGTGGGGTAGATGAGGCGGATGGTTGCGATGAGGCCGGGTGTTGATATGGGTGTGGTGGTGGAGGGGGAGGAAGGGGACGCTGCTTTTCCTTTGCCTGATGCGTTGGAAGAAGCAGGAGTAACCTGGACGACATCGTGTGCCCGCCTATCCCTCTTCTCGCGTCTCCCAGCAGCCAACTGCGCACTCCGCTGCAAATTCGCCTTCTCGGACTCGAACTCTTCGTCGTCCTCCACCATCGGAGGGGCCGAAACGGCAGAAGGGAAAGAAGGCGAGACAGGAGTGAACTGGAGGCTTAGTCGGCGGCCCCCGTCGTACGCCCTAGGCGGGAACGTAGGCGAAGGAACCAAAATCGACATACTCGAAGGCCTCCTCGGTCGCCCACTCGCACCTCCCTCAAACTCCGCCTCTGCAACCTTGTTAAGCGTCATAGTCAATGGCCTCGTCTTCGGCGCGAAGGTCGGAAGCGTCGGCGCCTCCTCGCTGTCAGCGGTTCGGGTAAGCTCGGCGACGACGTCGAACATCCAGCCTCCAAGCGCCATCGTGACGGGGCGCACACCGCCGAGAGTAGGCGCGACGCTGAAATGGCGATCGCGCGCGTTCGTCTCTTCGGATTCGCGTGCTTGTTGTTCTTCGGCTTCTTGCGCGAGGATGTCGGCTACTTCTTCGTAGATGGGTGGGTTCTCGTCGTCGTTTGAGTCTGTGTCGGAGCTGGTGGAAACGCCACCCTCACAAACCATCCTGCCCCACTCCCCACCAGCTTTCTCGAGGTCCCCTCTGAACCCCTG
>KN839845.1:701093-729763 GCA_000827185.1 Hydnomerulius pinastri MD-312 | reverse complement strand
ACGTAAGCGACTTTTCAGGTACAAAGGCCTTGCAAAACAAAGCACAAACAAAAGACTAGTGCCGTGGGAAAGCCGCCTTGGTGTACAAACAAAGCCCGGCCATCGATGCAATGCGTTCACATACACGTGTAGGAGGGCGTGCACGGCGAGTCACATCACCATGGCTGCATGGGTACCGCAGCACACCGTGTAATGCGATGAAACGCGTAGTAGGCACAAAGCGTAATATCGCGCTTATGCATCCTTTGTAAATCGTGGTGGCACGATGCGGCTATCAATCAAAGTAGATCTATGAGCGGTCACTGCCAGGGGATTAGCTGTCAAAGAAATTACTAGACTAACACAAGCGATGACCAGATTCATCCCTGCTCGGGGATCACCTTTCTGTTCAGGGGGTATTCAAGGCCATGTTGCTTAACAAAGCGTGTGCCCCGTTGACCGGTATGACTCGTTTGGGAGGGATCATGGAAGAAACATCCGGGATTTACGCATGACCCATATTTGAAGCATGCACCTACGTGCACCCCTGAGCTCGAACTTTCGAACGGCGTGAGATGAGCACAATGTCGTCCGACACAACAGTAGATAACCCCCACATGACGAAGCCTAAATTGCTCGCGGGTGATGAAATGAGGGTGTGTACAAATTTAGCGAGAATTTCCCACAGTCAGGTTTTCTCCATTGTTCTCGGGCGCTGTTTGGGCTGACGCACGCGAGTTGTCCGCGCAATACCATATTTGCATCATCGAAGATCCTCTCTCTGACTCCAGAGTTTACTTACAGGACGGATCAACTTGCAATCGTTTGGACGTGACATGTCGCACTCGTGGCAGTGGACAGATCGGGCCATCCTGACTTCCAACTGTTCGATTCTGCTATTTCTGGTACGCTTGGGATGGAGCCATATAAAACCAGGGGTTACCCCCTCGTATTCTTTGACTGCGCAGGGGTGAAAAAGGGCGGCGATGGAAACCCCCATATAAAACGGTAATGGCGAGCTTTACTAAAGGAGATCTGGTTGGGCATGCAGCGACGACACAAGTCCGGCTGAAACTCGTCTTCTGTATTCCCGACGTGGTCCCCTCGTCGCGAGGATGCTCGACGTTCCGGAACAGTTTTGCCTAGTGACCCAACGACCTGGGCACGACGCGACACTCAAGATCTCAGTAGGTGACGGCTCCCTCAGCGAACTCTTATCTCACCCTGGCTGCACTGGTCTCCGCGCCTTATTCCTCGCAGACCATACAACCAAGGCGTTACATCTTCTCGCACTTATTATCATCCCTCGAGAACTTTTACTGTTCACTCGAACGTTAACAAACCTGCGCAATGCTCTCTTCAGGCTCTTCGCGGGTTTGGCTACGCGGCAGGGGACAAATTTTAGTATGGTTTATGGACATGTAGACGCCCTTCCCGGCTCACGCTCGTGGCCGTGTCATTGATGCTGATACGAACGGGCCCTCCATTAGATTACTTCCCATTGTCTCGGGCTCTTAGCGCGGGTGCATAGTCCCAGCAGACATAGGCGCAGTCCTTTCCGGGTACGTATTCTGTCATCGACGTTTCGTTCTTCTCGGCTTGGACCCGTGACAAACGCACTGCGAAATTCCGAGGAAAGCGGTCGAATATGTGCAGAAGTTTCTCTATGGACATCTCTAGCCCCCCTATGATGAGGTTGTCGGTGGTGTGGAATTTAACATGAGTATATTCCGCGGAAAAGACGATGGCCGTGCCGCAGGACACTGGGGACGCACAGCTGCTGCCCGTTCACATCATACGACGTCTTTCATCTCGCTTTGCTTCGTTATGGCTGGGGGCAGGTATGATCCGCCGCCTCTGCTTGCCACCGTCAGTTTTAGCGAACAGAGCTACTAAGCATTGCCATGCTACGACGCCACGGTCTGGACCGATGAAGAAGCTCATCCAGGGTTTCCTTCCGTTACCAATCCTCGTTGACGTGAAGGCTCAGTCCGGCGTCTAGGACCAACAGTTTCAGCGTTTACTGCGAAAGAGTTGATTCCGCGATACAAAGGCCCTTTGGGACGATAGTCAGTACGGAGCCAGCAGAGTTTTTAGCGAAAGCTGACTCATAACACAGGTGGGCTTTCTGTAGAACGCCGGGTTGGTTGGTTTTACGAAGTGCTTTGGTCGCGAATATACCCCCCGTTGAATATAGTAATCCGATGGTCGTAAGCTTTGCACCTCCCGCGCGTCACTGGCAATTATGTCATCTTTTCGAAAGCCTTTGATACTGGGGACAAGCTACCCCACGCCAGTCGCATGTTGCTTCACTGGTATGTTTTCAAGCTTTAAACCTCTGGATGCTTGTCAAGGAGGTATGTTCGGAACGAAGTGTATAAGGAAACCATGTATCTACATGCTACAAAACTGTTTCGTTTTTCTGCACCTCTTCCCAGGTTCCAAGCCCATAGATCACCGGCAACGCCGCCCATGCCTTTGCTCTACCTGCCTTGTGCTCCCTTTTATTGTTCCTCAAGCAGCTTTCACAAAACCTACTATCCCACTCTGGAGCCCAAGGCATGAATGGATCACATTCTGGACCGCCGCGAACCCAGATCTGCGCGATCATCATGAACATCCCGGTCATACATTCCAGTTCTATACAGCCTCCTTGATCAGATAGTTTCATCGACGTAACCCATTTGAAGGTTATAGCGAGGAGCTTCCTTGATCTGTCTCTCCCGATAATGCAGGCCCTTTGATTGATTGAAGATAGCAACAGACGAGCACTACCATCTTTTGGCTTATAGCCGAGGAGGATAGCTGCCATCCGCCCTTGGCTGCAGCGATATAACGCAACGGGGAGTACAGATGTCAACCCCACTTCGCGAGCTATGTTGACAAGCTCGAAGTCGGGAGGTTCGCGGTCGCGCTGCTGACGGCGTGGAGACAGCCCGAGTGAATCAGGAGGTAGTGTGGTCGGGTAATATCCCTTCACCACTTCATAGGCTTCGCGGTATAACTGTGCTATCTCGATCGTATTTCTTGCCCAAGCGCAAGAACGCCGTGACCACGCCAATGGTCATTAGCTTACTAGGATCACTAACGCTCCCGTATCTAGACTGCCGGGTTAGCATGCAATTCTGACCCAAAATGTGTTGACAGATGATGCATACCCCCGGTAACACAGCGCTTTCAAGACATGCTGAAGATCTACCGCTTTATCCTGAAGATGAATCACAGGACACCCATCCAGTTTCTCATCCTCAGAATCGGCTAGAGGTTGGGGAAGTGCAAACGCGTCCTTGAAAACCTGCGATGAGGCGGATAGGACACTGCGATGGACACGGAAGAATTTATCTTCGGCCTCGAGGACGACGTTTCCGTCCTCCAACCATGGATTAAGGCGATTGTCGGGCTGTGGAGACGTTTCCTCGCTGTCCATGGTACGTGGCTCTGGGAGGTACGTATGGGATAATGCTAACCGGAGGACTGCAGATTTCTGCGCGTCTTATTCTGGGGCCTCGTGCTGCTTTGCTGATCACTTCGAGATAAGCCAGCGTCAATCGGTCGGCCTTATGCATGCTGAAACGGTGATCATTCAGTGGGATGAGTAGAGAGAGCCTACAGCAGAACTGGGAAAGCCCGAAGGAGTGTTTAGCTTCAACAGACTACAATACGAATGCGTACAGTGATAGACATTGGTCATGGAGGAAGAACCATGAGACAACGTGGGCAGGTCAGAAGGTGAAGCTATTGCGCTCGGTTTCTTCCCAGGAACCGAGTCCAAAAGCTGACGGAAGGTCAACCCATGCAGCTTCTCTGCTGCATTCGCACAGCCTCTTGCGGTAGGCTAAACAGGGAGAACAAAAGCTTGAGTCCCATTTTGAGTCCCATGTTGCAAATGGGTCACGGTAGAAGTCAGGGCGCCAGGCATCTCGGAGTACCCGCTCTTCTCCCTCCATGCATTTGACTCTGTCCAAGCAGCTCTTGTAGTCTGGTTGAATGAGAAAATGTCGGGACTGGAGTCCGACAAGCTTGTCCCTCCCGATGAGACAAGCGCGCTGATTGATGGGAGATAAAGCGCAGTGAGCACCATTCCAGTCATATCCATCTAGAATGATCTCTAACGGGCATGACATAACGATGGTGTACAGAGCGACAGGGAGCATGGAGAGAAACCCAATCTCGCGAGCGAGATTCGTGAGGTGAAAGTCGTACTTGTCCCTTTCGGTGACGAAAGTGATAAGGCGGGGGGAGCTATCGGTGGGGAGTTGAGGAGGCGGAATCAAGCCACCCAAGTTACCCAAGCTCATTCTTCCCTCCTTATACAGCTTGCGAATCTCGTACTTCTTGCCCAAGCGCAAAAACGCTGCAGCTACCGGTAATGGGACTAAATCGAACGAATACCTGAAGTAACTGATCTGAGATCAGGCTATACGGAGCAGCCCATTTTGAAGGCGCACGTACGCTCTGTCATACAAGGCCTTGAGCACAATTTGGAGATCGTTGGCTGCGTCATGAAGTTGAATGATAGGGCAGCCGTCCATCTCAGGCGCGCTAGGATCTTCGGGTTGGGGACATGAAAACATGTCCTTGAATACTGGTGACTGGGAGGAAAGAATACCGCGATAAACGCGGAAGTATTTCCCTTCGGTGGTAAGTACGATGTTACCGTCGTCGAACCAGGGACCGAGGGAATCAGTGGACTGTCCAAAAATTTCGTTGCCCATTGGTGGGAAGGGTAAATTACAGTTGATCCAGTTTACGGTCTATGTGAGGGAGGTGCGAAGAGATGCTAGGTGACCGGTCAATCTGAAGGCGTCATGGGTCTCGTCATGGGTCTCGTGGCTTCGAATTTGAACCAATAGGCCCGGGCCCTGAGCTAACCCCGCGTTGGCCGCGAAACCAGTTCAAGTTGGTTTGTGGAACTTCGTGAAAGGTGGAAGTAGTAATTTGTGGTGATTCAGTTGCATACCGCCTCGTACTATGCTGTGGATTGATTCCGATAAGCCAGCGTGAACTACTAGAAGGCTGACCCAGTAGCAACATAGCGTGTATTTGGCGATTCGGCTTTGACGCGGACGGCCCATGAACCAAATGTATCCGGAAACACGCCGAATATGACTACCGGCAAGCACGACATCTAGTTTGATAACGGAAGTGAACCAAAGTAAGAGTAGGGCTGGGTTGAATTGTAAGAACGTACATTTCAGAAGCTAGTTTCGTAGGTCTCGTTCTTTGTGAGCTCTTCCCAAGAACCAAGGCCAAAGGCAGATGGTAGCGCATCCCAAGCACTCTCCCTGCCATCTTCAATCTCTCTATGACAGTATATCAAACAATTCTGGCAAAACCTAGAGTCCCATTTTGGGTCCCATCGCATGAAAGGGTCTCGAAAGTGTGGTAGATCTGGGGACCAGAGCTCGGCAATCGTCATGTAATTCCCGAAAGCACATTTGACCTCGTCTAAACAGCACCCCCTTCTCCTCTTTAACCATCCGAAGGTGATAGACTGCAGCTCGAGGAGCTTGTCTCTCCCCATGATGCATGACCTTTGATTGTCGAGCGACAGCGTGTAAAAAGAGCCCTTGAAGTGATAGCCATCGAGAATCGCGGATAGAGGACACGAGCGAACGCAGAGGTACATTGCAACGGGTAGCAAGGATAGCAACCCAGACTCTCGAGCGAGGTTGATCAGCTGGAAGTCATACTTATCCCGCCCGCTGATTGGGTGCTTGAGGTCGAGTGGCAAAAACAGTAGAGTGAACAAGGACGCTGGATAGCATTCCTTTATCCTCGCGCATGCCTCGTCAAAGAGGCGAGGTATTTCGTACTTCTTGCCCAAGCGCAAGGACGCTGCTACCACAGAGAGGGGCGTCGGCTCCTTCGTAAAGGTTCGATACGGCCTAGGGTGAGTTAGTACCTATGAGTTGGCCTAGAGACACTTCCGTTTGTACGCACGATCTTGAGTATAATGCTCTGAGAACAATCTGAACGTCCGAAGCCGGGTCATGGAGCACGATAACTGGGCAGCCATCCATCCTAGGATCCACCGACTTGTTGCTTTGGGGACACGAGAACATGTCCTGGAATATCTGTGAAGCCGAGGAGAGGATGTCACGATGAATCCGAAAGTATTTTCCTTCTGCGGCCAGAATGATGTTTCCGTCCTGCAGCCATGGGTCGAGGTGATCCTCCAAAGCTGATCCCCTACGGATGGGCATGCAAAATAGACTTGGAAGCTGGAAAGCGTAGTGGGGGCAAAAGGCTTGAGGACTTCAATTGCTAGAGAAAAGCTTTGTGCCCCGCAGACCGGGAAAGTTGGGGGTCCGGGGCATGACTTAACATTACCGTGCCAACGCGGATGCCTGCAGACCTCTTACAGGAGCCATTACCACAAGGAACATTGATGCATGAGCCATAGTATATACTTGTCGTGATGCCCGGTGGGCCCGTTGGAAGCCGTTGGCCAGTGCTAACGTTAGAATATTTGCGATGTGGCTGAAGTTCAAGTCACTTCATGCGCGAGACTGATCACGTGGAATGGTGTCTGCCTCTTCCTGAGACGCCGGGACGGAGATTGAAGAGCTCCCAGAAAGGGCCAATGAACGAGGAAGCGTAGCTCGCTTCGATGCGGCTTCGGGCCTCGTTGAAGAGGTGAGGGATCTCGTATTTCTTGCCGAACCGCAGGAAGGCGGCGGTCACGGATAGGGGCTAGTTCTGCTGCGTTGGTCATGTATCTAGTGCAACTCGGTGTTCGATTACTGGTAAAGCTCAAGAGAGTGGTAGGCTCACGTTAGTGGACCTCGAGTGGATGGCGACACGGAGAAACTACTGCTTCTCATGATTCATTGACGAAGCTGCTTGGTGTCCACTTAAATCGCTTTGACCTGGTCAAAACTCGTCGTGCATCGCCAACGCGTGACCGTCATGCGACTCTGCGCATCCTAGTAAGTGCCAACAAAAGAGATTGAGATCGCTATGGAGAGCTCTTTCTAGGATCCAAAGCAAGGACGCTTGATATCAAGCTGCATCTGTTAGACATTACTAGTAAACGCCGGTAAGTGGCAGCTGGTCATGAAAAGTGAGTATAGGCAAGGTAAAAAGGCGAAAAAACGGGCCTTGCTGGGAATCGAACCCAGGCCACTTGCAATTGTGTACCCAAAGCAAGTATCGTACCTCTAGACTACAAGGCCTTATGGAAGGCTTGCACGGAAGACGCTGCCGGGGGCTGACTTCGACAGCGGATCCTTAAAAGGCAACAGGCCCCTGTACGATGTTCTGAGTCCTCTCTACAAACCTTTTTACTCGTTTTCTTTGCTCTTGCTCTGCCAACATGCTATCGGCCGCCACCCAAAGCCTCTCTCTCGACCCCGCCCTCCTCGTCGTCGCTAAGAGTACCAACACAGAAGAACCCCCGCTGAGCTTCAATGACCTCCTCGAGATCGCGCATGAATACGAGCGGGCGCACAAGCCTGAGACACGGCCACAGAGGGGTAACGTGATGGCTTTGGAAAATATTTTGTCTGCTATTGTCGTTGACGCTCCTAGCGAGGGAGCTTGGGGTCGTGAAGAGGGTAGCGTGCGTGCCGAGACTTATGGATCGCCGTGGTTCGAAGCGCTTGAAGCTAGTGCCAATCAACTCTCAACTGCCGGCGACACCGGAAGGCCCGATGGAGGCCGTCAGCCGCACGCCGCGCCGAGCGCTTGCTTTGCGGTCACCGAAGCCAAGTCTGCAGTTAGCTCGATGCTCCTAGGCTGGACTCCTCCAAACGGTTCTGAAGTCCTGGATCTCGAGTTGCTCGAGGTAGATTACCCTCCATGGTTAGCCAAACTCCTTGCCCCAGGAGTACTAGACCTGCCGGCGCAGTTCCAACCCCGTTCAGCTGAAATGGGCATCGCGGAAGAAATCCTTCGTACAGCGAAAGTCCTCCAACAGCCTTTGGAGGCGGCATTTCCACCCCCAGCCCAACTTCCCCCAACACGAGTGGTCCTCGCGTCTATCCAGGCTCGGTCGTCCTCCAACACTCCAACCCCAGCACTCCCGAAGCCTCCTCGCTCCCGCCCTCACTCCACCGCAGTGACAACGGCAAAGCACGCAAGTGCACCCCGCGGAGGCGTACCCCCTCAGCTCGCGCGTACAGTGACGAAGGCGAACATCTTACGCGTCGAGCAGGAGAGGGAGAGAATGCGAGCTGTGGTAGGTGGGGAGGGGGACGGAAGGAAACCTAGTGTATTGGGGGGTGTTGGGAACGTCGAGGGTGGGGGTGGGATGGATTTTGAGCAGCAGTGGGACGGCGGTAGTAGAGGGAAGAGAGGGTTTGTCTGGGGTGGAGACCGGGATGGCGGGAGGGTGGTGAAGAGGTCGCGGTTGTGAGGGTGAGTTGGTGGTCGAGGCTCGTTCGGTTCGGTCCACTTCAATCACAGGCGATCATTCGTTTGTTTGCTTTCATCTTTCGCATGTATATGTTCATTGCTTCGAGTTCGTTGTATATAGTCCAAGCGCTTGCGCTTTGTGCAAATCAATTGTATTGCGTATAAACTTCAGGACAGCGTGAGCCTTACATGCAGTAATACCAAGGAGGTCAATACACCCTTCGCGTTATTTTGAAGCAATGGGCATCGCCATAATTGGTTGTTGACCGTCAGTATTGACTCGGACAAGACTTGGAGCATTCGTACACGGCGGAGCAGCCAGGCGACCTGCAGGGACGTCGAGGCCATCCGGAGCAGGTGTTTCTGGCGAAGTGAGGGAAGGTAAAGTTCTGATGGCCGACGCACCAGATGGGGAGGGGGACAGGTGTCCCAGTACTCATCAGCCAATGCCATCGACACAACACTCATTCGATGCAAAATCCAGAGAAAGGTTTCGCTCTCCAGTAAAAATCTGATATGTCCGGATGGATACCGAGTGAATGTGAATCTAGAGACAAGTACGAGGTAGATTAGAGCTGAATTATGTTGCGAGACCTTTCGTTCAAGAAGTGCCCAGAGTGGTCATGGATGAACCAGACAAAAATTCCCTAGCATGGGTTGGATCTATCTCGGCGTGGACGACAGATATCGTTGGAAACCGGCTGATCCGCAGATGCGGCTCCTGAAATTTCCTGAAAGGTGAAGTCATCACAAGATGTCTAAGACTCTAAGTCATTGGCCTACTGATTCAGAGACGTGATGGATAGGCAGGACGAACAAGACATGGCGGACACGGCGGACAAACGGAACGGACGGACGGACTTTCCGGATTCTTGAGTCTGAGAGCTGGTTGTGGCAGTGCTATTACTTACCATCGTGGCACCGTCGCACTTTCTGATTAGGTTCCAAACACTTGTGCTTTGCCCGCGCTTGATCTGACCCAAGTCAACTATTTGCGAAGCACACCAAGCTCTGTCGCTTCATGACACTAGCAGCATAAATTTGCCTCCCACAGCCTTTCCGTCAGAATCTCTCGTAGGTCTCCCAGGACCGCGTCGCTGCAACAGCCTGCGGTCACTACATATCTTACCAAGGACCAACTTTCTTGTGGAATACGCGGGTTATGTGTGAAATCCTTCAAAGTTAACGTTGGAGGAAGCACAGGATGCTGAACTGATGGTTAAAGACGGGAGGTGTTGGTCCCACCGGGCAAACCCGTTCCCTCGGTAGAATGTCAGATGCCCTGTCAAGTTCATTCCGCCTGCAGCCTGGGCGTAGACTCTGGAGATAACATGTGGTTAAATTCACGAAGGTGAGTTTAGCTGTCATCAGTAAATCATGGATCCTGAGCGTTTCAGTGATATAAATTGTGCAGCTGCTAATCGCAGCATCATAAAATATGCCCATTCGTCTCCCAGGGCTCAGGAAAACAACTTGGTCATACATCATAGGGGTCCAACAAAAGTCCCTTCCTGGGATCCTGGGAGGGGGCGATACGGGTTCTGGTCGCCCAGGCCCGTCTGATGGTCTCTGTGCTATGTTACTCCCAGCGGTATAATAATCCCTTCATCAGCCACAGCATTAGATATCTTGGGCTATTAAGAGGGCTCGATTCTTTGAGCTCCTTCTCTCGAGATCTCACTTCACGCAACCGTAACTCTTCGCTGCGATGGCTTCCGAAGCCGCGGCCGTGTACGCTGGTCTTCAATTCAATAACTACGTGTCGGGTACGTCCATCTTGGCTGCCGTTGTTTCGTTGATCTCACGACCACAGTGGGCATTGTGGCTGCCGTTTCGTATGATTACAGTTGGTCCTACGCATTTATCTCTTCCACATGAAATAATGATCACGTCTCAAGTCCTCACCTTTCTGCAAGAGGTGCGTAGCCCCCTTCTCTGTCTCAGAAACGGAGTCTCTGAGCTTACGGCCTGAATAGGTGGAATATATTTGGGTCGGTGGATGATATCAGCTACGCGAATACCTCAACTGAATATCTTTAAGTTGAGACCTTGGACTTTGATGTCTATGATGTTCCTTGTGATCCGTTACTTTGGCTTGACCGCCGCGATGTACGTTAGTTTCATCCAGATCGTCCTACGTACTTATCATGCATAGATTAGGAGCTATAGTAAGTGAGTGCAGGACAATCTGATGCTTGATGGAGTTGTATGATGCTGATTCTCTCAAAGTCGACACTTCGTTCATAAACGAATCTGTTAATGTTCGTTGTTAATCATTGAAAGCTCGACCTCAACTAACCATAAATACCTAAAATGGGCTCAAACAGACGTTCGTGTATTACCGTTTACCTGAAAAAATGACGTGCTGAGATGACATTCAGCTGTATGCATATTCATCATATCTCGAGCATGAGTTTATGTAGAAACCTTTAAAAGGCACGGTGCTCTTCCTCTTCGCGCAGTGGGCCAACCTTTTCTTCAAAGCTGTTGCCGACTGTGAGTTACATGCTGTTCTCATTATCCGGATTATGCCTCCTGACACTAACTCAGTGGTAATGATCCTCCGCATACACGCCATGTATAATCGATCTAGGCTAGTCCTTGGTATCCTCCTCGCAGTCTATATATCAGCCATCATTTTCCCTGCCGTCTCCCTTGGAATCTACTTCAACCCTAATACTCATCTGTCAGGTACTCGTGTTATTCCTAACCTGTCTCCTCGCTCGTTCATTATATCTCTTTCCGGTGACTGAAGTCGAAGTGATCAACGTCGTGCTGTGCACCATCGTCTTGAACGTACCGTCCCAACTCACCATATACCTCTACGTTCCTGAGCTCGTTCTAAGCTCTCTCCTCTGCATCTTTGCTCTAGTTCGGTTTGTCACACACGCACTAGAAATGCGCAGAGCGCTCGGGAAATGGCAATCAAACCGATACATGAAACTACTGGTGCAGGAAAGCATACTGTACTACATCGTGTACGTATTCTCTGGAGTTTTGTTCGGCGAGACTGACCTTTTCTTTCGTTAGTGGTCTCTACTTCAATATCATGGATTTGGTGTGGTTCGTCACACTGGCCCAGACGTCCGGGTTTCCTGGAAATTTAATACTCGTGCCAATGGCGCTATCCCTCATCGGACCATACGTACTTGCACCTCGGCTTGTCATCAGCGTGCGGGAGTTCCATTCGCGCGTCGTGGGAGAGGACATCGATAGTGGGTTTGGCTTGGGTTCACAGCGTTTGTCCATCAGTGACTACATGTTCGCGGCCCAGGAAGAGAATCCTGAGGAGGAGGTAGAGCGTAGAGATGGAATGGAAGAAGTTGCAAGGGGAGTGGGGGAATAAGCTGGAGTGCTTGTTTCTTATGGGATCTTGCTAGACGCGTTGATTACTTTCATTCTTTCATTCCTTTCTGCGCCAGTGATCAGCCGTTCCAGTTGTCCCGATATCGAGTTAACTTATGCATGTCGGTACCAACCCCCGAGGTCACGCCCCTGCGCGTGCGCCACATTGATAGCACGGGTTGGATATATAGCCGAGAACCGAGCTCGGGGAGAGCGCTTGTTTGTTTTCGCACCAATCTGTGATATGACCGTTTCGGCCAGGAACACGGACAGTAGCAGTGCTTCATAGGGGTATAGGGTCGAACATGATGGCTTCCCTACATCGTAGCAATCTCGCTAAATATCTGGGCATGTTTACGGGTACGCGTCTGACTGCCGATCGTATCTGCTTCAGGTGAGCAGAGAGGATACCGAGGCGATCCCGTAGGTTACAACCAATGACTTAACGAAACTCGGATGAGCGGGGAGACCGCGGGGATGTTGTGCTGGGAGAGCCGTCATCTGACTGCAGTAGTAGTGCGAACGAGAACACGACTCTTGACCAGCCTCATTGTATCAGGGGCATCAACAGGGCAGCTTATGCTCTTCATGATGATCTGAGTCCTGATGACTGAATCCATTGATCGGCCATGCTCCGACATGATGCATGTTGTGCACCTACAGAACAATGTGTGGCTAGTGCGTTGCGCAGCACGGACGGCTGATTAGTTGGATATAGTGTTCAACACAACAGTATTACGCCGAAGACAGAAATAGAGCGCCCATTCTCGATGGGTTTACCTTTGTAATCCCACCTGTGCATGTCATGCCCGATTCACTGTTGGAGATGGACTTAGCTTAAGAAGAGGCTGGGTGTTGCCTTTCAATATTCAATATTCAATGACGACGACGGTCGCCAAGGTCACCTTTTTCGACAGCACGTTCACAACTCAAAAAAACTAAAATTTTTCCTTAAATCTGGCATTGAGGAATCGATATACCGACCGTTCTGCAAGTAAGAAGAGCGGTGCTCGCGAGCTCGTTGGTAGATAAAAATGAGAATGTGTGAGCGCAGTGGGATGGGTGTGAAGCCGGCGTGGGAAAAGGAAGGGGATCGAGGCCCAAGTTAGCCGTCAGCTGCCGTCTGTTAATAGCACTGTTTTCCCTTTGCCTCTTGCTCAGCTACAAGGCTGTCGCTCGCCTCATTCCTTTTCTTTCCCTTGCAGCACCCACCGTCGTTCTCTGCAGCAACCAGACCCGGTTTTCGGGTTTGGCACCTTTTTTTTTTTTTTCTAACCCTCCCTAATTACTCTCTACTTCTCTACGGTCAGGTAATACTCCAACTGGGTTCACAACTTAGTGCGCAACCGTCACCATGAATAGGCAATCCACCGGGATGAGCCTACAACAACGGCTCGAGGCCGTCAACGACCTCTCGAGCCTCTCGCCCTTATCAGATGATATCATTGTCTCGTGTCTTCGCGAGCGGTTCATGTCGGAGAACATTTATACCAGCATCGGAACCTCCACCCTTGTCGCCATCAACCCTCACAAGTATGTGTCTTCAAACGCCGACTCTGTCCTCCAAAAATACGCAGCAGAGTATCGCGATACATCGGAGAACAAGACGCCTCTCCCACCGCACATTTTCCAACTTGTCAACAATTCCTACTATCACATGAGGCGCACGGCGCAGGACCAGTCCATTCTTCTCAGGTGAGCTTCCTTGGTGATTTAATTTTTTCTTTAGAGTAGTTTACAAATATTGTTTATTGTAGTGGAGAGACTGGCAGCGGAAAGTCGGAGAACCGCCGACTCGCGATCAAGACTTTGCTAGAGCTCTCAGTTTCCAATCCGGGAAAGAAGGGCTCGAAGCTCGCGAGCCAGGTGCCCGCAGCCGAGTTTGTCATCGAGTCGTTCGGTAACGCCCGCACGCTGTTCAACCCCAATGCCTCACGCTTTGGAAAGTACACTGAACTCCAGTTCACCGACCGTGGCCGCCTGTGCGGAATCAAGACGCTTGACTACTATCTCGAACGCAACCGGGTGGCGGCTGTGCCATCAGGGGAGAGGAATTTCCACATCTTTTATTACCTAGTAGCCGGCGCTTCCCCCGAAGAGCGACAGCACCTGCATCTGCTCGACAAGACGCAGTACAGGTACCTTGGGCAGCGCGCTGGTGCCGGTGGTCGTCAGAACGGCGTCCGTGACGATGATGGGAACCGGTTTGAGCAGCTCAAGATGGCTCTCAAATCAATCGGCCTTTCCAAGCGGCATGTTGCCCAGACGTGTCAGCTCATCGCTGCTATTCTCCACCTCGGCAACCTTGAATTCACTATTGACCGCGGTCGCGACGTGGATGCCGCTGTCGTGCGCAACGTCGATGTCCTTGCTATTGTTGCAGAATTCCTCGGTGTTCAGCCATCTGCACTTGAGGCTGCGTTGTCGTACAAGACGAAGATGGTCAAGAAGGAGCTGTGCACCGTCTTCCTCGACCCCGATGGTGCATCGGACAACCGTGACGACCTCGCCAAGACCTTGTATTCCCTCCTATTCGCCTGGCTCAACGAGCACATCAACCAGCGCTTGTGTCGTGAGGACTTCGAGACCTTCATTGGTCTCGTTGATCTCCCCGGCCCTCAAAACATGACGAGCCGCCCCAACTCTCTCGACCAGTTCTGCATCAACTTCGCCAACGAGCGTTTGCAGAACTTCATCCAGAAGCGTCTCTTTGAAACCCACGTCGATGAGTATCAAACCGAAGGCATCTCCCGCTTCGTACCCACAGTGCCCTACTTCGACAATGCCGAGTGCGTGCGGCTGCTCCAGAACAAGCCCGGAGGCCTCATCCACATCATGGATGACCAAGCACGCCGATCGCATAAGAAGACGGACCACAC
The DNA here is from genome assembly GCA_000827185.1 of Hydnomerulius pinastri MD-312. Lineage (NCBI taxonomy): Eukaryota > Fungi > Basidiomycota > Agaricomycetes > Boletales > Leucogyrophana > Leucogyrophana pinastri. Next base: position 715,202 of record KN839845.1, on the reverse strand, counting down.
TATGGTTGAGGCCTTCGGCAAGCGCTGGGGTAACCACTCGTCGTTCAAGGTCGGTTCGATGGATCGCTCCGGCTTCCCGACGTTCACTGTCAACCACTTCAACGGCCCCGTCACCTACTCCGCCGAGGGCTTCCTCGATCGTAATCTTGATGCTCTCAACCCCGACTTCGTTTCCCTCCTTCGTGGCTCGAGCACGCACGTCTCTGACGGCTCTGAAGGCGCAGGGTCCATCAACCCCTTCGTCAAGGGCTTGTTCTCGGGCAAGGCCATCGCTACCCAAGCCCATCCCAAGGATGAAGATACTATCGTCTCCGCGCAACAGCCTGTGAAGCCCATGCGTGCACCCTCCACTCGCCGCAAGGGCACCATCAAGCGCATGCCTACTCTCCGCGAGAACGCCGGCGTCGAGCAGGAAGATCGTGACGATGATGATGCTCCTTCGTCTGGTGGCGCACCCTGCGTCGCGGGCGAGTTCCGCGCTGCCCTCGATACGCTGTTCGATACTCTCTCCGACACGCAGAACTGGTTCGTGTTCTGTGTGAATCCGAACGATTCGCAGCTGCCGAACCAACTGGAGGGAAGGAGCGTCAAAGGGCAGGTTCGGAGCTCGGGTCTTGCCGAGATCGCGAAGAGGAATGTGAATGTGTTCGAAGCTGGGATGACGCCGGATGAGTTCTGCCAACGGTACAAGGATCCGATCTATGCGCTGGGTGTGCTGGATGGGGCTCCGAGGGACAAGGTTGAGCGTACGCGCTCGCTTTTGAACCTCAAGGAATTCGATATGGTGCTCGGGCAGTACAAGGTAAATCATCTCCCTGCTACCTCGAATGGATTCTCATTTTGTGATATCACAGGTCTTCTTATCGCAAGCGGCTTTCCACGCCCTCGAGGATCGCATTCGTGCCCTTGATGTTGAAGAACAAAAGCGCAATCGCCTCCGCGACGCGGAAGCCGAAGCCGGTCTCGACGTTCGTTCAATAGGCGATCCCTACGCGCCATACTCGTCCCCCGGACTCGCCGGCGAAGACTCCCCCTTCTCCAATTCCTACGCAGATCCCTTCAACCAGGCTACTTCCCAGGCACACATGCCCCTCGTCAACAACGCCTCTCCCTTCCAACGCGGAGACCATTACGACGACGAATACGACGAGAGAAAGTCCTTCCGGTCTGACGATTTTGATAACAGGAGTCGGCTCACTAGTAATAGGGACGACTCGAATTCGAACTACGGTACGGAGTCGTATGCTCCGTCGAGGAACATGTTCCAGAACGCGGATAAGGAGGGATTGATGGCGAAGGAGGCGTTGGCGGGTGAGATCATGGAGAACGAGACCACTGAAGTTGTCAAGGAGACATCCGCCAGACGACGCTGGGTGACGCTCTGCTGGATCTTGACGTGGTGGGTGCCGTCGATCTTCCTCAAGTGGTTCGGGCGGATGAAGCGGGAGGATATTCGACAAGCGTGGAGGGAGAAACTGGCGCTGAACTTCATCATTTGGTTCTTCTGCGCGTGTGCCGTTTTCGTCATCGCGATCCTTGGTCTCGTCATCTGCCCGACTCAGCATGTGTTCAGCACCTCGGAACTGGCCTCGCACTCGTACACGAGCTCCCCGAACAACGTTTACACGTCCATCCGCGGAGAGGTTTTCGATCTCAGTCAGATCGCGTCCACTCACCAGCGCGTGGTTAGCGTTGTCCCGACGAAGTCCATCCTCCAGTATGGTGGTGAGGCTGCCGATGCCATCTTCCCTGTCCAGGTACGTTCTCCTCTCTGCGCTTTTGGTAATTTACTGACGTGTATATAGGTCAGCGCTCTTTGCAATGGTGTCTCGGGTACCGTTAGCCCTTGGGTCACTCTCAGTTCTGTCAACGACACCGACCCGAACGCAAACTATCACGACTTCCGGGCCTCCACCAACGACTCTCGTCCCGACTGGTACTTTGAGAGCATGACTATCATGCGCTGGAACAATCGCGTCGGCTACATGGGTTACACCCCTCAGGAGATCACCAATCTCGCCAACACTGGTCACTCGCTTGGTATTTACGACAGCATGATTTACGACCTCACGGACTACGTCAACTACGGTCCCGCTGTCAAGGCGCCTTACGGGCAGCAGGTCCCTGGTGGCACGGACATGCAGTTCATGGACACTTCAGTCGTGAATCTGTTCAAGTACAGCTCTGGCCAGGACCTCACGAAGGCGCTCGACAACCTCAACATCGACGCCGCCACGCTCGACCGTCAGAAGACCTGTCTCCGCAACTTGTTCCTCATCGGTATGGTCGACAACCGAAACTCGCCTCAGTGCTTGTTCTCGCAGTACATCCTCCTCGCCCTCTCGATCGTGATGGTCAGCATCATCGCGTTCAAGTTCATCGCATCCATCAACTTCGGCGCTCCTCGTGCTCCCGAAGACCACGACAAATTCGTCATCTGCCAGGTGCCTTGTTACACTGAAGGGGAGACCTCGTTGCGCAAGACCATCGACTCGCTTGCTCAGCTCAAGTATGACGATAAGCGTAAACTCATCCTCGTCGTCTGTGATGGTAACATCGTCGGTTCTGGAAACGACCGTCCCACGCCCCGTATCGTCCTTGACATCCTCGGTGCTGACCCCAACATCGACCCCGAGCCTCTTAGCTTCCTGTCGCTTGGTGAGGGTGCGAGGCAGCACAACATGGGCAAGGTCTATTCGGGTCTTTACGAGTGCGCTGGACACGTTGTACCGTACCTCGTCGTTGTCAAGACTGGCAAGCCTACGGAACGCTCGCGCCCTGGTAACCGTGGTAAGCGTGACTCGCAGATGGTCATTATGCATTTCTTGAACAAGGTGAGAATTATTTGTTCTCGAGGGGGCAAGCTAGGGTTGCTGATGACGGACGATTGATTTCAGGTCCATTTCAACTCTCCTATGAACCCTCTGGAGCTGGAGATGTACCATCAGGTCAAGAACGTCATCGGCGTGAACCCCACGTTCTACGAATACCTGTTCACCGTCGACGCTGATACTACTGTCGAGCCATATTCGTTGAACCGTCTGATCTCTGCGTAAGCGTTTTTTGTTACTCTCTTGATCGGATTGTTCTCATGTGTCTTGCTCAGCATGATTCACGACAAGAAGGTGCTTGGTGTCTGTGGTGAGACGGAGCTGGCCAACGCCAAGCAGTCCATCATCACGATGATGCAAGTCTACGAGTACTTCATCTCGCATCACATGGCGAAGGCCTTTGAGTCTCTCTTCGGATCCGTCACTTGTTTGCCTGGTTGTTTCACTCTCTTCCGCCTGCGCACTGCCGACACGCACAAGCCCCTTCTGATCTCCAACCAGATGATCGGTGACTATTCTCAGAACCGTGTCGATACTCTGCACATGAAGAACTTGCTGCATCTCGGAGAGGATCGTTATCTGACCACGCTTCTCTTGAAGCACTTCCCTATGCACAAGACGCAGTTCATCCGAGACGCCCACGCATTCACTGTCGCTCCTGACGATTGGAAGATTCTGCTCTCGCAACGTCGTCGCTGGATCAACTCGACCGTTCACAACCTGGGAGAATTGATGTTCTTGGACCAGCTTTGCGGTTTCTGCTGTTTCTCAATGCGCTTCATCGTCATGATGGATCTCGTCTCGACTCTGATTCAACCTGTCACCGTCGCATATGTAAGTGTTCCACCTCTTGAATCGTTTCTTTGCTGACTTGCTACTAGATTGTCTACCTTATCGTTTCGGTCACTGCTTTGGGCAAGACTATCCCGATTATTTCCCTGATCATGATTGCCGCCGTGTATGGTCTTCAAGCTCTCGTTTTCATCCTTCGTCGCAAATGGGACATGGTTGGCTGGATGGTGTTCTACATCCTCGCCATTCCTGTCTTCTCGTTCATGCTTCCCATCTATTCGTTCTGGCGTATGGATGATTTCTCGTGGGGTGCCACTCGTGTCGTCCTGGGAGAGTCCGGCAAGAAGATCATCGTTCACGTACGTTGCCTGGTTCTTGCGTTTGTCGTGGTACTGATGACTGGCTAATTAGGACGAGGGCAAATTCGATCCCCGCTCAATTCCTCTCAAGACCTGGAACGACTACGAAAACGAGCTCTGGGACAAGGAGTCCAACCACTCCATCGGCTCATGGGTTCCCCCTCCTCAGTTCCACAAGGAAGGTTACGCAGAGTCCCGCACCGCTTCTCTCTATGGCCACGAAACGTACTATGAGCCGCGCAGCCAGTCTCCTGCTCCCTCGCAGTTCGGCATGCTTCCTCCACCAGGCTACCAATCTGGCCGCGGTACTCCCGTTTCCATGTCTCAAATGCGTCCCATGAGCGATGCTGGCATGCTCTATCAGCCAATGGCCTCAAGACCTCCCACAAACTACCTCGACATGCCCATACCTGGTAGTCGCAGTCCCGAAGACGTCAACTATGGTGCAGGCGCTCCAACTGACGCCGACCTCGACCGCGCTGTCCAGGATATTCTCCGCGTCGCTGACCTCAACACTGTCACCAAGCGTGAAATCCGACGTCAGCTCGAGGAGCAGTTTGGCATGGACCTCACAGCACGCAAGGCTACGATCAACGCTGCTATTGACCGTGTGCTCCTCAGCCACGCCTGATCTGCTTGACTCGTTCTGTCCCGCTGGGAGACAATTTATGTTTGATGTAGACTGCTAGGACATCACGGACGTGGGACGGACTTTGTGGACAAACATTATTGTTCGAAGGCGGATCTAATACTTACGACCCTGACTCATGTGACATTTTCATTTTGGTTGGCTCGATCGATCGCGCAGACATCTCTTCTCGTACTTTGGTAGCTCTCCTCTCCCAATTACTACTACTCTTTTTCGTTTTAGCTTAGGACATTCATTGCTTTCTCGCCATTTTATTACCTACTCGTACGCGCTCTTTGGCATCGGACTTGCACGACATCCCCATGTGTTTTATTTTGCAAAATTGCATAGAGAACTTCCTCTGAATTTGAACAAGATCGCGAACGCTGTCGCTCTTCATCTTGCAAGAATATCGACTGTTGACCAACCGTGCCGATTAACCAGCAAAGCCATACATTCAATTTGAGTTGGCTGGGACGGATGAGTTTGCGCACAACCCTTCGATCTTATTTAGTCACTTGCCACCATGATCATGGCACAACTTGGCCGACTCTGCGCTATAGCCCGGGATCTTATGATACGGTCTTTAGCGAACGGCGGGTCGCATCAGTAACAGCAGTAGTCTGGTGACCAGACTGTAACACCAGGTGACTTGCGCATGCACTGCGTGCCCTAAGTACTAGCAGGTGTATCCTCTGTTGGCCCGGGCTTCGCAACGCTGAATCTCAGTTCATGGACCTCCCCCGAAGTTCTGCAATAGTGGCCCGGCAGTGAGATATCCGGGCTTCAAGTGCCTTGGCGATCTGTCCTCATTTCCTGGCATCTTGACGAGGGCCTTAGATGACCCGTGCATGTTCTCTCCCGCGCTCTTGCCTACCAAATAGGCTTACGGGCCGCGGAGCGCTGTGGTGCATCTTCTATCCTAGGCGGTTCTCCCTCAAGGTGAGATATTCTTATTCTTGAAGTATATGATAAGGAACTAGTACAAGATAAGAGCCGTGCCCTGCTGCATGTTTCTCGTTTCTGCGCTCTCAAGTTGACATCTGCATCCAGGATGTCGTCCAGTGAAGGGGCTCAGGTTCTTCCACTAGGAGTTGGCTATGCAGTGGTCCTCGGGATCGGCTTCGTTTTCGCCTTGTTCATGATGTTCCTGTCAACCCTCCAGAATCGCTATACAAACTTTAAAATCGCGACTTCAGAGGAATTCAATACCGCCTCTCGTTCGGTGAAGCCTGGTCTCATAGCTTCGGGCATTGTCTCTGCCTGGACATGGGCTGCTACATTACTGCAGTCCTCTACCGTCACATATGAGTACGGGATATGTGGTGGTTACTACTATGCAGCCGGGGCAACGCTACAGATATTCTTGATGGCCATTCTCGCTGTGCGAGTCAAGATGATTGCCCCGTTTTGTCATACCTACCTCGAAATCATTCATGCTCGATACGGCAACACAGCGCACTTTGTGTTCGCTGCCTTCGGACTCACCACCAACTTAATCGCGTCGAGCATGATGCTAGTGGGTGGAAGTGCGGTGCTCAATGCCTTCACGGGCATGAATATGTATGCTGCGAACTTTCTCATCCCGCTTGGAGTCGCGCTCTACGTGATTCTGGGTGGTCTCAGAGCTACGTTCTTGTGTAAGTGGAAAGAGAATGAGGGAGATTTGCTGCTAACTTCATGAATTTTAGGTGACTACTCACACACGCTCATCCTCATGATAATACTCTTCTATTTCTATTTCTATACCTACGCGGAGACCGGCCTTATTGGTGGTTTAGATGGTATGTATGAGCTCTTGAGAAAGGCAGGGCAGGAAAGACCAGTCTCCGGTAACGCAGAGGGCTCGTACCTGACGTTAAAGTCTAACCGTGAGCGCTATTTCCAATGCAAACGCGAAACTTGCTGAAGCCATGGCCTAAGTCGGGCTCGTGTTTATGGCAATACAAATAGCAGGCTCCTTTGGTAATTGTATGCTGGACCAGGTGTGTATGTCATTTCTGCCCCCCTCGTACGGCGAGGTAATCAACTGCATACGCAGGGCTACTGGCAAAGAGCTATCGCTTCAAAAGCGCACACCGCTGTTCGCGCTTACCTGATGGGTGGCATTGCTTGGTTCGCGGTCCCCATCACGTTCTCAACTACGATGGGTCTTGCAGCTGTTGCACTGGCTAACAGTGAGTGACTTCTGCAAATGCAAAAAGAAACCCGAATGATTGTCCTCAAGGCGACAGATTTCCATACTATCCTGAAGGCCTATCCTCCGCTCAAATCAGCGCGGGACTTGCAGCTCCCGCAGGTGTAGTCACCCTGCTGAGCAAGGGAGGGGCCACTGCTATGGTCAGTCCAAGTCGTAACATTGTATCGCCGGCCATGAGCTCTAATAAATCTGCCAGTTGATCCTACTATTTATGGCTGTCACCTCGGCATCATCCTCTGAGATGATTGCTACTTCTTCGATCTTGACGTTTGATATTTACCAGATACACTTTCGACCCGACGTGAGCAGACTATCTTTAGCTGCAGGATTTTACCTCATCCTCTATAGGCGTCTCCGGAATCACTCGTCCGTGTCTCCCACGTCATGGTGGCTGTTTGGGCGCTCGTGATGTCATGCGTTGCATGCCTCTGGAACGGGATTGGGTTCTCGCTCAACTGGCTCTTCCTGTTCATCGGCACAGTGACAACGGGTGCTGTCGGGCCTGTCGTCCTAACCGTCCTGTGGCGTAAGCAAACTAAGCTGGCAGCGATCAGTGGAGCCCTCGGTGGACTGAGCGTCGGCGTCATATGCTGGTTGGTGGTGGCAAAAATGCATTTCGGGGCATTGACAGTTGAAACCACTGGTAGGGTTCGAATTACTTGAATTTCATGCTCGGAAGCTCATAGGTTCCAGGTCAAATGTATTCGATGCTGGCTGGTAATCTGGGCTCCTTTTGCTCAGGACCTATTATTTCCATCATCGTCACTCTTATCAAACCGGATACTTCATTTGACTGGTCACAGACGCGGAACATAAACCCTCGGGGGCGGCTACTTGTACAAGAGGCAAAAGTCACCGGTTCCCCGATGACCGAAACGTCATCTGGACACTCGGACACCGCCAAGAGGCTGTCAGATCAGGTTGATCTACTCCACATCGAGGACTATGCAACTCTGGAGAAATCGTTCAGGGTGGCCGTCGCAGCTGCTGTGATTATGAGCTTCACGATTATTATTGTGCGTTTGCTGCTTTTGGCGCGATATGCCCCTGCTGAATTGCATCAATTGCAGCTCATACCTATTCCCATGTTTCTTTCCCACTACGTATTCTCACTGACGTTTTTCAAAGCATGGGTGATTATCTGTATTATATGGTTGTTCATCGCTGCTAGCATCACGTCAGTGCTGCCGCTGTGGGAGAGCAGGCATGCGATGGCAGATATCGGACGGGGTTTACTGAGAGATGTCTTCAAACAGAGACGCAAGCAAGGTGAAAAGCACACTGTATAACGCTTCATGTACGACACCGTCCCTAGAAGTCTAAACAAATTAAGAATAGTTAGACCTTAGAAGAAAAAATCCTGGCGGAAGCAAAGTCCTTCTCCTACTCGCTGACGCTACCAACGAAAGGGTTGAAGTTGTAATAAGAGCACCCCTCCTGGTTGATGTACATTGACCCATGGGTATCCACAACCTTCGTCCCATCCCTGCTGATCTCAATGTAAGGGATTTGCGAATCCTCAGGTGGGAACGGCACGGAGCCCATCGTGATACCAGGGCCACCTGTGAAGTTGACCTCGTTGCTCCCAATAGCAAGTGTGATGGTCGCCGTGTCTTTGAGCATGGCGAGAGCGAAGACGGCATCTTCGGGGAAGGCGGCGTTGCGGGGAAGGGTGCCGGTGCTGCAGGTTATGGCTTTAGGCCACGCGCGGTACCAGAAGACAACTTCATCTTTCTGTGGAGGGGTCACTTTTGTAGATAGGTAGTGAAGATTGGGGGACGGACCGTGATGGTGGGTGCAACACCGTTCTTGTACCAAGAGATATAGTATTGAGCGACGTCGCGCCACGCAGCGTGGACAAAGCCATCGACGTAAAGTGGGGCTTGGGTTCCAAGATCGACCTAGTACAGAACATGAGCCACAACAGGAAGTAAAGTTGGTTTGTCTTCGCCCTACGTTAGGGTTGATGTCACCGATGTAGTGTGATTCACCGTAGTCGTTCCAGGTCACTGTCGGACAGGTGTTGTCAGTTTACCCCTGAGGTAGTGTAAGTACTTCTCAACATACCAATTTCGACAATGTCAGGTTTGACATCGCTGACAGCTTGCTCCCAGCGATAGTTCCAGAGAGTATCGCTATACTCCACCCAGTCACCTGCACCGTCGAGGTTTTTGAATTGCCAAGGGGAAACAGCTACAGGCCAAGGTTAGACGGCAATCAGAAAGGCACTGACGTAGAAATAGACTACCCATGATGTAAGGTCCGCTCCTGGAAGAGATCGCTGATTGGTAGGCAAGGTCAGTAGCAGTTGTCAAGTTGGCATCAACATCAGCAGGCCTGAAAGAATCGATATCATCAATAGATTGTAGGAAAGTACCGGTGATCAAACATACCATGACCACCAGTTAAAGAACCCATCGATAGATGGGAAAGTTGATAGCAACGTGCTCGCCTCAGAAGGGTCGCGATAAGTTGTAAAAGCAGGCGCAAGCGTGATGTTGATGCCCTCAGCCGCCAGCGCACTTTTGAATCCAGCCCAGAAGTCCTCGCCGTAGGTCTCCCCAGAGTACGTAGACACGAGCAAAGTGTCCTTCCACATGAAATTAGCAGAGCTGGACGAGTGGTTCATCACGATGTTGACCATGTCAGATTGCGCCCAGGTGTAAGACATGTCGAAGGAATAGAAGAGCTTGAAGTTCAGGGCTTCGGCTGCCGCGTAGGCGTCTACGATTCGATCGACTTCGTAGTCATTGGCTGCGATGTTGAGGGCTTTGGGGCATGTGGTCAGTCTAACCCCGAGATCCATGACGTATGCGGAGGTTGATGATACTTACCAAAACCATCGATGCCGATACCTTGAGCGGTGGTCATATCATTGGTCCAGTCACTCTGGGCGTAGGAGTACGAGTTCTGAGCCTAAAAAGCCGCCAGCCGATCAGTATTTCAAGGGAGACTCTAAGCACGCCGAAGCTCACCATGAAATGAGCGAACACATTCTGTGCATTCGCAGAATGCGCCAAAGCGGCACTGAGCAGGACAAGATACTTCATTTGTGGTAACCGTTGCACAACAAACAGTAGGGTGTGAGCTTCTGAGTTCTCTTTCTGACCGAAGGTACGTAGTATGGCTTATATGCCTCCAGGTTCACGGGGCATTATTCACGATCATGATATCCGATTTAACGACACTGGGAAATGTCTCATAGCGAAGCGGTGCTCTAAGGGCCATCGATCCAGATTCGCAACATCAGCTGGTCGCTGCCACGTAGGGATACGCCTGATGCTTCATCGTTTCTAGGCTTCAGATGCAAGTGAGCTGCCAGGAGATGTCATCAAATGCCCCACTTTGAAAGGCAAATTGGGAAGCCAGAGTACTAATCGCCTTCTTTGGACCATAGAAGGTGATATGTCCGAGTCCTCGCTTGATTTCATGTGTTCAAGTTGGTGTAATGGAGATGTGCACTCGCTGGCACCGGAGTCTGGCAGGCCGGGCGCCAGCGGTAGTGTCAGATGATATGAGTGAGCTGTCGCCCGACTGAGCATCAAGTTCTGGGGCAATGTGAGAACTTGATTGTGCGTCCAAAAGAAGGGATGCGTGATGCCGAGTCCTGTGCTGTGAGATAGTACTGGCCGAGGGAACGGAGACCATGTGAGACGAACACCTACAAGATTGTTGTAACACGTGAATCTTCCTGCAGACTGTGACAATACTAATAGCACAAATACAACACTCTCCACGTTCGCATCGATGTCGGCCCTGTAAATGACATCATTCGGAGATACCGGTAGCAATCTGTGTCTCATCTTCCAAAAGGCTCAACGCAATATTCAACCAACCCGTACATATGGCAGATTGTGTCCCTTCAAGGTCCTGTTACCTTTTCGCCCGGCAACCTACTGGCTACCGATTTCAATCAAACGGAACAGGTCGTATCCCAGGGCCCTCGATCATCTTCCCCGGTTCCCTATCTAGGGCCTGGGCAGCGGCAAAGGCGCTCGGTACAGGAATGCCGCAACAATCACCCCACCTCTCATGAACGTGACCATGATGCGACTCGTCACCATCTGATGCTGGGGGAGGGGGTCCTGTGTAGGGAAGAATGGAACCGAAGAGAAAGTGTTGGATTACTGGGAGTTTACCGAGCACTTCGGCTTTGTACATCTTGATCATTCCTTCGTTGACTTTATCCCATGTTTTGACCTATATTATGATAGGGGCATCAAGATGGGATAGAGACAACGGGAAATCAGCGGGCGTACGGCTGATATGTCATCGAGCATCGGCGAATGCCATCGAAGCGAGGCTGTTTTGATCTGACGGATCTTCGAATCAGAACTAGGAGGATAAGGCGATGGGGCCTTTGCACTGACCGAGTTTATGAATTTTATGCAGGCAAAGTACATATAATCTTTCGCGAGCTCGTCGACGATTTCTGGAACATGGATTGCCTTTGGGCTAGGATGCCCTAGGACCCGTTTATTGGTGGCTTCGGTGCTCGTCCTCAGTTGTGCCGAGCCAAACAGGAACGGGAGAAAATGATAATCATCGAGACCCCAGACGCCATGAGATCCTGCAGGTTCTAGCCAGTACGTCGACTGGAGAATCCTCATGACTTGAATATAGCTGTAGGAAAATGAGCCTACTATCACGGTTTCAGAGTGCTGAAGCTAACCCCCAGAATACATGGATGACTAGGGACGTGTAGTCTTTTTCGGAGACCCTACCCAGTCGCTTTAAGCAATATCTGGACGAGCATCAGATCAGAACCAAGCAGAACCTCGATGAGAGTGTAACTCACAACCAACAGAGAAAATTAAGCTCCATTCCACTGCCATAATCGATGCGTTCGCGGTTACCCCATGAGTGGACAAAGTATGCCTCCACTTCAGGGGCAGCCGCTTCAGGAACCTTGAGCTGGGTATGTAGGGATGGAGCTAGCTGGGTGTATGCGATATTTAATATCTCGTGTATAAGCTTCCATGACGATAGAAGCTCACTTTCTCCAGATTATCATAGAAAGTCCTGAAAGCAGGATTCCCGAATCGCGAAGCTTTATTCTCAACGGGAGGAGCAGCTTTCACTTGTCTCTCTACCTCCTCCAAAACTTCTAGAATAGCTTTTACACCCTACTCTTCCGTGGTATAAGCATCTCAATTGTCGAAGTAATAAATAAATCCAACGGGAAACGCACATCTGACTTCTCCACTGTAGCGTCTGTAAGCTTGACTTTGATAACTGATGTGTTCAATTTCTCAATGAAATCTACGATGGCCTTGCATGTCTCGGAATTCTGAAATTCTTGTAGTTGCGAGCTTGACAAAATACGCTTCGTTGGGATCTCGTAGCTCATCGTGGCTTTAGTTTGAGTAAAGTTGCGGCGGATCATATGTGATTGTGTCTGGATTTGGTCTGGATCTTACAAAGAGGCAGTTACCGACCGTGACTCGGTTTGTACCCGTCTTCCTAGTGTCCAACGTTGGCTTGACACAACTGCTTCACACCACGGACTGGTGTACGTGACGCAATCCCTAATCATCTCATCGCGTAGGCCTTCAAGCTACTAATTCAAAGCAGGACCAACCAACAATCTTCGCCGTACTGCGTTTCGCAGCAGACATGTTGGCGTCAGTTCACGTAGATCGGCATCACTGTGGCACTGTCTCTTGTGGAGGACCTGGTGATCAACCAAGTGGTGGGTCGAAGCAGTGCGCCTCTTATTAGCGCACAGATCGTTCAAGGCCTCTATATCGATTCACTCGCAAGATTCTGCCGAAAGAATTTTCATTCGCGAAAGCAGAGACTGTTGCTCAAAAACGCCCTCCTGTATTCCTCGGCCCACTCTACGTCCTCGTGCTGGTACACCATGATATCCCGATTATACCTCAGCCGCGCTATATCATTCTTAACATTACGCCTTATCTGAACCTATATACCAGCAAAAGAGAAGGTATCAGAAATTGTGACATCATGAAGCAACATAACTGGATAACGTACCGATGCCGTCCTCATCTATGGTGCATGTGTCGCCACAATCAACTTGGGAACTTGCACTGGCATTGGAAAACGCCATAGTGCAGATGACAAGCAGCCAGGTCAGTGGGCGGGCGAAATGCATTGGATCTCTTTAAGCTGAGTATGATGGTAATGCTTCTCTCGAGTAAGCAAGATAAAAGCCCACTCACTACTTTGAAGCAACAGTTATGAAGATGTGCGCGAGGCAAGACGGATTGTTCTGCAGAACATAAGTGCGGACACACACCCTTATATCTCTGCGAAGGCGCCTTGTCTCGGTCAATAGGGGAGCCTCGTAGCCAAGAGTCTGGTCTGGCAACTCACACTGCCTGTCTTCGTACCTTAACGGGGATCGGTTAGATCTTCCATCCGCACCAGAAATTCCCTTGGAATTTATGATGCCGGAAACTTACGAAGGACACGAAGGCGTTGATGATGCAGGAGTTGATGATGCAGACTTGACAGACTAACGGAGAGTGTCACAGGATGTTAATCCGCATGGATCGCAATACACCGTGCGACATGTATCATGATAGCAGACACGAGTGGAGTGGAAAACAAGTGGAAATTTTTTTGATGAACAATCTGAGGGTAGCGCTCGAGAACAGGTGGGTCCATGGGTGCTGCAGAAATGGATGAGAACCGTGATGATGCGCGCATCTTGCCAGAGGGAATGTCGTCTGAACTGTTCTGGCGAGAACTCGAAGAGATGCCAACAGTTGAACGGCCCTAAAATCAGGCGTCACACCAAGCGGAGAGTGTATTCATAGACAATTCACTACGCGGAGCATTGATGCGAGCGCGACTACTGGTGCAACGGAACATTTTGTTCGAAATATTGCCGATTCGGCTCTGTGGAATTTCCCTATCTCTGATCAGCAAAACCCAACGACCCGCTTCTGATTCTAACATGGAGGCACTGGCAAAAACTGCACTTATTCAATAATATACTAGTTGGAAGGTTATATTCAGTGCATTACTCCTTCACCCTCGCGCACACGCATCTCTACTCAATGGGGCTTGTTTACTGGTTCGTTGCCGTCTTGAATGTGGTCGTCACTCTTTGGCGATGCACCGAAAAATTGCGCGCCAACTTGAGCCCGCAACTGTCAAGTAGTGAGTGCCCTGAGCATAACCACCCTGTAATCTCGGACAGTCTAACCTATAATAATGACTTTCAGAGACTGCGGAGTACACTTATCGTGGCGCGGACTATCCCTTCGAGCTACCCCTCAGGTTCATCAGGGAAATCCCTTCCCCGTAATTCGACCAGATTTGATAGATTTG
>KN839845.1:505279-700993 GCA_000827185.1 Hydnomerulius pinastri MD-312 | reverse complement strand
CTAGAGTGGGACAGCCTAGTGGTGGCGCCGATGGAGGGCGGCCGGACGCGTCTGGGTCCAGAAAAGAGGTTGTTCACCCTCATGTTCTGGCACAACATCAGGAAAATCCCATCCAAGTAATTTGCCCCGAATGGCGCAAATCCTCATCAATTAGACACTTTTGATGTCACTCAGAGAATGATATAGGATTTGCATCAATTCAGTCGAATTTGAGAGATTTACATGATGTTAGGTAGTGAGTAATTATAATACTCAGTACTAAAATAAAGTTAGATATGCATGTCGATCGGAAAATGGGTTCATGAAGAATGTGCTGCACTTGTCAAGGACATTGCTGCTCGACCATTCGCGTGGGGCTACAGTGCCAAACTTGGGGATCAAGTGCACTGAGCGACGAATATTGGTGAGGGGAACAATGCTTGCCTGCCTCTCACCATTCCGCGTGGCGCGAGAGATCTTATACATTCCGTGATGCCGCTCCGGCTCCTCTGCAAATGGGGAGAACCACTCCACATAAGCTAGGTGACGAGGCGCACCAGCCTCTGCCGCCCCAAATAATGCCGAGCGAGCCTGTTGTGGAAGTATGAAAACCACTTTGACTTGCGCGACGCGATAGCCTGTAGTTGATTGTTAGCTCTCATACAATGATAGAGGACTCAGATAGACGAAGAAAGAATCAATGTACCTTCTATACCAGTGCTCGACCCACTTCCTAAGTTCACGAGTGCAGTATCGAACCGCGCAGGTACCTCACGGCCTTGGCGATCTTTTCGTTTGGGCTTGCAGTGGATAGCGTCGATAGTTGTGGTGTCGTCCTTTCGGCCCAAACTGTCTATGGCATTGAACCGTATCTTGTGAAAGACTGCGATTGACCAGAAGGGGATAATGACGTTGGCAGCGGCATCTTCAGCCTGTCGGACAGTTAGACCAGGATTTGTCACCTCAACAACAAAGCGTGCAAGAGCCGCGCTGAAAAACGGGGCGCCATAGCCGGCTGCGAGTTTCTCGAACGTGATCGCGCGTGCAGATGGGTGTTTTGCAACCTTAAACTCGCGCATGTATGTCACGTCTGGTGGCACAGGTTCTCGGCGTTGATCATGCGAGTCATTTGGAAAAAGGCCAAGATGCCAGTTGACATAGTTGGCATGATAAAGCATCTTCTCCTTGCGCTCGAGCCACATCGTCATTTGTGAGTACTCGTCTTTGTGATTTGTGGCGCGGTAAGCATCTTTTGCGAGGTCGATGTGGAGGCGTTCAGTGTAGGCGGTGGTGTAGTTGTCTGTCGTCCCAAACCGTTGTATCATGGAAACATAGTGACGTAGGGAGTGGAGTTTGGGAAGCTTGAAAGCCGAACGAATTCCGAGATCAATGAAGATCGCCTTATTATCATGAAACCGGGTGAGTGCGTCGTCCAATAGGCCAAGGGTTTGATCAGAGTGACAAGGATACTGGGCAAGGTACAGAAAATCAAGAAGACCGCGAACGGCCCGCACCAGTCTCGCTGGGGATGCATTATTAGGAAGGCGGATGTCGATGATGACACCAAGTAAGAATCGGCATATTTGATCGTGCTCAGTGCCACTGACGCGGGACAAGATTGAAATCCCTTTCTCGAAGAGACGGATATTATGATTTGGAGGGAGCCGTTTGCAACGTGCGTCAATCTCCGCCTCACTAAATGCAGATTTGATCCATGCAATCAAATGTTTGACAATGCCCTGGTATAACTGATGCAGGACGTCGGGTGTAATCGAGTGGAAAATATTGCTATATGGAAGGTCATCCCAAAATGGTCGATATAGTGGTTTGATTCCAGCTTCGCGACAGGCCCTGAAGAACTCGACGGGATCGCCATCTACATTCTGTAAGGCAGCAAGAATCTCACTGAGGCTGCGAAGCTCGAATGGTTCATCCAAGCTCCCGAGTGATCCTCGTGGCACGTCACAGCTCGGACACTCCCCTGTCTTTATTCCAGTGACAAGAAGCTGTTCGGGGTAGTCACCGATATAACAGGCAAGGAGAGGATGTCCCCGCCTCATGACACCATCTCCGCTCGCTAACTGGATACCATTCCACCCAGCATCCTTCAGTGGCTGAACTATGTAGCGCATGCAGGCATGGAATAAGTTTGCGAGGGTTCGTCGGCGAGCTGCTAGGTTGGTGATGTGTTCGAGTCGAGTTGTTGGGAGGTAGCCCAGGAGGATTTGTGCGCGGCGTGATGGCTTTCGTCGAATGTCTTTGGGTAGGTTGCCGATGGTCATGTATATGGGATATGCCGACTTGTTGCGAAATAGAGTCACTTGAGTCTTATCCGACGACAGCAAGACTGGTATGATGGTGGCACCAGGGGACCTTCGCTCAAGCTTTTTCTGTAGGCACTCAATGAGCATTGATCCAACTCAGAGACTTCAGTTATTTGGCTTACCTGAGTATTCCACCACCATTTTCCAGTGTGGAGGTCATGGAAAAGCCGCACTGTTTGGTCCTCATCTGCATAGTGCCGCTCTGGGCGAAATACCAAATACTGTGCAAACTCTGGGTCACCATAGAGTGCCCGGACGCACTCGAGAATATCCCTGAAGTAGAGATCGTAAGCTTCCCCTGCAACAACAACTTCTGTGCGGCGAAAGCGAGGACGTTGAGCGGGAATTTTTTTGTCGATGATTTTGTTGAGCTCGACCGAGTTCTTGAACGATAAGCCGAGAGCCTCCACTACCTACAAGAAAAATTAGCAGAGCGGAGTCCGATGAAACGGCTGGTGCTTACCCCTGGTATTTCCAGTAGTTCGGATACTGCAGTTGAACTTGGTCCTCGGAGTTTTGCCCAGTGGCCGACTTTGAAGTCCACGCAAGAGACAAATGGGGCCCAAATGTTCCCGTCATCTTGTAGCCTCTCGTGATAACCACTGTAGCCAGTTTCGTCTGCAGGCTGCAGCATTACTGCACCTGCTGTATCGAGGGGGAAGTGAGCCACAGATATGCCACAGCTAAGCGGCTCTTCTGCGTTGTTCCGTCGCTCACGGTCTGGCAGGCCATGGTCCTCAGGCTCGGGCTCAGGCTCTAGACTGGCTCTCTCATCAGCCTGAGGAGATTCTGGGTCAAATGGTGCTACCGGAGGCTCCCATCCGCCCTCGTATTGAGCCATAAGGCCATCGGCTTCATCCTCTGATCCATCACCATCTTCATTGTCGGACTCAGGTGGCCCTCGTTCACCAGCGAAGTCATTGCTGGTGTTGGGACCGAACTCCGCAGGCCATGGCAGCTCCTCTTCTGAGTAGTACCCAAAGAGGTCTTCGATAGCAGCTACGTTACGATGAGAATTCTCTCTGTATTCTGGGATGTCTATAGGTGTAAAGAATGTTAAGTGACCGTTTCCGAGGTGATATCACACCATAAAAGTACCTGCACTTCCACCAGCCTGCGATGAATTCTCTGGAACTTGAATGTCCAACATTGGACTTGGTGATCGAGGAAGATAGCTTTCTGATTGCTGGTAGATTGCGACGCATGGCGGATTTCTTGTTAGCGCAAGGTGGCGTGAATATCCATTATCGCTGAATTCACGTTTGCAGCCCGCACATATACGCATCATGAACAAGTCGTCGGAGGCACAAGAAACGAAAGAAGTAAATTTGAAGGACTTCAGTATCTACACTGCGGGAGTTTGGTTGTTCAGGCTGGGTGGTTGCGGTTAAGCTCAAGACCCACTTGTGCGGACCTGCAAATGTTTTGGGGCGCGTGAGGCAGCATCAGTCGACTGCAAACTCCGAAATTTGCAGTTTTTTCACCTGGCTCCACGGGTTCCTCCCTTCTTCGCCTCCCCATTCACCTACCAGAACTCTTTTCCTCTTGAAATTTCAATCCTACTCTTTTTCCGCTCGTTGCCTCTATATTCCGACACTCGTTTCTTTATTTCTCTTTGCTATAATATGGGACAAGAAAAACTCACCCTCTCAGAGAAAACACAGATGGCAAGGGCAAGATTGAGATCCGCCAGTGGAACTACGAAAGGCGACGTAAATCCTAAAGAGCCTGAAAGCACCAGCCTCGAGTCGGGAAATAGTGAGGACTTACTGTACACAGTGGCAATAGTCAGATTGATACAGCTTACCCACAGAGCAGCCCCGTCAAGCAAAAGCCAAGGCTATGGAGAAGAAAGGTGAAGGTAACATTCTGGTAGTAGTGTTGATGCTAACTAACCTTACTGCGTAGTCTGGATTGCATCAGAGACAATGTCACGGAAACGGGCGGCGTCCTCGGTTGCAGCTGCAGAGAAAGTCAAACAGTCCAAATTGAGTTCGTACACTACGTGTTGACACTGCACGTACCTCGCTGACTTCGCAACAGGTGCAAAACCTGCCTGCAAACCTGCGCATGCGAGCACCAAAGGTAGCTCTTTTATATTAGCTTAAAATATTGATTTACGATCTGAACATCTTATCTTTCATTCCCAGGCCTGACATCCAGTGGGAACTTGGGTGCGGGATCAAGAAAGACTGTGGATGATGATAGTGAAGGCAGTGCTGTAGTAGACCTGAGCGGTGACGAGAAAAATGATGACAGCTCAAGTCAAGCTGAAGAGTCGGGTGAGGATGACTTAAACGCCATTGAGGGTGATGCGCACAAGTTGAAGATGGCACTCGTTGCGGAGGTGGCTACACTGTTTCGTACTTTGGTTGTCCATGGAATGATGACTGATCAAGCATCGTCCTCGTTTGCTTACCAGAGACCTCAAATTACCAGCGCAACTTATCATGGCAAGTCCTCCAGTTCCAGCGCGGTGCGGCCTAACCGGAGTGACCAAAAGACAAAGAGTCAACGCCGTGTAAAGGGCAAGTGAACTTCGGTTATGTTCACCTTGAAGGAGCTGACTGTGACGGCAGGCTCCGGCTCGCGTAATTCAGAGTCTCATCACTCAGACGACTTCGATTCTGACAATGAAAGCCTGATTGAAAGTCCCTCTGTGCCACGACGCACCCCACCTGCAGACCTATCGTCACAGACACCCCGTAAGCAGCCAACAAAGCGGGAAGAGCGTTTCAAGCTCGAGGTACGGGGAGTGTCTTACCCTTGCCAGTGTGTGACGTACGGAAACTCATACTCTGCGCGTCATGATAGCAACCTTTAGTAGTTTCCCGTGACGCATCGGACAGAAGCTCTCCACCAAGAACCACGTCACAACCACCCCGCAGCACACCTCAGTTCGAACAGTCGACTCGGAAGCGATCACAACGTGGAGATTTGCGCGATACTTGGGATCCGAGCACTCACCTGGTGTTCAGCGAGAACGGCAAGGTCAACCTCAAGGAACAGCAGCCTCACATTCGCTCCATGCTCGATCAGGCCATACGGAAGACCCACATTCACCTCCTTTTCGAGAATGCATACTTGTTGGACCCGAGCGCAAGGAAGAAGCTTGCAGCTGACTTCCTCCTCGAGTCTACTGAGAGTATTCCAGGTTGTGAGGCAGTGCGACACAGACTTAAGCTAGACGATAGATATGTGCGTCATCTCGCTTCTGTGGTAAGTACCTACAAGTAGCTCAGTTTGACTCAAATTCACCTGATACAACCATGCAGCCTGAGGGGCGCATATCTACCATTCGACTTTCAGTGAAAACTGCCGCCGCTCGTCATGTCGCAAGCGTTTACGGTCTCACCAAAGGTTCGAGGGAGAAAGCTGGACAACTCCTCAAGAACTATACGTTCATTTTCCCCCTCAATGCGCAGGTACGAAATTGACATTGGGTCTGTTCGTCATCACTCACCATCACATTCATAGGGAAAGCCGATCAAAAACAAGCCATTCCTGTCGCCCACAATCATATACACCCTAGAGGACGCTTTTTTCGCCGATAACCGAGCCGCCGGTGTCAAGTTCCACGACCAATTTTTTTCCACTCGTGATGACCGTCTTCAGGAGCTCGAGATACCCGCAGCAATGCTTGCACTCGTAACCACAGCTGTAAGTCGTAGCTATCTAACCTACTTGTCTTTGATAGCATGAGCCTATTGCCAGATCCATGCCGAAATCATGGGATATCAGACCGATGATGGGGGTAAATCCTTGAATTTCAACTCAAACGTCTTCGCAAATATCTATGATTACTTCCTTGGACGACTTTCCGACATCTTCGAGGGCGGTGGTGGCAAGAAGTACCACGCACTGATGGGCAAGCTATATCGTGAAGCTTAGTAGGTCATTTTCATATCTATTGCTGGTTTGCACAGGTTTAACCGGAACACGCAGCGGAGATAAGCATCAGATGGTTGACGAAACTCCTGGCGACATGATTATGGAAATTGATCTTGATGGTATGGAGGAGGATTAAGTGGTCTCGACGCCGTGAAGTCTCCGAAATTCATGTGGTATTGCTTTGTTGCTCAGTTCTCTCCTCGTAGCTTAGGATACCCTTCCCCTTTAATCGAAACTAATTTGTTCACTGTATGCTATGTCCGAACTGAGTGGAATGGAAAACTGAATGTAACAGTTGACGCCAATTGGGCGCCAATGGGATCCAATTGGTAGGGGACTAAAGTTAGAAAGCAAATCTGACAAATCTATCCAATTTGACTCAAATCTATCAAATCTGGTCGAATTACGGGGAAGGGATTTCCCTGATGAATTACCACTGTCTGTGGTCGATCCAGCGGGCGCTGAACGACCCTGGTGACCCTTACGCTTATTATGAGCACCTCCACCATTGCTTCAACTACCTTCGACAAACCTTCTTGTGCGAATCCGCTGACACACTGGAACTTGGTGACTTCATGCAGAGGGATTTTGAAAATGAGCGGGTTGGAGATACATTGGTGTGTCATGATTGGGAACAGGTATATACCGCGTTGGATGAGAATCATCAAGAGTGGCTAGAGTGGGCGAAAGAGTGGAACTGAGTTCTGGACATCGTTGGAACTTGTCTGTGGGCTGGTCACTACGCACACTATAGATCGACGACCGTCAGGATTATTCCATTTGATATTACACAGCGGTGGTGTGTTTTCGAATGCCTGGCGAAATGTTGAACCTCTCAGTGCCAAGTAGTCTCACTGTCCTTATCAAGTAAGGGTTCGAGAGCTGCTTGGAGTCGGACGTCGTAGTGCCGCGGCGTTGCCGTCAAGTCGACCCACAAGCATGTGCCAGTGCCATTAGGGGCGCCAGCGCATCGGTCATCAAATGCTGTTTAGTGGTATCAAGGACAAGGGCGGCGATACCCACAAATCCCTACACTTTGAGCAACATTAGGTATTGTGCAATCGCCGGCCGCTGTTGGAGGTGGACAACGGCTGTGTATCATGATAAAGTTCCGCACAGGGGACGTGCGAATGTGAACTTGAACTGTCCTGAACTCAACAGTCGCGATGCAGTGGTCAAGATGTGGTTTAATTTTGCTTATCTAGATCTGCCAGTGAAGCTACACAGCTTAATATTGATCATCTTCCCATACTGTATAACTTTACATACAAGATGCATGATGCATGGCTCATCAAACTTTGCAGCAGAGTATCACTCTATACTCCCGAGGAACCTTATCCCGCAACACCGTACTGAAAATACATTCTATTCATATAGTACGGTGTGCTGTCTCACATACGTACATATCGGTCTGGTTTCTGGTCATTGCCTGCCCAAGGAGTATCCGATCATATCGACTTCCATTCCACATAAGCAAAAACAGAATACGATATCAATATCGCTACTGATAGAACTACAGCCGCCACAACGTTCAGAGCACGCCCGGGGCAAGATAGATAGAGGTAACCAAAGATAAAGCAGCCCGCTCAGGAATACGAGCCATTCAATTAAGAAATTCAAAAACAACTGACCACTTCATCAACAAGACGTTTGAGATAACCAAGAATCAATCAGAAAGAGCATCCTATGATGCTGTCTACAATGCGCACAAGGTTGATCAGACAGTCGAGCGCTGCACCAAGTAGATGGCTATAGCTCCGATCAATAAAAGGATTTTGTATCTCAATATTCACATGCT
Source organism: Hydnomerulius pinastri MD-312 (assembly GCA_000827185.1). Lineage (NCBI taxonomy): Eukaryota > Fungi > Basidiomycota > Agaricomycetes > Boletales > Leucogyrophana > Leucogyrophana pinastri. Next base: position 693,001 of record KN839845.1, on the reverse strand, counting down.
TACCGGGCAGTGACTCCTTGATTTGGACCCACTCCACCGCACAGTCAGAATCACCGCTGGATTCCGAGGATGAAAGGCAACCCAATTCGAACGTCAATACATCGTCTATCGCGCAGTGTAACTGCCGGTGCCAGTGAGTAGGGCCATTGCCGAGGGGAAGGGTGGTAAGTTTCGCGATACGGGCCGGACGGGTATTGTACGAAAGAGAGTCAGGATCCAACGGAATTGTGGAGTTGACGCGGTACAAAGCGAGCATTCCAGAATGGCCCAGAGAGTCTGGTAACCCGACGTGGAGTTCACAAATTTCCATCCCCCAATCAACTGCACGGAATTGGATAATGGTAGACATCTTTTTTTTGCACCAGAGTCATTGAGCGCCTGAATCCTGTAAGAAAGTACTGGACTCACCGTCGACGTGGCGCGAACCTTTCTGTCGTCGGGCGTAATCATCCCGGAACGGACCATTCGCATGGCGATTTCATCCTCAAAAACTACCTCTGGGGCGGCAGCATCCACCAGGCTAAGCAAAATAGGATAGTTGGTGAACTCTCGAGGAGTAGGAGGGGATGGTCGGGGTATTTTATCAAACCCGATGTACTGGTTGGGTCGCGGAAGGAGATGGATGTTTTGCCTAGTGATCAGCTGATCAGGCACCCTCTGCTCGAGGACAACTGGCAAAAAGCTGAGGGCGATGTTGAGAAAAGTGCACGCGACGACTAATACCATGGCCCATGAGGCCAATTGGAGCTGGGAGTGCCTCTCAGTCAGGCCCGAGTCGCTTGAGCACTCAGAGGCGTCGTGATCCGTGTGGGCTTTGGGCAGTAGAGAGACGTACTCGCTGGAGGGCTTGAATGGGAAGAACATGCTGAGCATCGGAGGGGAGGTCTTACGATGTGGAAACTGGACGGGGATCTGATAAAGAGAAGTTACACATCAAGGTCCTCAGAGCTTTGGGGAGATCTGGAAACTTGCCGGCACCACATATCTGCTCGAGGTTCTCTCCCAAAAGAAAACCAACGATTCTCCAGCCCCCAAAATTTCGTGGACTTCCTTCTGCAACAACTAAAAGTTGCGATCACGGTACTGTCACAGGCCCGTAGGTACCTGTACATACACCTCCGCCTGCGGTGCTCATTTTAGAGATAGTTGAGTTTGACTCCAACCGGGCTTCTTTCCACCCCCGCTGTTCGTGTGAGGTGATGTATGAGGGGACTTAAAATTAGAGATCATAACCTTGCTTGACTGTTCTGGGCACGCAACGAGGTATCATCGTTGATCCGGTAATGCAAAACGCCCGTGTTGTACAAGTTTGGTCCTGCGCGGCTTTCGACCATTGTGGAAACTCCGACGGATGTTATCCTGCCCAAGCCCAAGCCCAAGCCCAAGCCCAAATATTTTTTATGCAAGAGCCACCATCTCTCAGATAATCTTCAGGTCTACTCCTCGTACATCGTCCGAACCCCTCACACGAACAGCGGCACCGATAGATGGGAAGGAGCCTTGACTCCAACTTGAGTCTCACGCCTCGATTTCACTCAGACATCGAGTCAAAATTTGTCCCTTCAAATCTACGAAGCTACTACCGACAACTCCACTGGCGATACAAGCACTTGGTACTGAGTATCACTAGCTACTTTGTGTAGTATTAAGGGAGTTGATTTGAGATACTTATGCTGTGGTCAAAAGCCCACTTTCACTGAGCGGCTTGTCCCGAGCCCAGCTTATTCCATGGCCACCTCCACGTTCACGAGGATATCCCTTGAGCTGGGATTCATGCCACAAGCCTCCTCAATCTTCGAGTCCGTCGTATCCCCGGAGCTGGCCAGTGTCTCCGAAGCACCAGGCAAAGCAAATCGCATCTTATGCAAAGGCAGAGATTCTGGTTGCTGAGTGTTCATCACCCGGGTAACGGTGTCCTCGGACCATCCCTTGCCCTGGGCGACGCGGAACGCGATGAGGAGCGTTGCAATTATCTATGGCGGTGGTAAGAGCGATGTTTCAAGCTCGTTCAAATTAAAATAATTCACCTGGAATTGGCTCAGGGACTGCAAGAAAACCTCAGAGACGGCATTCCCAATTCCGAACAAGACGAGGAATGCGACCGAGAGCACCGAGTACAGCGCCGCGGATTCGATGATCATCGCAGCGATTGACGTGTACTGCGTGCCATAGGTTGCCCCAAGCACAGAAACAATACGATATCGGAGGGTGAGCAAGCGAAGAACGATGGCAATGGTAACGATGATGTTCAGCGCGAGTGATATGCTCAAATAGGGGAGTGTGAAATTGATATTACTGGTGACGTAAGGATTTGTCGTCGAGACCTGGATCAGAAACATGATTCCCATAGCTGCGTCGGGGTACTACTGTATCAGACGTTCGCTGGGTGACAGTCAAGGTATACTCACCGATAGATGCTGCGAGCATAAGGCAGGGCAAAAGCATCACGATCCAGATAGGTACCCGGCACCCTTGATAGATGACTTTGCAGCGCCAGACCTGATCATGAGGTGAGTCATTCACTGGAACATCCGATTCGAGGATTACCCACCACCAATGCATCAGCCAGCCAGTTTGTTAAGACAAAGGATGCATTCCCAACATCGTCCACAGGGATGGAGAACATGTTGTTTTCGTACGCATTTGGACCACCCGGATAGTCGCGGTTGTCGATGAAGGCCATCTGCGTGAAGGCTGCGAGAGTTACCATGAATATGGTACCAAGGATGAAGGCGACAGTGATGTAGATCAACAAAGGCAGCCTTTTCTTGAACTCGACGCGAGTGCTGTTCCGCACGAGCAAGTGGAAAGACATTACATACAACGACACGCTGATGCCGTATGCGACGGAGCTAACCATAACGCCTTGCAGCCAGCACCTTTCAGCGAAGAGGGTTTGAGCGTTTTCATTTGGCGTCCAACTGGAAGACATGATTAATGCTGGAGATAGCACAAGGAGAGGTATGATTCAAATTTTGTTCAACTGGGACTCATCCAATTAATAACCCAGGCGGCTTCGGTGGGATTCTTTGGGGGCGATGTAGGATCGAGCTGGATGAATTACCGTAAGTCCCCAATTCCTCTAAGATTATAGATTGGAAATCGCCGTTTATCCTTGTACGGCTGCAACCGAGTCTACAAGTACCCAGTGATCGGTGATGACTTCAATGTACGTTGGGCTTGAGGGCCCGGATCTGTTTCATGTGTTGTCAGATGTGTTGTCCCATGCTCCTGACTGGACACTTGATCCCCACGACGACACAAAACAGCCCGGAAGGAGGTTGCCATGAGGTAAAGATGTTTGCCCAATAACTGGGTTCGTGCACCGGATATGCTATCTTCGACCAACGATTAAAGATAACTTGTGGAGCCTCATCGTGAGCAGATACAATTCTCCCGTACGTCACTTGCGAACAATATGACAGAATATTATAACAGTCCTTATCAGCTAGAAATATCAAATCAAACTTTGACAGTCAGTTGATGAAAGGCAGGAAGGCCGTTATGGGCGGCGTTGGTGAGAACGGCGAGTTCTGTATTTTTGCGGTACGCAATTGATGTCAAAACAAAATATCACGACAATGTTCACCTTGAAGCTTACGGCTGCCTTGTGGCCCCGGTCTCATAATGTGGAGCCGGAGACATAGCTCGGGCAAATCCGACGCGCGTACTACAGTACATCCTAACTTGCTGTAGGTAGTAGATGTCAATGCATTGGTGCTTTAGACCTTGTCAAACTACGCATTTTTCAGCAAGAGGAAACCCCAAGGTATATTTCACAGACACAAGTCAAACACTCTCCTACAACAGCATAGATTAGTGACTAACCCGCTTGAGTAGGGAATGACAAACCTCGGCACGGTGGATCTTATCCACCTCTTCATACAGCTTCGTCCAGTCCCGACAAACGGCATCATACCCTCTGATAGCGTTGCCCGCGGGCTTGACTGACGGCTCGATCCTCAAGTTCATATGGCACATGACGGATTGGCGTAGATAGTTCATGCAGTGACGTGTTAGTAGAGACGGTGGCTGACGGGCCTCGTAATTGTCGCGAATAATCCCCAGACACTTGAGCTGATGGAAGAGCGTCACGGTGTACGTGACTTGTTCTCCAGAGGGATCAGGGAGAGTTACTGTGTGTCCCCCGGGCGGAATGAGTGCGTTGAACTCTGCTCTCCCGTCGTCTGATTCAAGACTGTAGTGCGCAGTCTTGTCGAAACGGAGCGCGACTGGATCACCAAAGGGGACAGAAAGAGATAGATCTGTGAAGACAGACATGTGAGGAATCGACGAGAGAAAAGCTCGCGCTTCACACACCTTTAGACAGATGGACGGTGCCACCTGAGGACAGGAGGCTGGCAGATACACAGACGTTAAGGATAGAGAAAATGAGCAGCTTGAAGCTCGACGAAGGGAACATAATTGCACGGGGGTGGTTGTCCTCGAGATATACGCGCGACTCGCGGACACGACGCTATAGCTAGCCTAGGTTTATGCAGCTGGACTCGGAATGATAATTTAAGCAAGCTTGATGACGATGCCAAAAGAACAGCCATGTTTTCAGGATGGGAAAGGTAAGCCAGTCGCCTACCTATGGGAAGGCAGTTTTCGTTATCTCGTTCTGTGGGGAACTATTCAGTCTAAGAATTTCAGATGTGATCATCATCATCAACCACCGCAGCTTGCCGAATTCAATGTAGACAGTGCGATGGACCTTACAAGTTCTTCATATTTATGTATCGAGGTTACCATGTAGTTAACCGTTATCAGGGAATCGGCCCCGCAACGAAGAACGGCTTCTAAGTGACGAGGTGCCGCGGTGATATCCGCGTGCGCTAACTTTCATCGCACAGCCACATTGCCTCGCTGATCGGGATTTCCTTCAAGTTGGCTCATCTCTCACAAACGAACTTAATGTTCAGATCCAATCTGGAATTGGCCATGGTCCTATGGGAGAACAAGATATAAGAACAGTTTGTCAAGGCCAATGAAGGATAACCCACATACCAAGGATGTCTGAAGAAGGCTTAATAAACTTTCCTTTCGGCGGCAAAGTCTACCAGACCTGGTACAAGCTCGTCGGCAAACTCGGGTCTGGGGAACGGCCGCTAGTAGTTCTGCATGGCGGGCCCGGCCTCTCGCACCACTACATGCTCCCCCACCTAAATCTCCACGCCAAAAACAACATCCCAGTTATCATCTACGACCAGATCGGTATCGGCCAGTCCACGCACCTTCCTGACGCGCCGAAAGAGTTCTGGACAGTTGAACTGTTCATGGACGAGCTTGACAATGTCCTTTCTCATTTCGGTATCAAGAAGGACTTTGATCTATTGGGGCATTCGTGGGGCGGTATGCTTGCGGCCCACTATGTTAGCCACAGACACCCTGAAGGTCTCAATCGTCTTGTGCTCGCCAGCGCGGCGCCTTCTATGTCGCTTTGGCTGAAGAGCACAGACGGGCTGCGGGAGATGTTGCCAGAAGGCCGGAGGGAGTTGCTGAAGAAGCTCGAGAGTGAGGGGAGATACCATGAGAAGGCGTTTGAGGACGCGATGATGGAGTTCTACAAATTACATGTTTGCCGACTCAACGATTGGCCTAAAGAACTGACGGATTCATTCGATTATATGAATAAAGACCCGACGGTGTACTCGACAATGTGAGTATTTCCAACTCCCTATAGCTGTCGCCAAAGCGCTGACGAAATGTTGTTCCAGGGTTGGTCCATCCGAGTTTACCGTCATCGGGACTTTGAAGGATTGGTCTTGCTTGGACCAGATTCATACTATCACCTGCCCGACTCTCCTCACAAACGGTGTCAACGACGAAGCTCAAAACGTTTGCGTGTCGCCTTTCTTTGAGAAGCTACCAAAGGTACAATGGAGGACTTTCCCGAACAGCAGTCACATGGCGTTTTTCGAGGAACCCGACGAGTATTTCAAGGTGGTCGGAGATTTCTTGAGACCTGGGAGCGCTTGAAGAAGCTGTAAATCCAGAGAAGAGGCGAGATACTTAGGCTTGTACAATAACCGTTACAGTAGAATTGGCAAAGTCGAATTTTTCAGCGATGTTGCAATACACAATTGTTACTATCAAGATTCGCCCTTTTTTTCACCAGTTTAGCGGCCTTCCGTCTGGGACCACGACATAAATGCGCTAGGCGTTTTCACATGGATCACTTGATGTCGCGAGACGGCAGACGCGACTTGGGAGTGCAACCGTCATGATCTGTTGGGCTGTGCTAGATGAAAACTCACCTGACGCTGATATCGAGATTCTTCGAAACATTCTAGCGCAAGTGATGCCATTGTATCACAGGGATCCCCATGGGTCTTTGTAGTGGGCCGAAGCGGTTAAAACTATGTATCAATTCAGATACCTACGAAGCACAGCAGCCGAGCGCGCTGGGGACTTCTAGTCTCCCGTAGGCAGACCAAAGAGTCGAAGTAAGACAGTCGTTACTTCTCCACTGTGGGGGACTTCCAAAGCATACGCAGCAGGATTGTCAACTTTGCCGTACACTGCAGGATGAGCATCAACTTCCATGGTGCTACTTATCCTGGTTGGCTGCTTTACAGCGATTTTAAGCACTCGCCATTCATCTTGTTGCTCGCCGTGCGCCAGGACGTGCTGTCAAATGAGGGCTGTCCTTTTTTGTTTGGTCTCCATTTATTTCTCCTTCCTGTGTAGTGCCCTTTGTTGTCTGACTTACGATTTGTATATAATGTAACATGCCTTAAAATCACGTCCACGATGACGACGGACCACGTAAAACCACGTTCGCCTGTGAGTGTTGAGAGGATCTTAAAAGTAAATTTAGTATTCCAGACTTTTTGTTTGGCAAGAGCTTTAGATCCAAACAGTTTCCGGAAGCAATCCCCATCGATCAACCGTCCCAAATTGTGTCACAACAGCGGCTGAACGGCCATGATGTCTGTGGCATGATCGGTTTGAGCTCTTTGAAACTTGTTCTGCCTTTTCAAGTTTTCTGTATCAAGTCTCCGGTTACCTGCCGACTGAAGCACTTCTGCCGGCCCTAATTCAAGATTATATACCTGACTGACAGATCGAGTAGGTCCACTGGATGCCTTGCGCCACCCTTTGTGAGAGGGCCATCTCGTCCTCGTCCGCCGAAATCTTTTCCTTTGTTTTTGCCGAATAGCGCACTGTGTCCCCGCGTGATAGTGTGCATAGCCAACTCTTCTTGAATACGCTATATTGAACTTACGATATCTCTGAAGTGCGACATAGTCGGATCTGGTAGCACAGATAATAGGCATGAAAGAGGGATTGGACGTCTTATACCGTATTTCACTTCTGTTTGCCCGATGGTTTCCCTTTGCCTTTCGAAAAGGATTTACCCTCAAAGCCAGGGCGTGCTTTCGTCTTCCCCTTGATTCCCTTCCGCTTGTCATTTCGTCTCTCGTTTCGCGTGGCAATATTGTCCGCTCTCTTCTTTTGTTTGGCGGCCATCGAAGCAGTAACCTGCTCCTTCCTCTCTTGCCTAAACTCGATCATCAGTGATCGTTCTGGAGTATACTTCAAGAGATACGCACCAATCTTTCTTACTGCGAACTTTTTCCTTTTCTTTCCGTTTCACGGCCTTCTTCAACTGCACCTCACTGTCCTTGATTTTGACACCTTCCACCCGAGCCTCAGCCTTCGCCCATCGCTCCCGCTCTTCTACAGCTTTACGCTTCTCCTCTGGCAGAGATGCTAGTTTCTCCTTACGGGCCGCGAGTTGAGTAAGGGCTTGGGTTGGGTTGGACGAGGTTTTCAGCTGTGTTGCCCTTTTACTTGTGGAGCCTGCGAGAGCAGAGAAAGCGACGTTGGTGAGAGGCCCGTCGTGGTTGTGCGAAGGACCTGAACCGGAAGTTGGTGGCAGATCCGGCACAATGAGTTGATTCTGTGATTTTTCACCGCTCAAATTAAGCTAACAAGCAATACTTTCATAGCCATCAGTACACTCACCTTGGTCATAGCAGCTTTCCCCTTTGAATCCTTGTCTTTCCCCTTTCCTTTGTCCTTTTTACCTTCGGCCTCGGCTTTTCTTCGTTCCCTGGTCTCCTTTCGGCGCTTCTCTCGCAAAGCCGCACGCTGCTTCCGACGTTCCTCAAGCAATTCATCCTTATCGCCCGGTTCGCCTTGTCCACCTCCCTTACGAAGCGCCGCCATCCGAGCATGCAGTTTTTCACGTAATGCTGCTATACTCTCCGCCTGGGGCATAGGTACCATGTCCTCATCAGCGACATCGGGTAGCGATGAAGTAGCATCCTGGTCCTCGACACCTTCAAGATCGTCGACCTGCATCGCGTCGTCATCCTCGTCATCGTCTTCAGCGGGTGACGGAGACGGGGCTTTTCGTTTTCCTTTGCCCTTTTTGTCGGCTTTGAGAGCTTCATACTCTTGCTCGAGGGCTGCTTCGTTTTGGAGGTCTACGATAGACTTTTGGTTCGCCGGATCGAGCTTGAAATGAAAGGGTCGAGTAGAGCAAGATGTCAGTATGATCTTATAGTATCCAATGAACCCCGAAACACATACCTTCTCTCGCCTAGCTTTTTTGGACGCCTCCTTCACCGCCTGCTTAGGTGCTTTCTGGTTCTTGCTGTGTTTTTGGTACTTGCTCGGCGCCTGTACGCGCGCAAAGAGCAGAGTTTAAGTTGGAAGCTGGGAATTGTGGACAAGTAAACGTACGGCGCCGTCTGCATCCTCGTCCTTCACCAGATAATATTTTGGCGGTATGAGCCTAAGGAGTGCCTCAAAAGTTTCATTGTGCGCTTCGATGGACGCGCGGAGGACATCTGGAGCTGTAGGCATTATCCTGTACCGTACCAAAGGTCCTAGCCCAAGCTCAGAAGGAAAAGAATCAGAACCGTAGAACTGTAGCCTCCTCGATCAACCGCTGGAGATGCTGGCTTGTGAGCAAGTTTGGTGTGGAAGTGGGTGTTATGTCAGCTGGCTTAATCAGGAAGGTGAGTAGGATCGAGGACCTTGCCCAAGCTGATGTTGGGCGCGTTGCGGTTGGAAGAGTGAAAGCACAAACAAAACCCATTCATAAAACGACTTCCCTCGACCAAATAAGTCGATCGTTCCGACGAGAATAAGTACTCAACAGTACCACTCCAGGGATTGTAACGACTGCGTTCAAAATGATGTACGCTCTTTTTTCCGTCTGACTTATTCAATCATGTCGCACGGCCGACTGATATGTCCACCTTGACTTCGATGCGTAACACACAGAACATAATCATGAGCTGTCGCGGCCATCCAGTAAGATTTCTTGGACCATGCTTTGCCTTGAGCAATCTGGCCGCCAGTTGCAAAAAAGACCGTGGCCACAAGAAACATCCACGTAAAGTCAAAGTCCAGGAAGTTGACTCCAAAAAACAAATACACGAGCGCCGGAAGACACGGAAAAAGGCTTCGTGTTAGGTGCAATGCAGCGTGCCTCTCCTATGAAACACGGGAGAGCTGCTTGGACCGAACGCCACGCCCAGGTCCCGTCGCGAAAATACCAAGTTCAACACCCTATACTTCTTAGAAGGTGCACTTTAACTTCGTACACCCCACAGGAATATCAGTCCTTGGTAGGGATCCTACACCGTACTTGGCCATTCTCTGCTGTGGAGAACTACGTCATCAGAGAGTAGTTAGGAGCCCCCTACTGTGAGACCACTGCCCTACATCGTCTCATGGACGAAGACGCCAAACCTGGCCGGTTGTCTGCCGGTGGAAAAGCCTGTGGAATAAGGAGCGAGAAAAGAAAACGACACTTGGAAACTCGTGACGACTAGTATGAGTTCACCACCTTGGTCATGTCCTCCTATGAGTACTTCTGCTAACCAGATACTAGGAAGCCACTGGCAACGCAGCGTGCGGAAATTGTTGACAAATGGAATTTCCTAAAAAGGAGGTGCGTTGTTTGGCAACGGCTTCAGAAATAAACAAACGGCTCGCCGCTTCCAGTCCACAACTCGCCCCGATTTCCATATCTTGAGTACCATCATGACATCCCCGAACAACAACATCGACATGCAACAAGACATAGTTCAAGAAATGGCATTTAATAATTATATTGACTACTAATTCATACATAATGCACTCAGAACGGGGTGCTCGAGCTGTCCCAAGTAATGGATCTCGTTCCGATATTACACGTTCGCGCAGTGATCAGTGCGCAAAGCATAATGTTCCTACCTCTGCTCTTCATCCTGCTCATCTGTTGCGCTATGGTTGCAGCTATTATCTACGGTTGTTCCCAATGCGCTCAAAAGTTCAGGTTAAAGGAGCCGCACGGATTATAATGACCTAGGAACTGATGATGTCTGAGTCCCCGGCGCGATATTTTTTAGCTGAAACCGACGCTTGCCACGAGGTAAAAGTACTCACTTGGGTACTTTTGACTTGTTCTATATATAGCATGTATGTGACCCCTTGATGCGAACAACAGCTATCAACGTCCGAGAAGATTTAATGTTAGAAGGGACGCCCACAGGTGACACTACGACTTGTAGAGTGTAACCAATGTTCATCAGTGCTGTACATCTTAGGGAGACGCACTTACATTAGTACTTGCCATAGTACTTGGATTAATGCTAATACTAATAGAAGCGTATTGATAGGTGGCTGTGCGCCCTGGTATGGAGTCGGAATCAATTCGCAGGCTTGATGTTCATGCGACGTGTGTCCATCACGAAAAGCAACTCCAGTTTCTTCTACCGCATCTCCCCTCCTTTCACCATAGGTCAAGGTGCTGTTGTTATCCTTTCGAAAGAAATCCACCAACTAATGCGCATGGCAGTTGTCGGACTATACCCTTCAAATACTGGTCGGCTTGACGTAACTTACTGCGTTGAAGCTCAGTGAGATAGATCTCAAGGGTACGTCTGCGTACACGACGGCGCGAACAGCGACCAGTTATAGCAACAGCTTATCGAAATTGTTGATAGCGCTCACAAACGATCACTCGGCGGCGACTGTGGTTCTCCCAACATTCCGTCAAACTTCCGTGTGTTCTTGATTTCCCTGCCGAACGTACTACTTCGTCATTCGTTTGTACATTCTTTGTCTCCTCGACTTTCGCTGCGGCATCCGCCACTCGTAATCATTGCACGCCTCCGGCTGTTATTCCAGCACCATGTCTGCGATGCATCGACGCAAATCAAGCAAAGAAGACCCAAGTGAAAACCCTGTTATAGACCAAAACGGTACTTCTGTACCAACAAATTCCTCATCTCCTGTTCCGACTCTCGCCACCCCTCCATCACCTTCAAGGAGTCGCGTACATTCGACACCACACGCGGTTCCAGCTCCCTTGGGTCCCGGGATTCCTGCACGCAACAAACCCTCCGTGCCTCCTGCGCTCGGGGTCGGAATTCCTGCACGTCGCGCGCCGAGCATAAGTCTCAATTCACCGCCAACTTCTCCTTTCCGTACGTCATTTACCACCCATAATGCTCATGCACACTCGCGCACGCGGTCCATCTCCTCCGGGCCGTTCGTCCCACCTGTTCCGTCCCCGCTTGCCACGTCTTTCCCTGCCCACGTCCCACTCCATCCATTTGCATTCCCTTCCTCGGGCAGTACGCCAGAGGTAAATGTTGCGGATAGCGACGCAACCCCAGCTGTTCATACCAGACGGCATTCGCGTCTCCACTCACGAAATCTCTCAATATTCTTCCCTCGTCCGCAAGCTACCATCTCTGAAGATGAACGGCCCGGCGATGAAGAGGCACCAGCTCCTTTACCCGATCCTGTACTGATATCCACTTCCCAATCGGAGCCCGCTCTGGGTCCTGGTGCACAAGCTGGGAGAGAACTTAATGCCGGTTTCACGTTCGGCGGAATGCCCAAATCCACGTCTGAGCCAAACGGTATGCGTGGATCGGTCACAACCAGACGAGGGCACCACCACAAACACTCCCTCTCTCACAACTTCTTCTCTTTCCTCGAGGTTGGCCAGGCGCAGACGCTCACAGTACCGGGAAAAGAAGAAGACTTGCACACAACGCCGACGCCGACGCCTATCTCGCCTTGGAGTCCAATCTCGAACGCGTCACTCTTCGCGTCTCCAAACATGTCCGCATCGGAGCTGATACCACGGTCGCAGTCTAAATCTCCTGCTGCGTCTCGGTCGAATTCAACTTCACCTGCGCTATCAGGCTCGGTTGTGTTGTCGAGTGAGGGTGTTTCTCCGTCGGGAATGGCCGCTACTGTCACTGCATTAGGCCAGTTCGCGCTCGGTGCGTTTCTGTGGGTACGTGGACAGAGCATTGGGTCACTTGCGTGTACGGGACTTGGGTATTGGGTCGTGTTTGATGCGATAGGCGTGGCTGGTCCCGCGATTGTTGTGCGTCAGATGCAGGGGAAGGGAAATGGGATGTATGGGTGAGTGGTCATTTGCTGTTGTGATAAGACGCATCTAAATGGAACACATCTGCAGGCCTGCACGGCGCGGAACCACTCTTCTCTTCGCTCAGTGTGTTTATCTGATGTTTGCGGGCGTGTATGTCGCGAAGGAGGCTGTGGAGCATCTTCTGCTGTCTGCTGGAGGTGGTGCGCATAGTCACGGGCATGGTGGAGGTGGAGGTGGGGGCGCAGGGGGAGGCGGAAGTAAGTGATTGCGTTCTTATCTCGAGTATATGTAGGGTTGACTTGGTGACGGCTAGGTGGGGACGGACACCATCATCACTGGGGCGACGAGAAGCCTGAGACGCTTGGGTAAGCTTCGTCTCGAACAGGCGTCATTCCGGTAGTTTAATCGTGTTCATTGCAGCCTTCGATTCCCCGTCCTACTTATTCTCGTCGTCCTCCTGTCCCTTTTGGGCACGTCCGCAATATTCGGCCAACACGAGGTCCTCGTAGACAGTAAGTCATTTAACTCAAAGTGGCCCCTATTTAACCCATCTTCGCCCTAATAGTAACAAATAAACACATACCCTCTCCTCTCGCGTTCTTCCGGCGCGGACACCAAGTCGTACCCGCCCCTCAAGAGAAAAGGTCAGGTGTGAGGCGGATCCTGCGGAATCCGTATGCGCTTCCACCTATCCTGTTTTGTTTGGCAATTTTGGGGGCTGAAATGGTTCTAGACGTGTAAGTTACCCTTTCCCCTCAGTACCGAGTCATGCAGTGCTGATCAATGGATTGCTCTCTGTGATACAGTGCGCATTATGCTCCATTTGATCTTGCACTTGCAGCACTGGAGGTTGTGGTGACCGCACATGTAGCGTATGCGGCGTGTGTCGTACTTGGTGGTGTGCTGTTACAGACAGCGCCGCCGATGATCCAAGGGGCTATGCGGGGCGGAGTCGTCCCAGTGGGGGCCACTGGGCCAGCTGCGAAGATGGAGGCGTTTTGGAGGGTTGTCCGAGAGGTAGGCCGCGTTTTGAGGTTGGTTTAGGTGTCAGGAGCGCTGATATGTTTGGGAACAGATCGAGCGTCATGAGCATGTTGTGCATTTACCAGCGCCGCATGTTTGGCAGGTCGTGCCTGCGGGTCAGCCACGATCGATTGCAGTTTCCGAAACGCGGTTTGAGCCTCATTCTTCCAATGGACACGCACATTCGAACGGACATGCGCATCACCATCACCGTCACGACCATTCTCACCAGCACAATCACAACCACGACCGCGACCACGCGCATAATTACACTCACCCAAAAACAAGTTCACCGGCGCTCATCGTCACGTTGTCGCCCCATGTCCGCTCTAGCTTGCCAGACGAGGACGTTCTGGCACTGACACGATGGGCGAGCGAGCGCGTGCGTGGCGCGTTTGGGAAGGTTGGGTCTGGGGAAGACAAGGACAGCGAGGTTGAGGTCACTATCGGCATTGTTCGTGGATGAATGATCCTCATCTGCAGACTTGAAGAAGCTGTCCCGTAGAGGAGTGCTGATTGGCACTGATTTATCGGCGCGTGGCACACCTGTTAATATACCCGTTCGTTTCTACCTTACCGTCTTCACCATGTCAATTTAAGCATTGCATTGCATCGTATTATCCCTTGGCCAGTCTATTCCGGTCATTTGAGGGTAATGTCTCCTGATCAGAAGACTCTGCTCTGACTTTTGATCCGGGCGAGGAGTCTGAGTTTTGACGTTTGTGGCTAGGAGGTGAGTGTCCCGGATTAGGCAAGTCCAGTATTGAACGGAATGACGTCGACCGCGAGCTTGGCTTGTTCGAGGGGAACATAAAAGCCAGCCAGTCTCAATCACTTGGAATTCTCCATCCCTTTCTTCTCTCTCCATAATCTACAACGCGCCCGTAATTGCGAAACCTCCCAATCTTTCTTAAATTATTTTCAATCATGTCGAACGCAGGACTCGTTATGAAACTGAGCGGTACGTATCATCAATTATCCGTGGGCGTATCGGGTGCTGACTATGATATGTCGACGCTTGGCGTTGTTGAGCAGGTTGCGTCATTGTCACCGGCGGGAACCGTGGCATTGGCAAGGCTTACAGCCAGGCGCTGGCCAAGGCGGGCGTGAACGTTGCCATCATCTACAAGTATGTCACTCCTTTCTCGAAGATGTCGTGGGATTTGGTTTACAAGCGCACGCCGCCATCCAGGAGCTCCAAGGACGCCCCTGATGTCGCGAAGAAGATCCAAGCGGAGCACAAAAACATCAAAGTCAAGGTAAGTTGTTGTGACCGGTTCAGGGGGTTACCCTGACTTGTGTTCTAGGCGTACCAGTGCGATGTTTCTGACCTGGATAAGACCATCGAGACCTTTGAGCAGATTGACACGGATATGGGCACTGTCACCGGTCTCATCGCTGTGCGTTTTCTGCCATTTCTCTGTGTTCGTTGATTGACGAACATCGCAGAACGCTGGAGTGTCTGTGGTTAAACCAGCCGTTAATTTGACCTCCGAGGACTTCCGTCGCGTCTTTGATGTCAATGTCCTCGGCGTTTTCAATAGTGCGAGGGCTGCTGCCCAGTAAGAGTCTTCGTTAAGGTCATATCCCTTGGAAGAACTAATCATTCGGCAGCCTTTGGAAGCACAATGGCGTCAATAACGGCAGGGGCTCTATTGTCATCACCGCCTCGATGAGCGTGCAGATCATCAATCAGGCAGGGTCAAACGAGCCCCTGACTCAGGTGAGTTGTAATCCCCGCTTGACTATCTTCCGGCTTGGTAGACATTAACAATTCGCTCAGGTGTTTTACAACTCCTCCAAGGCTGCGGTTTGCAACCTTTCCAAAGGCCTCGCCGCGGAGTGGGCCCCAAGAATCAGGGTCAATACTGTGTCTCCCGGTTATGGTAACCAACTCCTTACCTTTAGTCACCCCCCGCTAACCATCGCGTGTGCAGTCTCCACTGATCAGACGGACCACATGGACAAGGCAATTCGTGACCATCAGGCCAACAACGTTCCGCTCAAAAGGTTTGCGAAGGTGAGAGGCACAATTGAGTGTAGGAATGCCCATTGAACATGCTGTCCGCAGCCGGAAGAGATCACCGGTCAAGCGCTGCTGCTCCTCTCTGAGCATGCGAGCTATATGACTGGTGGGGACTACCTTGTCGATGGGTAGGCAAAGTTCGATTATACAGTCATACATCTGCTGACCGGCTTTGTTGACAGCGGCCAGCTTATCTGGTAAATCTTTCGCATTCGCGCCGTGAAGGCAACGCGGACGTTTGAGGTTTTTATCGATGAATGAGTAATCACGTCGACATTGGAATATTGTATGCAATAAGACAAATTGTGAGCCGCGATGGCACCTATTGACATGACGCACGGTGCCAGAGTGATCTGTGCTAAGTAATAGGGGGCGGAGTTTTAATTTCGCGAGAGCGCTACTTCTTCGAGGAGTCAGCACTTTTGGATTGATATCATGAACGAGCGAAATAAGTTGGAAAAGATAGTGGGGAATACAACAGTGCCAAGATGAATGTAGGATACACGGATGCAATCAAACATGAAGAGTTCGCAGGTGAAGTACGTTGAAGTCGTCCACATGTAAGGTATCTACACAATGTCTATGGGTATGATTTGCAGCGCATACCCAAGCATAAAAGAATCTAGGTGTGCGCGATCCCTGACATGACGCGTCGTTAGCCTCACATTCACTCTTTTGAAGACGGGGACGAACCTACAACATCAGCAACTGCTCCGAACCTACAATAACCTACACCGCATGAAATCCTTCACTCTTGAAATCCGCAGTCGAGGCGTCCCCTTCTACGTCCGCCTCCCCACTCGGGAACCCATCAATATGGGTGTGCACAGTCTGCGACAGTGACACCTGGACGCCGCCCTCTGGGAAGGGACCCAAATTTGACGTTGAGTAGATTTGATCAGACGCGGTGGGCCGTGCGCTAGCGCGGACTGTCCAACGATGACGGGTTCCTGAATGGCTGTTCTTGACGTGGTGAGAGTCTCCGTGAGAGAGGCCTAGACCGACGCGGACGATAACGGAGGAGAACTAGGTGGGAGACATGACGTGAGAATTCCCGAGGATGATTGGCTGAGGATTTGGGGGACTTACCACAATGCCCTGTTGTGATTGGGGGGGAGAATAAGACGGTCAGCGTCTACTCACCTGAGGTCTTAATGAAGGGGCTCACTATGATCGGGGACATCTGCAAGAGTAGATCGGTAAGATTTAGATATTGAGGTACAGAGATGCTTTGCTCACGGTGTTAAGGAAGATAAACATGGCGGGCGAATTGCTGGTATAGGTGGCAATCATGACGACTAAGAGCGCGGAGTACACGGAGCCTGTAAAATGGGGGGTCATTATTGTCCTCGGGGTACCAAGCTCACTCTCTTGAGCCTACCTGATTCGACGATGATGGCTACCAGACGCGACAAATCATATTCGTTCCCTTTTGTGAAGGGAGCAACGGCTCTCTGGATCCTCCAGATCTTGAATGCAATGAGGGCTATGTGATTCAAAGCGTCAAAAATCCTGTAACGGTGGAGGAACGTTGCAGGACTGACAGGTGCACATGACATTCATGGCAAGCGTGATCGAGTAGAATGTCTTGACGCGCACAGATAGAGCATCGGCAAACACATTCTCCCCGGGGAGAATGAGACTGAGCGTGTATACCCAGAAGACGCCAATCGCTGGAGAATCAATTAGCTAAAGGAGCGGGTGTGCGGTGCAACATGATTACCAATATCAGCCAAGAAGAGTAGGAAAGGAATAGTGGCGATGAGATAGCTTCGACCCCATACAATGAAGGAACGGTACAACTGCGAAGCAGTCGCGTTAGCAAATCCCTCGGGTAGGACCAAGGAAACTAAGGTGGAGCTTACAATGAATGCGTCGGATATAAGAGTGACTGCTACATAGAGCGCGCTTTTTACAATGTTTTTCCATGTGTCAAACTGGCCATAGTACGACGTGGGGTAATTTGCTGTTGACATATTTGAAGTGAAAGCCTCCATATTACGGACGATGTCGATCACCAGGTGCTTCGACCATGAGCCAAAATGGGATCGAGAAGTTAATTCATTTACTTACTGCCGTGACGAGGATGAACAGCGAGACGGCAGTCCCTACGAGGTAATCGCTCGGTCGAGAATGTCTCTTTCGCAGTACCACCATGCACTGGTTAAACACCATAAGGTATACGCCTGATATACCCTTAGTCCATTTAGAACATTACCCAATGGGTGTGTGACGTACCATAGGACAGTGACTCCAAGAAGACACCGGTGAGCTCAGCCTTCGGGATTGTCAGCGACATGGTAACTTGGGGTGTCTGCGAAACGTCATGCACTCCGGGTGAGACAAGAAAGAGGCGGGATGCATGGACGGCGGGTCTAATATGCAAACCAAGCCAGTCGCACGCTTCAATTCAAGGCCCACGATGATCTCTTAGGGTGACGAAGATAAACCGGTGGTTCGAAGTTCCAATGCCAAACGACGAAAATAGCAAGAAAAGCTCCGACCGTGGCTGGCGCTTCGAAGCAAGCAAGTCCTCAGTTTAGTCACACCATGGCGCGAGGTGACAGAAAATGTGATATCAATAGATGAACACTCACGAGATTGTATCGTTGGCACCTGGAGGACACAATCACGTTCTGCAGTGGTGTGCAGGAGCTGGACCTACGTGGGATCAAGTTGTCTGCAATTGAACGGAGGATGTCATCTTGGGCAGTTAACGTGTGCCCGTGGAACCGAACGCCCAAGATGATTGGCAATTGCTTTTCTTACCAGGCATAGGATGCCTGACGTCGGCTACCCCTTGTACCGGAGTAGAGGATCACAAGGTTCTCCTGTGCGGATCATTGAGATTAGAACGGATATAAGAGGCAACTAAATGTTCCTGTCGGTGATAAGTCTCTTTGCAGGCACATGCATGAAAGTACGTATGCAAGACGGTGAGGACAGGTGCACGATGCTTTACGACACTGCAACACATGCTTCGTTCTCCTGTTGGCCGAAAGATAGCCGTGAGAGCCAAGTCGAGAAAAACGTTACTGAGGTGGAAATGTAAAACTCCCTTGCTGTACTTACATACGCCGCAGAGAAGCACGGAAGCACCTGCGGTACCTCCCGGTGCCCGACATAATACCGTGCGTCCCGCCCCCGGCCAGCGCATTACGGGACGATTTTCCAGCGCTGCGCGAGGAAAATCAGAACATATGATAACGCGTCTGATACGGATTGCCAGCGGTTCCCTGCAGCTGCTGGGCAGGCCCTCAGCCCATGATCCAAATTGCGTGCCACCAACGACTGCGGCTATCGGACAACCAGAGCCAGTTGCAACCAGAACTTCTGTTTCAGTCCATTTCCACGTTCCTGGATTTCATACGGGCAGCAGATCTTGTGAGGAACATACTGGCCTTCTTCCGAATCTTGTGGACGAAGATCGTTGTGTGAAACACTTCAAGCAGGGGACACGTGGAGAGAAAACCACCGGCATGGTGTGCCGTATCATTTCACGTTCAGCGGCGGCGCCAAACCTTCCCTCCATCCCTTTTGGGTCTTTCGACGGGAGCCTGATCTCTCGTGGAGATGGCCCAACTGCTTGCTACGAGAACCTTAGGAAGCTTCACCGGACTGGAGATGGCCCTCATCAGCGTGTTCGAATGTGTCTGTCGTACTGACTCGTACAGCGCGCTCTATTGTTTGGTTGCAAGGGCGGACAAAAAACTTGACCGTGTACGCTCAATGACAAAAGTAGGTTCCCCTCCTTCCACTGTACCTAGTTCATGATGCGGCAGAGACAGGAGGCCTATCTGCGGTTACCCGTATACTACTCGGGTCGGTGATTAGGTGCGTAGGCACTTACATCTTTACATTCGCTTGGAATATTGTATATCCCTCAAGTCGTGTTGCGTTTAACAGTTCTTCCATATCGCCTGCCACGAGCGAAAATATATACATATCGGCTTATACTGTCGCTGAAGTCAATCTGTCAAGCCCTCTTTGATGGTGCCTCTGAATGTTTTATAGCGTCGCCAGGCTACAGTGAGAACACTGACCGGTTTGCAGCACATTCGTAATTTCGTCCTTCTCATTCATTCTATGCTCCGACTGACCGCGTTGACTTTGTGCAATTCTAGAAATGACACGAAAAAAGCCATGCGTGACAACGTCAATTGAAGTGGTGAGTCGAGAGAAGTACTGTATATTTTTAGCATTGCTTGACATGATAAGAAATGCATCTTGCCTTCCTCTCACGTGGTGCCGAGAAACTTGCAGTTCCGATGTGAACCTGGTCTGCTATCTTAATGAGGGTTCGACAGACCAATGGTCTCCCTTCGTTTCCGTCCTCCATCGTCGGTGCCATGTACGCCGTTCTACCAATGCTTAGTGTACCGTGTTGCGGTAGGTGCCTTGTCAGCTCCGCAGTATAAAGGACACTGCCCTCAGAGCCCCCCGTTGATGTGATGCAGATAAGTACTCCTGATGGCAAGATACAAAGCGCTCCAAGTTCCTCCAGTAGTGAAACGATATTACTCCTCCCAGTCCCTTTTGGCTCTATGAATCTTACATTTGCTCATTGGCATGGGATCTTGTCTGCTGGCCTGGACACAAACTTTGACTCAAACTTCTTTAGCATGCTTCGATCCGTTTCTAACATTCTTCGACAGAAAGTGCCACGCAGCCGCAGCAACCTAGTGTCGAGGCTATCACTAAACCTCGTTCACTTCATAGGCCAATGCCTTTGCAGAAGGGAAAGTCGTTGACTTCCACACATCTCTTTCACACCTGTGGCTCTCGGTAGTATTATTTCCCCCCACGATATCGCGACCCCAGACTTCTGATTCCCATTCAATTATAAGCATTGGATATGTCTAGTTCAAATTCATCATTTGCTGTGTGATCATTTCCGCTAAGAACGTAGATTAACGCTCGAGCAATTGACGCGGTTCTATCACTTCTATGGGCGCAATACAGCGCCATCCAACAATATTGCGATGTGTTTGATCAAGATTCTCAGCAAATGAGGAGTGATCGCGGACTGTCAGCTGTTGTTCTAATCGGTTCAATCTCGGACAGCCGATACAGGGCTGTGGGACATCAATATTGGCTATGCCACTACGGCCTCCCATGTTCTTTTAGCTCAAACCACTAGCGTCTGTCTCTGCACAAAGTTTTGTTCTTGACCACATTCGTTTGTCGGGAGCGCGGCCTCCCCTGTACTACTACGAGTAGCTCGCGCGGCTGGCTTCGTTTATCGACCAGAAGTTCTTTCGAAGTTCGCTAACTGGCGCCTCAAATCAAGCTTCCTTCTTTTCTGTTGTGCTACCAATGTTCTGTACACGAGGATGAATCATCCATATGGTGCATCCTCAAGTTATATGTATGCTAATATGGTGAGTGTATTGATTTGCCCCCGTGCAGAAGCTGGCTTAACGTTCTAAGTCGACAACACCAATGCGCCACCAGTATAACCAGTACGGCACCGTGGATCGTTATGTTTACCACATGGATCCTTCGCCCGAGCGTTTGCAAAGTTTCATGCCTGTGAGCCTATTCCTTTCCTTGGAGTTTTAGAGTATGGACTAAGTATTGCGCGGACCAGAGGTTCTCGTCAGAATCTTTACCGTACATATCCAGTCACGCAACGGAGTATACGGGCGATAGCACAGGTTCAAAAAACGGTCATGCTTACGACGAGGATTCGCTATCTCCCCACTTAAGTCTTGGCGTGCCAGTGAGGATCCCACCTCCTCCGTAACATAGGAAACACTGACACCAAAATCTGGAATCTTCTCAGACGCGGATATGGCGGACATTAAAAGTGTTGGGAGGATCTGTGAGGCGTCGATGGCGGCCCCTTCGTAGAATACCTCTCCCAAGTTTTGTCCGCCCTTGCCACTATAACGTGGATGATGAACCAGGTTGGTGGTGTCCCCGAGACATTGCGCACCAGTGCTGACCTCGGCTGGCAGACTTCTTCTTCTAACCTCCTGTCCTATTCTAATTCAGCAGATACCCTAGCATCGTGTAACAGCTACTTCCTCTCACTGTCTCGTTCTGAACACTGCTCAGGTTCATCTATGATATTACATTTTGTTGTTGCTTGCATCTGTAATCGAATGCAGTTTTGGTTATTGGGTTCTCTCCGAAAGTCCATTATCCTGTGCATTCAAAGGTCAGTATCCGCTTTCTGATCTTCCGATGGACTTGAATACCCCCAGCGAAACAGGAACTGGGAGGCACTTGGCATCGAGTTTGGATCGCGCCTTTTCACTCACCAGGTTCACCTCAATGGCGCGCTGCAGTTGGGTCTTAGCGTGGGGCGTATCGCTTATCAGAGTAAGATAAGAACAGGTTTTTGATGAACGAACGAGACACTGCCTGAGCGCCCAAGTGCACAGGTCGCTGGCGGGGATCCGCGTTCTAAAACATGATTATCGACTGATGCTGATGGGTTCCCCTTCAGGCGTATCAACTTTACTCTTCGATCATCTTCCGCGTGGCCCCTGTCGCGGACGTGGTGATCTACACCTGGCCACTCGTTCTATCAGGCTCTGGTCCGCTTTTGTCGGGAACTGAGTAACTACTTCATAATGGTAGCAGTTGATGATAGTGACTCTCCGTCAGCCTCCGTCGGGAACTTGTAGGCCATCTCATTGATCGGCAAGGCACGATGCGTCCCCGATCACTTTCGATCGATTGCTCTTACTCATCGCAGGCCGTTTGTGAACCCAGCCATGACCAGTCTCAGTCGCTTGTGCAAGTAAAGAGCGTGATTCTGACAAAGGAGACATGGTATATCTTGAGCCTCACAACCTGCAGTTACTCCAACATCATGTCGGCACTTCATTCCCAGTTCGAGGGTGCTCGAGAAAATGAACCGGCGTTGCCTGACATCGTTCCTGCTACAGGTCTTCTCGCAGAACTTGGAAATACTGCGTTTCTCAATGCAATATACACCCCATCCTTGCCACCTGCTACGGGTTCAAGAGAACTGCGACCCAATCAACACCGACAGCGCGCTTCGTCATCTGCTTCCCATGTGGACTTGGATTATTTTGATCCTCAGGGCGTCGGGGCGCTTCGGCAGACTCTAAGCAGGGTATCCGTTGGTCCCAGCGAGCACGGTCGGAACGAACCTAGTCGAATCGGAGAGGTATCAGCACAAGCGTCGACCCAGCAATCAGCAAGCTCGGACACGGCGGTCGGCGATGATTCCTTCGATTTCGAGAGGATTTTGCGAGACGTGCTTAAGAAGTACGTGGAACACAACTTCGAACTACTGTGGACGAGAGACTAAAAACACTTTCACCAGACGTTCTGAGGCTGACATCAAGTCCCGCGAGCTTGGGGTTTTGTTCGACCAGTTGCGGGTAGTGGGAAAGGGGGCTTCGGCGTCTTTCCAGCCCACACTAGGCTCGCTGCTGAACCCGATAGAAATCGCCAAGAGCGTCCAGGCACTCCGCCATCCGCACCTGCGCAGCATCATAGAAGGCTTTCAGGGAGTCGTACGACCTGGAGAAATGCTCCGTAAGTATCCCCGATTCAGACCAGGACGTGACTAACAGGTGTATCAGTGGTGCTTGGTCGACCTGGCTCTGGGTGCAGCACCCTCCTCAAAGTTCTGGCGAACCAACGTGACGAATTCCATACCGTCAATGGCCAAGTCCACTACAACTCCTTATCCTTCGATGATGTCCGCCTCTTCCATCGTGGTGACGTGCAATACTGCCCAGAAGACGATGTTCATTTCCCGACGCTCACGGTTGAGCAAACTATCAGTTTCGCAGCGAAGACGCGCGTGCCACAAGCAAGAGCTGCTGGCGTGACACGAACTGGTTATTGGTCGGGGATAACAGATACTCTGACCACCGTCTTCGGACTACGACACGTGAGGAAATCGCCTGTTGGCGATGCCGCTATAAGAGGGATCTCGGGTGGAGAAAAGAAACGGGTGTCGATTAGTGAGGCGCTGGCAACGAGGAGCCTCGTCACGTCGTGGGACAAGTCAGTCCTGTCCCAATTTTAAATCTTATAAGACTAATACTCATCCGATTTTGCCAGTTCAACTCGCGGGCTTGACGCGTCCACAGCAGTTGAATATGTTCGTGCTCTACGGATCGCGACCGATATCGTCAGGCTCTCCACCATCGTCTCGATCTACCAAGCAGGAGAGTCACTCTACCAGATGTTTGACAAGGTCTGCGTGATCTACGAAGGCCGGATGGTCTATTTTGGACCGGCGAATCAAGCGAGGCAGTATTTCATCGACATGGGCTACGAGCCAGCGAACCGACAAACAACAGCGGATTTCCTAGTTGCTGTCACGGACCCCTATGGGCGTAACATCCGGGATGGAGTCAATGCAGTACCTTCGACAGCGGCTGAATTCGAGCAGTACTACCGAAGCTCTTCTGCGATGCGGGCAAACCGAGAAGACATGGACTCTTTCCGAGAACACTATGTTGGTAAAGGCGATCTTATTTCGGCCTTTCAAGCGAGCACAAAGGCGGAGCGTGCTAAGCATGCCAACGAGAAAAGTCCATATACGATTTCCATCCCTATGCAAATACGTGCAGTGATGGTAAGGAGGGTCCAGATCATGACAGGCTCCATCGCAGCTCAGGTCATAAATACCATGTAGGCATTCATTCGAGCTAGACTTTACCAACACGGCTAATTGACTGTTTTCAGCGCGTTTGTCCTGCAGGCGATTATTCTGGGGACGACTTTCCTGGAGCTGTCCACCAACTCGTCAGATTTTTATTCGCGCGGTGGAATTCTATTCTTGTAAGTTTGGCCTTTCTCCGTAATTTGCTTGTTTGACGAGAATATGCAGCGCCGTGTTCTTACCCGCGCTCTTTGCGATGTCCGAAATACCTTCCCTCTTCGCCCAGAGGCCGATCGTTCATCGGCATCAGAGCGCGGCTATGTACCATCCCTTCATCGAAGGAATTGCACTCACACTTGTTGATGTCCCTGTCACATTCGTCATCATCGTCCTATATAGCATTGTGTTATACTTCTTGGTTGGTCTCCAGCGATCTGCGGGACAGTTCTTGTGCGTTGCCAAATCACTCTCCTTTTCCCTTACCAAAGCCTTTCTTCACCAATAGCATATTTTTCCTCTTCGAGTTTGTTACCGCACTCTTGTCGAAAGCGCTTTTTCGAAGCTTAGCCGCCGCGTTCAAGGCAGAAGCGCCCGCTCAGTCCGTCGCTGGGATCACCGTATTGGTGGTTTCTTTATACAGTGTGTACCATATCATCTCAGTCGTCACTCTTGCTAACTCCAATCAGCTGGGTACCTCATACCTCAGCCATCTATGATTGGCGCTTTGCGCTGGATTAGCTATATTAACGTATGTGCTTTCTAATCTTGACCATCCAATTCCTCATACGAATTACAGCCGGTGAGATACTCGTTTGAAGCCCTTCTGGTCAACGAGTTCCATACCATCAACGGCCCTTGCGGCATGCTTGTGCCGAGCGGCCCCGGATACGATGATTTCCCTCAGAACAATAAAGCATGCACCACTGTTGGTTCGCAGCCCGGCGATATCAACGTGAATGGGAATCTGTTCGTCGGTCTTTCATTCGGGTACTCGTATAATCACCTTTGGAGGGTGCGTTCCATTATGCGTTCCATTATGCATTCCGGCAGGGTTGACACTAAGTAACTCGTAGAACTTCGGGATCGTGATTGCTTTTGGGGTTTTCTTCGTCTCGGTCCTATTGATTTTCACGGAGTTCAATACGACCATAGCTGGGCAAACAGCAATAACGCTCTTCAAACGCGGCTCAAAGACCTCGGCTGTCCAAGGTGCAATCTCTCCTACCTCGACTGCAGATGAAGAGAAGACGGTTGCCCAAAGTTCGGCCAACTCGGATTCAGATTCCAGAAGGGAAAGCGAGAGAGATATTCAGAAGGCCCTCGCAGAACAACCTAAAATGACGGAAGTGTTCACCTGGCAGCATATGAACTACAAGGTTGCAGGTAGACAGCTTCTGAACGACGTCTCTGGGTTTGTTGCCCCTGGCAAACTGACTGCGCTGATGGGCGAGTCTGGAGCCGGAAAGGTACGACCAGCAAATAATTCTATGCCGATATTCTAATGGTTGCTTCCGTAGACAACCCTTCTCAATGTCCTGGCAGAACGCGCCGATACAGGAGTTATTTCTGGGACACGTTTCGTCAATGGTCATCCACTCCCACCTGATTTCCAGGCTCAGACGTAAGCGGCTCGAGGTCCTCACTAATTACCGAGCTGAAGTCCCCCAAGTGGGTACTGCCAACAGACTGACACCCATCTACCGACAATGACTGTCCGGGAAGCGCTACTGTTCTCAGCGAAGTTGAGGCAGCCACTCTCTGTCCCCCTGGCTGAAAAGCAAGCCTAGTAAGTAGGCTTCTGTTGCCCTCGGTATCACTGACTGAAATTGGTTTTTTATGCTCAGTGTCGATAAATGTTTGACTATGTGTGGGCTGGACGCTTATAAAGACGCCATTGTCGGCTCCCTTGGAGTTGAATATAGGAAACGAACCACTATCGGAGTCGAACTAGCAGCCAAGGTATGTCGCTTCTGCACCTCATTGCTTAGTCTCAGATGTTCTCTCGCAGCCCAAGTTGCTCTTATTTTTGGACGAACCCACGTCTGGACTTGATTCACAAAGTGCTTGGGCCATCGTGTCGTTCCTGCGAGATCTTGCAAATAGTGGACAAGCGATTCTTTGCACGTGAGTGACTTCCGATCATCTATTTGCAGCTTGCTCAGCGAAACGTTTAGGATTCATCAGGTATGAATGCAAGTGGTGCTGTGTCAATGGGCTAACCATAACTTTACGCAGCCTTCCGCCGAGTTGTTTCAAGTCTTCGATCGATTGCTCCTATTGCGCAAAGGCGGGGAGACGGTCTACTTTGGCGATGTTGGCCCAAATGCAACAACTCTCATACGCTATTTCGAGCGGAATGGATCACGACCCTGCGAACCGTATGAGAACCCGTACGGTTATCTCTTTCACAAAGTCCCGGATACCGGCTGACCCCTTAAATCAGTGCGGAATTCATGTTAGACGTCATCGGCGCTGGGGCAACCGCATCCAGTGCCAGCGACTGGCACCATATCTGGACATCCTCCACAGAAGCTTCCTGTGTTCAAGATGAAATCGATGCCATTCTCGCCAAGGGTCGCAGTACGCCACCGGTGTCTGCGTCCATAGGTTCTGGGTTTGCAACGCCATGGGGGTATCAGGCCTGGACCCTGCTGATGCGCAATTTCGCGGATCACTGGCGAGATCCGACTTATGTGATGGCCAAGCTGATGCTGAACATCGTCGGCGGATTGCTTATTGGCTTCACGTTCTTCAAACGGAATGACACCTTGCAAGGCACGCAAGACAAGCTCTTTGTGAGTTGTCGAGCTGGCGATACCCCTACTTAGTGGGCTAACCGTTCTCCAGGCGGTGTACATGGCGACAATTCTCAGTGTTCCACTCGCGAATCAGCTTCAGGTTGTGTTTCTGCGCCTCCGTGATATTTACGAGATCCGTGAACGACCAAGCAGGATTTATTCGTGGAGTGCTCTGGTCACGTCCCAAATCCTTGTCGAACTCCCATGGAACATTTTGGGGTCTACGCTATTCTTCTTCTGCTGGTACTGGACTGTTGGCTTCCCAAGTGATAGGGGAGGATACACCTATCTCCTTCTCGGTGTTCTTTTCCCGGTCTACTACACCACTGTTGGACAAGCGGTCGCTGCATTCAGCCCCACAGCAGAAATTGCTGGAATCATGTTCAGTTTCCTATTCTCCTTCGTGCTTACCTTCAATGGTGTCCTTCAGCCGTTCTCGAAGCTCGGATGGTGGCAGTGGACTTATCGGATCTCACCCTACACATATCTGATCGAGGGACTTGTTGGTCAAGGTCAGAGCAAGCTGTTCCCGACATGCTATAGTACTGACATCCCTTCGCAGTCCTTTCCGGAGAGCAGATTCACTGCTCCTCGAAAGAGTTGGCTGTGGTCGAGCCTCCGTCTGGCTACTCCTGCGCGTCATACCTGGAACCCTTCGTAACCAGCTTCGGTGGATACCTAGCCAACCCAAACGATGGATCAAACTGCCAGTACTGCTCGGAGAGTACTGCAGACGAGTGGCTTGCCCGCATGTTCAATATCCACTACTCGCACAGGTGGAGAGACGTCGGCCTTTTCTGTGCATTCATTGTTTTCAACGTCAGTTCACGCCTCGGTCGGTTTCACTTAAAGCAGGGGTCACTCACATTTTTTCTCGACAGATCTTCGCAGTATATATGTTCACTTACCTGTTCCGCATTCGGTCATACGCAAACGTCAAGCCCTACTTTGAGAGGGCTGTATTCCGGGTGCGAGGCTTCTTCACAAAGAAGCAAAAGCCGGCTGTCGAACGAGAGGAGAAGGGGATTAGCACTGAAGATACAGATACATAAGACTTAAGACTGGGGTAGTGAATCGGACAATGATAATGTGTATGCATGTAGAGCGAGTTGACGCGTCACGGCCGCGGCAGACATCGGATGCACGAGGGCAGTGGAGAAATTGAAAAGGTAATATTTGGCGCATAACACGATGCCTTTCATCCTCCGACGAGCCGTTAAAATTATACGTTGTGGGGAAATGGGAAAACTAGGGGAGAAAGAACGACGCCCACAGCAAAATTTAAAAGTTCTGGGCACCCGACATCTGCGACAAGCCAGTGAAAAGGCAAATAAAAACATATGGACACTGGGAGATTCGAACTCCCGACCTCACGCAGTCAAGTTGATGCGAAGCGTGCGCGCTACCAACTGTGCCAAGTGCCCTTGACAGCTAGCACCGACTAATTAGAGTCCTAATCCGTGTAGGTGTTTTAGCCCACTCCTGACCACTTCGCAATCGTATGCATCTATGTTCTCTCCGAGTGTGTTGTGTTCCGCCGTATAACACCTTGAAACTTTACCCGATCTCACAAGTCCCAATCTCACAAGTATGGAGATTGACCCAATCGACACCGAAATCTCCAACGTCCATGCACCTACACAACCACGACGACGCGCAGTTCGCCCCGTCGACGATGCCCATCCCTTTGATCTCGACGCGTACATCTCCAGTTACACTGGTAAGCGCGAGTTCGATACCCGGTCTCGAGACAAGTGGAGTAATATAACATCTTCTGTATAGGTCGTACAGCAGTTGATAGACTAATAAATATCACTGCGTCATGTCCTTCTATCGCACCACAGGCTTTGAAACTCGCGTTTACGCACCTTCAGCGTCTTCGCGACCCCTCGCTGGTCCAGATAGCGATCTCGGCTTACGAGTCCGTGGCTTCACTTCCTGAAGGACAAGGGCTTCCACCGGTGGGCGATGTAGTACTTATAGATACGCATTGGATAGAAGAAACTACCAAGAAGAATGTGGCGGAGCGTACGAAGTTGGAGGTCGAACTCAAGACTTACTCGAATAATATGATCAAGGAGAGCATACGGGTAGGTTGCCCAACGATATCGTATTACTCTTGATTTTCGATCTTAAATTTCTCGATAGATGGGTCACAGAGATCTCGGCGACTTCTGGCGTGCCACTGGAGATTACTCTACGGCGTTGAAACACTACACGAAATCTCGTGAATTTTGCTCAACAAGCCAACATGTCCTTGACATGTGTCTTTCGGTCCTGGAGGTTCGTTAACACCGAAGCTCAGAATCTATCTCGTGATTCGAAGTCATTAATAACCAACGTCAGCTTGTGATCGAGCAACGGAACTATGCGCACATACCGTCGTACATCTACAAAGCTGAAGGTGCACTAGACACTGCAGCAGCACTGGCCACAGGCGCCGCAGGAAGCAATCCCGGCGCTCCCGTTCAGCCCGTGTCCAAGAAGCCTAGCGCTGAGCGAGAGCAAGTCCAGTCAAAGCTCGACTTTGCTCTAGCACTATCATACTTAGGTCAAGGCAACTACGGGAAAGCCGCAAGTTCATTTTTGCGACTTGGCCCTGCTGAACAACTCGGAGATTGGGTTGGAAAGGTGGGTGTCATGTGCTTAGGTCTTGGGTGGGACATGATGATGTGTGCAGCTTGTTGCCCCGGGCGATATCGCGATCTATGGCACACTCTGCGCGCTCGCTAGCCTGTCGCGTTCCGCTATCAAGGCTCAGCTCATTGACAACCCCGTGTTCTCTGTTTACATCGAGCAAGAACCCTATGTACGCGATCTCATTCAGGCATACATGGCGAGCGATTTCAGAACGACGCTCGACCTCCTCTCGCGGTATTCGGTTCGTTCGCCCTGATATCCTCGTTTGCTTGGCTGACCTTTCTCACTTACCACTACATGCAACTTGCAACAGACACGACACTACATAGACATACATCTCGGCGTGCATGTGAACGACATCACCCAACAAATCCGCAACACAGCGATAGTGCTCTACTTCAAGCCATTCGAGACGATCAGGCTCGAGCGCATGTCGGCTGCGTTCGGGTGGTCGGTCGAAGAGGTTGAAAGGGAGGTAGTGGCGCTCATTCAGAGCGGTCAGATCCAGGGACGTGTGGACAGCCAGAACAAGGTGGGTATCGGGAGCGATGGTATATATGTTCGAACTAAAATACTGAACTTCTTGCGCCGGTTTAGATCTTGAAAGCAAAGAAGACCGATCATCGTGCTGAGTTGTTTGCGCATGCCATGAAGACAGCTTCGGATATCGCGAGCACGAATCGGAAACTTCTCCTACGGATGCGATTGTGAGTTCGTCCTCTCATCTTGTACGGGACCCTAACCTAGCTCTCCCCTCCAGGCAACAAGCGGACCTCGTCGTCAAAGGACCTAAATCTAACACACGAAGGGAACAAGCGCCAGGACCCGAAGCTATGGCAATGGCGGAGATGAGCTAAGATGGCAGCAGAAATTTAATGTACTTTTGGCATGCACAGATCAAGAGATTTGAGCGGGCGGGGGACCTGTGAATGAACGCAGACCGCCATCTTCCTTCAACACTCGGGCTACCTCGGGGGCGTGAGCGTGTTTAGAGCCAAAATAAGGTCATTGCGATACAACAGACGATGGTTACATGAATAAGTAAAGCGTGTTAAGCACTTATGCTTCCCCTTCCCCGAAGTACTCGTTTACCAGTGCCTCTTTCCGTAGTCTCAGTAGTACACCCTCCATCTCCTCTCTTGTGGGCAGTTTGGGCGGTAGGAGTGCGTCGGGTGAAAGGAAAGTGATGTATGAGGCTGCAATCTGTGCGTGTGCTTCCATGGAGTTTTTCGAGGAGGCTGGTGTAATGTCTGTTGATGTAGCATCCATCTTGGATCGCTTCGAGGAGTCAGGTGGAGGGTCAACTCCCGCATTACCCATGTCAACGTCAGCATCGGCTGATGCTTTTCGTTTGGCTTTGCTAGTTGAAGGAGGAATGTCGGAAGGAGGTGCGGATGGAGGTTGTGATGCACTACGGGGCATTGGTGGGATGGGATCATCGAGGGGGAGGTTAAGTGTTTCCCGTATATGTATGAGTGCATCCCGCCACTCTGCTTCTTCTGCCTCTCTCTCGTATTCCAACAGTTCATCGCCGTTCTGGGTTTCGTCGAGGTCGCCAAAGTACGCAGGACCCTGATGCATGAACTTTTTGTAGTATGCTAATGTCTGGTTTTCTTCGTCCTCGTCCTTCTTCCGGCTTTCGAAGAGCTCACGGATCCCGGGAAGGTCTTTGGCGCGACCGAAGTATCTGTGAGGTCATAAGCATCAGGGGAGATAGAAGTGCTTATAACAAAGACCGCACTTGTATCCTTTGGTCCCAGGTACCTCCTTTCCGTCGTCATCCAACATAGCGACATTCCGCCTGTAATTAGCACCACCAAGAGCGATTATTTGATTCTCCCAATGTCTCTTCTCCCGCATCAGCTTGTTAATCTCATCGTTCAAGTCTCGGACTTCGTAATCTGTTAGACCAGCTGGAGACGAGATACCAAAGCCGTCAGTTCATATATTGGGTTTGAGTGGGAGGCCACCTACAATCTTGGATCTTTGACACCTTCCTGCTTATCTCTCGCAGGATCTCTCCTCTCCATCGCTCGCACTCCCGGAGACTCTTGCAGGCGCTCGCCATCTTGGGTCTCCGGTCCGCACGAGTGCCGAGACCTAGCTCTGCTGCTTGCGCTTCGCGGAAACGGTAGAGCATTGACTGCGCCTTTTCTTCATTACGAGCCTATTGTGAAGGTTCCTGTTAGCCTAGAAGTGAATGGTTCATAACAAGACACAAACCATTTTGGACTAATTTGTCGGTCGTTTAACTTGGTCAGGACGTAGTTATTCGTTCTGTGACTGAGTGGGCAAAGCCCAAATGTTTGTTTGGCAAGAGCCTTGGAAATAAACAACTGCACGTGGCACTTCTGATTTCCTTTCTTGGCCACACGTCCAATCAACAAGCCGAAATTGATCTCGAGATCTAGGTTGACTTTCTTTCCACATCGTCACTGTATTTACCTACTATGTCTCGCCAATTTTCGGAGCACGATATTGAAGAAGAACAGATGCACTTTTCCAATGTCGTGACAACGTTTCGGCAGTATGCTCAGTACTCGGTGATCAAGTTGGAACGGACTCTCAGCAACGCAAACTGACCACTTCTTCTCGTCTGACAGCTTGCTGCGAACAATAGGCGCAGAAAGGACGTACACATGCTTCCGCAAGCTGACAAGGCGCTTCTAGACGCGTTAGGTTACAAGAAGAAGCTCCAGGAAGTGGACACCGCCATTCTAGCCAACGCTGACTTCCTCAACAAAATTGTCGCTGATCCCGAAATATTCGGACACGACCTGGATGATTTTGAACACGAAGATGGGGGCGAACCAAACGGTGGACAGTCGCAACAATCCTCGCATTCGCACGACAAACCGTCCTCTCGAGGTACGACATATCCCTGTAAATATCATCTTCGATCTCTGCATGGACGGCGTTTGCAGGCGACGGCCACGCGCACTCACATGGTCTCTCGCACCACGGACACTCGCACGCTCATGACCACGACATGCAGACAACTGATCCGAGAAGGCCTCAGAGTCAGGGGAAATACAAGCCCACTGACTTTGACATGGACAAGTTGAGGAGTACTTTGAAGCAGTTTGTCCGTGACTGGAGCGAGGAGGTTTGTAATCCTCTCTTTCTCCTGCCTTTAGTCGTAAATGATGTAACTCAGGGCGAATCAGAACGACGTTTATGCTACGATCCGATGAAGAAGGTACTCGAAGAACACTTCGAGGGTCAAGATAGGTACGGGTTCATTTTTACAAGCCGGATAAACTCACCTTAGTAGCATCACTCAGGCGGAAACTTAAAGTCCTCGTCCCAGGATCTGGTCTGGGTAGACTGGCATATGATGTCGCAAAACTTGGTTGGACTCAGTCATGTTACAGATGAAGCACGACTTGCTGATCGAGTTCACGGGTTTACCAGGCTTCACTTGTCAGGGAAATGAGTTTTCTCACTACATGCTACTCGCCTCGCATCTAATCTTGAACAAGTAAGGTCTCTTGAAAATGATCCTTGACCGACGTGTCTAACAATAGGATAGCACGAATGCGATCAATGAACACACGATATATCCCTACGTGCATTCGTTCTCGAATATTGCTTCGAAATCGGCAATCCTTCGAGAAGTCCATATTCCTGACGTCCTCCCGTCTAATCTACCTCGGGATTCTGGGTTCTCCATGGTTGCTGGTACGTTCAACCCTGCGTATGAATCACGACTTGCTGAAAGCCCAACTGGACATGTATGCCCATAGGGGACTTCGAGGAGATTTACGGCACAGAGGACACTGATGAGAGCGAAACACAAGTCGGGCAATGGGACGCTGTACTAACTTGCTTCTTCATTGACACTGCGAAGAATATTGTCAATTATCTTCGCATCATCCATCGTATACTTGCCCCCGGTGGTGTGTGGATCAACTTGGGTGAGGAAACATGTCATATTGTGGAAGGTGCGACTGATGTCTCCACGTTACAGGCCCACTGCTATGGCACTTTGAAAATAACAGCACCAACGACCCATCGATCGAGTTAGATCTCGAAGAGGTGAAAGAACTTGCGCGCAAGATCGGGTTCGATTTGAGTGTGAGTATGCGACTATGATGACCTTATGAGGTGACTCACCGTCCAAACAGGAAGAGAAGACAATAGAAACTACTTACACGAGCAATAACCAGTCTATGCTTGGATACATTTACCAAGCTGCATTTTGGAAGGCTACCAAGAGGTCTTCTTAAACTAGAATCTATTTAATGAGTGATGCGGGTGCTTTTGCGAACCCCTCTCTACTTCTGTCCATGTTTTACAAATCGCCCAGAGAAAACACCCATCGCGAGATACGCCCCACCCATGTTGATAGCCCCTTTGGTTGCTAAAAGTCCAATGGCTGATTTGGTCTGACAACGTGGCCTGATGGTCCCGTATCTCCGTTCAGGTGAGCCGATTTAAAACACGGTTTATTCTCGTACAGGTTCCACTTCCCCAGGCCATCCTCTCATCATGGTCACAAGTCCTTCAAACACTACACCGAGCCTCCTCGGTGGTCGTGAGTACCACGATACGACAAGCAACTACTCTCTTCCGTGCGTACTCGCCTTCCATACGGCTGCGCCAGCTGGACTAGCCCTTCAGGAAAGACGCGAAGGAGCATTATCGGCTAGATGTGCAGCACGATGTGATCAAAGACATCGCTGGTCAGTACGCTTATGACTGAGGGATCACGCGATCCACTCACCTGGGAATATGGGAAGGTGGCAACTATGTTGCTCCCCTCCAAAACTACGGTACGATCTGTGCACTTTCATCTTGCCCTTCTGACTGATTTCTCCCTTTGCAGAAGGAGCAGTCCGAGATATCTTAGACTTAGGATGCGGGAATGGGCGATGGGCAATAGAGGTCAACGACCTCTGCAAGCACTCCGATGATGTCTGTTAACCAGATCCGAATGCAGATCGCACAAGAGTTCCCGGCTGCGAATGTCATTGGCGTGGACCTATCCCCTGTTGAAAAAGAGTTTGTCAGCTTATCCCTCTGTATCACCGACCTTCTTTACAGCATCCTGCAGATTGCTTCCACAGAACTGCAAATTCATTGTCGCTGATATAAGTAAGGGCCGTCTAAGACCAGTATCCTGAATTGGACGGAGACTGACAGCAACCCATAGCAATGTTCCCGCTTCCGTTTGAGGACAGTTCCTTCGACGTTGTGCAAATGCGCATTGTGCCCAGTGTAAGATCGCCAGCGCATTCATATTCCCAGCTTCATTCCTCCCCGTCCTGCAATAGCTCCCAGACCGATCCAAGATCATACCAGAGATTTACCGTGTCCTTCGGCCGAGTTAGCGTCCCGCGCTTTCTGTGTCCCACTCCGAGCTCATCTTTCACGCTAGATGGCTTCGTTCTCTTCCTCGAGCCTTCCCATGTCATATCTCGCACTCTTCCAGGCAGAATCCAGTCCCCAGCCTTTGCAGATGGCGATCGCCTAATTGCTCTCAGCCCACATACCAACGGACGTGATTGGTCTATTGCGGAGGTCATTCGTGGGATGCTGCTAAACAGCAAAAGAGAAGGCGGAGAGAGCATGTTCCACGCGATCGGCGAGATAACGATTCATCTTCCCGTCGGGACTTGGCCGGAAGGTATGCTTAGTGTTAGCGTCTGCCGTCCTCGCGTGCTCATGTGCCTGCAGATCCCAAGAGAGCTCAACAGGGAGCGATTGGGGCGGAAATGCAAATCCATCTGTACGATGGTTTCGGACCGATGCTGATCAAACACGACCTCATCTCGGAGGGTGGGTTTAAGGATCTTATGGACAAGCTTACCGCAGAGACGAACGACCACTCTTTGCAACTCGAGCAGCCGTTCGTGTTTGCATGGGGTCAGAAACGTCTATGAATACTGTTCGAAAGATAGTGGTGTTGTTAGGGTATAATGGTACCGCGGTACACCACATACGTCGACGTTTGCAGGCGTGTATGTTGAGCTTTCCTAATCCTCTGTAGCATGGCTTGAGTTGGCCTTCTCCCTCTCCCTGATCTCTCTTTTAGTTTCCCTGAGCCTCTTGCTCTCCTTGATCCCAAAGCCCGTCTTGAACACATTCTGTACCTCTTCCAAGCTCAAGCCTGCGGTCTCAGGGAAGCAGAACACACAGAACAACCAGCCGAGGAGACACAAGCCGGCGTAGAAACCGAACGCTCCAGCAGGCGTGATCTTAGCCATAAGCGAGAGATAGGTAGAGTTGATCAGGAGGTTGGCTGCCCAGTTAGTAGCCGTTGAGAGAGAAGTACCGATGCCTCGGACTGTGTGGTGGATGACGTCGGATGCCAGGACGACCGAGGTGAAGCGGGCCAAGTTAGCAAAAGCGGGTGTAGATGTCAGAGTTTTGTGGGGTCACATGACACGGGGAGTAAAATTGGGCAGACGTGACAAAGACAGCGGGGGTGGGTCAAATGTCAAAAACATGAAACGGATCAGTGGTGACCTTAGACATTTGTGATATCATTGGCTGACCTTCAAGCCCAAAAAGCTCTCCTTGCTGCCAGGGAACATTCCCCAGTCCAGTGGCATACGATGCAACG
This sequence comes from Hydnomerulius pinastri MD-312, assembly GCA_000827185.1. NCBI lineage: Eukaryota > Fungi > Basidiomycota > Agaricomycetes > Boletales > Leucogyrophana > Leucogyrophana pinastri. Next base: position 656,989 of record KN839845.1, on the reverse strand, counting down.
AATATGATCATCGAGAGCAACACGATTGCAGACCATGCTTGCGGATAGTGCGCACCGGAGGTGAGGTTACCTCCAGTGTTCTTCGTCATGTCTGCGATGGTTTTTAGTCGGACGCTGTGCTCCTCTGACATTCCCTACAACAGTAGGACTCACAATGGAAGGCGATGGCGGCCAACGTTAGCCCAAAGATCATACCCGGCGCAGAGAAGACCATGATACGCCTCCGCCCAATCATATCGATATATCTGTAGAGGACAAAACGCTGTGAGTACGCCGACATGATAAGGAGGAGAGAAAACGGACTTCAGCGCAAATAGCGTGAATATAAAGTTCGTCCCCGAAATGATAAGTCCGACAGCAGTTGGCTGATTGAAGCCAATCTCCTGGAAGAGTGATGCAGAGTAGTACATGAGTGTATTAAACCCGCACAGCTGCTGGAAGGCTTGCATGCCACAGGCGATGACTTAAGGAAGGAACAAACTTAGCATGGAGTTGAAACGGAAGACTGCGGGACGTACTCAACGCTCGTCGGTTAACCGGGATTGTGATCATAGAGCCAAACCGCTCCAAAAATGTCGTCGAGTTGGCTATTGCGATACTTTGTTGCACGGCCGCGTGAAGGACTTTGAGCTACGATTATATGAGCATAAGCTAAGAGTGTAGCGAGGACCATAGCGGATATACCTTAAGGTCAACTTGTTCTGGTGTTGCTGCAGCATAGACTCGGGAAAGGACCTTATGCGCAGCTTCCATGTTGCCTCTCCTCACAAGAATTCGCGCTACGAAGAAACCTGTCAGTTTCTGCTATACAACCCACGTAGACCTCACAATTCACTCACGCGACTCGGGGAGGAACATTAAAATCCCGAGCTGGATGCCTGCAGGAATAGTCCCTAGCCCGACCATCCACCTCCACCCTCCTCTGAGATTCTCGAAGCCAGCATCGATTCCGTACGCGATGACCTGTCCAAGAGTGATCATGACTACATTGAGAACAACCATACGTCCGCGTAGACGCGTCGGAGAAAGCTCTTGAATGTATAGAGGCGCAATGCAAGATGCAAGGCCAACACCGAGGCCAATCAAGAAACGACATCCGATCTAAGAAATCTAAGTGTTCCGCTGCAAGAGTAATAATGGACCAGGAGGCATACCATGCTCCATACAGTATGGCAAACTGCTTGTCCAAGGGCACCTCCGATGAACAAAATATCCGCAATACCGAGAACAGGTCGGCGACCTGTCCAATCTGACATCGCTCCTGCGGCAAGACCGCCGAGCAGCGCACCCAGAGTCGTAGCAGACGTGATAAACTCCTGTCAAGCATACACCCATATGAAACGACGACTCCAAACCGTCGACTCGAAAGACCTGCCTTTTGTCCATCAGATAGCTGAGAAGGACCCAAATCACCGTTGATCGTCACAAGCGCACCAGAGATGACACCCGTATCGTAGCCTGCACAGTGTACATTCCGTCAATCCAAAAACGATTCAGCGCCAGCACAGAACGCCACGAACCGAACAGCAAGCCAGATATAGTGCAACAGCAAACCAGCAACCATATGAACCATGTCGTCTGCTCCTCGCCTTCCACAACGACCGCATACTCTGATATCTCGCCTGCAGCCGCACTTTGGGCAACATCATAAAACGCGTCTGGTGCGTTCTTTTCATCGGATTTTCCGGAGGTATCATTATCGAGGCGCGTCGGAGAGGCTTGTGCCTTCTCGTCCGCAGAAGTCCAGGTCATGATGATATCGTACCAATCTTAATGGGCGTTCGGTTCAGCTATTGATAGACTTGGGGCCTTGTACTTTTTATACGGGAAGCAAGGATAGGCGCTCCGAAATATGGGTCATACGGACGGCTCGGTAAGTCAACGTATCATCCAGCGGGCGTTGGAGCTTCTTTCCCGCATGATCAAATTCTTCCATCTGTCAAGATATCACATGAGCCTCAGCTGCAACATCACTGGATCACTCCGTGATCGAGTCCTGGTGTTTTCGAAGGCTCAGCAAGACAAGAAATGTCGCCTCCAAATTGTAGTTAAGTCGGCGAGTTGACGTGGGTCTCGTTTTTGGAGGCCGTGGAAATGATCGGCGGAGCCTGGAAGACTCGGAGCCAAAGATGGGCGAGCCAGTACTAGTCCTAGTGTGGCACCGGAGCCACTAGCACTAGTACTGGCAGTGGCAGCCTCTGAGCCTCTGATAGCAATGACCGCCGCGAAAATGGAGTAGAAGGTTGACTCTCACTTAAAATGTATTGATACAATCTCTGCATGCGCACATGTAGTACCCAAAGGATAAAGCAAAGCACCTCACAACACCACCGACTTCAGTAGTTTATCAGCTCACAGCACGAAACTCATCGCATCCCGATCATCTGCCCATAGCCTCGCATACTCAAGGCAAAGCCGGTAGACATACGCTATTGACACCCTGACATCAGTTTATATCACGACGTAAAGACGGCTTTACGCACCTTCCATGTCCACTGTGCGCCCGATGGTCTTTTTCCACTGTTTTCCAGCGTGGGCAATCTTTCGAAGTTGCTCATCTCCTTCCCTCTTCCGTGCTTTCCCGCCGTCCGTTATTGGTGAGGTTGTGTTAGCGATCTCTAGTGTTGATTTTGAAGGTCCTGAGAAATAAGCATGGATATTATAGATCTCTGAATAAGATGTTGACAAGGGTATATAGTGAAGCCTTGGACACATTGTAAGCCATCCATCCATCGTCAGGGAAAACACAACATACCATGGCTGTAGCCAGTCAGAGAAGTACTCTTTGTAAACAGTCGATTTGATGGTGGCGCTGTCTGATGCCATGAACGCCATGAATCGTCCTGAGTAGGACATGCCGTCCAAATCGACCAGGTATTTATAAGACCAGTGTTTGCCAAGTGGTACAGCATCCGCGAATCGGTGGACCTGGCGCAAGGCTTCGTCGCCGCCAGGATAGCTTCCTACCGCGGAGACGAATGCGACGTCCATGATGTCATTGTTAAGGTCCTTGGCGGGTACGGTGGTCGAAACGAACGTTCCTGGGTTCGAAGGAGAGGCGTGGACGATGGTGTAGTTGGCCGACGAGCTTTCATGTGCCATACGAAGGAATCTGGAGGTAAAGTGATCAGGTTGGTGAGCTGAATACCACGTCGTGCTGAGGATGGTGGTACCTGTGTCGTTGATAGCTTGGCGAAAACCCTGGCGGCGTGTTCCCTCCACCGGTTGTAGCACCTCGCCAGAAAATTACCTCGCTCTTATCGTCCCAAGGAATTTCCATGTCATCGATCTCTTTTGGTTCCAGGTTCACAGCGTCCCATCCATACGTATACCGCTTGTTCTGTCCGTGGTAGTAATGACTCGGAATCATGATATCTGCGAAACCTCTCGCTTTCGCGGGCGAGAACACGGGATATAGTACTGGTATCGTTCGCCAATCAGAGAAGAAGTGTCCTTGGGCGTAGTGAGCCCACGGGTTCTGGCAGAAATCGAGGTTGTCGTCTACAGTCTCAGAAAACGAAAAGGTATCACTTGGCGGGTTTGCTGGTCCCAGAAGTGCCTTTGGCCGGTCAGCGTTGGGGTTTCGGTAGGAGCTGTAGAGTTGACGTGCGGCAGTGTCGGGAGGACACGTCCGGCGATAGGCATCCCAGACGGTACCTCGACCTCTCCAATCGGGAGTGAAGTCGCCCACCATCGACGTTACACCGCCTGCGCCTGCTGAGTCATCGCTGGTTTAAAAACGAAAGATGGCTGCTCACCAGATGAGTCTTGAAGCGTGAGGTTAGGGTACTTCGTGTGCTCCCAAGGTACGAGCACTCGGCCTTCGGCCTTTGCGTTGATTGGAAAGTCCATATTTGGGAGCTAAAGAGGAGGTTATGCTGGCTTAGAGATTGCGACTAAGATTACTGTTCACCTTGTGTTGGTACTTTTCAAGAAGACGTCGGAAGCCGAGTGACCGATGACCACGCTCAGTATCTTTGTACGCCTTTTCGATTTGGACATCTATCACTTCTCCGTCCTGGATGCGAACCAGGTCGATGGATGGCAATTGTCCCACCTACGGACATGTCAAATTCGCATCCAGCCGCTCATAAGGGTAACCAACCTGATACGCCCGCCGACGCATCTCCACGCCACTTAGCGTCCAAAATGGTTCGAGATCCTCGGTAATACCATCGAATTCGTCAACCAGCTTGACGTTGTTCTCCTTCGCGAACTGCCACCAATCATCGAATCCTCGCGGTGGATCACGTCCATACCGACGCTTATACTCTGCGACAGCCTCGGGAAGTGTCTTGCTCTGCTTCTCGAGCAGTTTCCTAAATTTATCCTCTGCCTCGGCCATGAGCTTGGGTATGGGGTGTTCCGTTATGACGCCCGGGTCGGTATAGCGCGTGAAAGGGAGCCACTTGGACGATACGGAGAACCAGTTTGTGCGAGATCGTGACTCGTCTGGGTCGACCGACGACCGGTCACGTCTGCCAGCGAATAGGCCAGCCTGCATGAAAAATAAGAACACGCAGCCAAGGAATATCCATCCTCGTTTCCTGATAGTTTTGGCATCGCGTTGGTCGAGAGACCTCATGTGTTCGCGAACGATGCTTCACAGAGTGGACTTTTGTCTGGACTCTGTTGGAAGAATGGACATATAATCACTGCAAGCGCGGGTCAAGGACTCGGATAGCAGGCGCGGCACAAAAATAGAAGACATACATTAGATCACTCCCCGGTTTCTCCGAGTTCCTATACCTGTCAACTGCGATGAGCCCTTTGCCCTTTGTCGACGATGTCTTTGCACGTCGTGCTCGTCGTCGTCCACGTTGGGCTCGTTCAAAAGCACCGCTGTCCCGAAATTGCTGGATCCCAGTCACGTGATGCTGTACTGCCTCAGGAGTCAGTAACCAGGTAGCTGGCCCGAAAAGGCAAGTAGGTTGGTGGAAGGTTGCCCAGGAAGCGCTGCCGCAGCGCTGTAACGTTGTGCAACTTTTGAAGATCTTCTTGAAGTCTTTGTTTCATCACTAACATGAGCTCCCCGAATCCACGACCCTCGCCGCAGTCAAGCTCATCTAGAAGGCCACATAGTATTGCTGAACTTGCGGATCGTGCGCTGTATAATCTTTGGGACCCTTCTAGAGGGTTGAAACAGTGGCTGAAAGCTGCTGATGGCTTTCGGAAGGCAGGCAGGGCATTCTCAGAGGTCGGTGAATTCGAGGCGGCATTTGTCGAGTTTGCAAAGGCAGCCACAATTATCCTTGAGAAGCTCCCAACCCACAAGGAATACTACACGCTGCTCACTGCAACGCAGCGTCATAACCTTGGTCTTGTGAGTAACTTATCTGTGGTGTACTTGGCTTCCATTCTTCGATCACGACGATGGGCATTGGTTTCGTAACTCGTGCTTTTCATTCGTGTAGTCTACTTTGCACCATTGAACGTGTTCCTGAAACCAGTCAGAGCTACGCTGATTTATTTCTCCACAGAACGGTCAGAATATCCTAGAAAATCTCGGCGAGCTTAAACCTACCCTTGTCGACCGTTACGAGCGATGGGCTGCTCGTAATCCCGAAGAGGCAGCTGCTGCCTCTAACTCGAATGATTCTTCCTCAAGAAGGCAAGATGAGTCCCGAGTTGATCGGCATTCAGTACACGACGAATCGGGGTGGCAGGCTCAGGAGGCGGCGCGACGTGATGCAGACAGGAGACGTGACGAGTCGAGAAGGAGAGAGGAAGCAAGAAGGGCAGACGAGGCTCGTTATAGAGCAGTGGATCAGAGGACTATAGAACACCAGCATCGTCTAGAGATCGACACCGCCACGCCCAGCAGAAGCAGGCGGAAAGACGATGCTCTGGCTGCTGCGAGACGAGCAGCGAATATCTCTCGAGAATCGTCGCTGGTGAGACGAGATAGGTCGGAGAGGTCGGGCTCCGAACCCGTAACCCCCGTGAGTGCAGAAGAGCGACGAAGAGAACGGGATGACGTCAGGTTTTATCAAGAAGGCACGAGGCGCCGCGAAGAAGAGGAGGTGGTCCGCAGACGCAGCAGAGAGCAAGACGGAATCATGAGACGGCAGCAAGAAGCGGAAGCTGCGTCTCGCGCAGCTCGCCGCAGCGTCGTCCCTTCACCAGCACATATAGCTGTCCCCTCCGCCCTAAATTCACAGCGTTCTTCACTGATCGAACAGCCCATATACGAAGACGCCGTTCCACCTTCGATGCCACTAGAAAGTCCTACAAGGTAAGCTCTATCATTATAGTTAGAGCCTGATATTAATTCATGATAGAAATCCGACTATCAACGTTCTCTCTGCGAAAGTGTATGCAGATTCTCGTCACATTAAAAGGTAGAACATCTCTGATGACTGGCTTCATTCAGACCTTCTTATCCAATACCGGTAACAACAACTTCGCCCGCACCGCCAGACGGGCAGGTCCGATATCCACAACTCATGTCGCAGCATCAACTGACTCAGGGTTATACTCCATCCCTGCAGTCCATGTTTAGTTACCCTACCCTGAAGCCTTCGAACGTCGGACCATCGTCCCTACTCTTCATACCAGACGCATCGAAGACGCACCCAAATAATCTGTACTCTAGCAGCACCCTTCCTCGCCCTTCTGCGCCAGTTGTGCCAGCCGCGCCACCGATCTCGGCAACCCAGTACCCGACAGCCCCTGCACAACAAGGACACTCGTCGTCTTTCAATACACTGTCTCGCACACAAGGAGCACCACCGCCGCCACCACCGCCACTTCATCATGTCGATGGGGACAGGTTCCGGACAGCGTCGCAAGAGTCTGCCCGGATCACCCGAGATCGAGCCGTGGAGGACCGGGTGCCAGAGCTGAAGGCTGTATCATTACCGCGCGATTGTCTCCCTCGGTTTTTGTCCATCGCAGCGCTGAACACGTCGCGCAATCGTGAAACGTGCGGGTTGTTGCTTGGCAGGGACCAAAAAGGCAAGTTCGTGGTCACCACGCTCTTGATTCCGAGGCAACACTCTACGAGCGATACCTGTACAATGGACGAAGAGGAGCTGGTTATGCAGTTCACAGAAGAGCGATCATTGATAACGCTGGGATGGGTGAGTTCAAAGAAAGCCCTTTCATGCGTCTGTAATCAATGAGCATTGAATTTGTCAGATCCATACCCACCCATCACAATCATGTGAGTTGTACCGCGTCATTGAAGTCGCGTTTCTCTCATCACGCCATCGCAAGGCTTCATGTCCTCGGTAGATCTACACACCCACTCCGGTTTCCAGCGTATGCTTCCAGAGTCCTTTGCTGTTGTCTGCGCGCCGAAATCCACCCCAAAGTATGTGCTAATTGGTTCTCTGTTTCTGAATTTCAAATCGAACCTGGCCACCAGCTTTGGAATCTTCCGTTTGACGGATCCTCCCGGCCTCCAGACTATTCTAAACTGTAGTGCGAAAGAAGCTTTCCATCCCCATCCTGATCTCCCCATTTACACTGTACGTCACTCTCACCTTGTCTGTCTACCTTGCTTGTATTGGAACTTACCCTTCATTTCCCGCCTTGTTTTGCCTCAAAGGATGCAGACAAAGGTCACGTACAGATGAAAGATATGCCGCTCGAGATCGTGGATTTGCGGTAATGCGGCTTACCGCTAATTGGGCATTGCGTTAGTTTCTTTCTTTTTTCTACCCACCCGCGTCTTTCGCATCGGAACACGTTGTTTCTACACATTGGCATTTGTATCCTGAGCGCAAGACAACATTGGCATGACTTTTTGATGATCGGACCCAATGATCTCCCATTAGTATGGCGGCCAACGGTCATGTGTGCGTGTGTAATGGTGCGGACAAAGATAAGCTACTGACCACAGCTGTGGTATCTGTCCGGTGCTATCCATAGCAGATTCAAGGGGCGTATCTGAGATCGCATGTACGCATGTGCATGAACATGGTCTTTTCTCTATCTGCAGTACTGGGCCGCAGCGACTCCAACACGCGTTTACAGAGCTGCACTGAGGGAGGGAGACCGCGGGCATAAGAGTCTGCCAGGGTAAAAAAATTCAATTCTTTTTTCTCAGCGCGATGATGGGCTGTCTCGCCATAACCTACCGCCAAGATGGTCGTACGACTGGTTTCGCGAGCAATCTGCAAAAGATCGGGGAAATGAGCTCGAGGCTGATGCCAACTGCCGCGGCGAGCAATTGGATTTTGACGACCTTGGACTCGGTGTCAAGTTTGGCTCGTTGAAATTGTAGGGAGTGATTGGCTAGCATTGATGGTCCTGATGATGATTGCGTTTGCGTTGGCTCAAGCTCAGCGAGCGCGACAGATTGAGTACTGACAGCGGGCCCGACGTTCCTCCAGTGGAGCACCTGGACAGCTGAGGAAGCTGCTACGCATGCTTCCCCCGATTCTCTGAGCCATGAGCACCCCCTTTCCTGGATTAGTTCGCTGATGAGAGTCACATTGCACCATAGCACTCACCGAACGGTCGAGACACTAGACCTGTCTCTGATAGAAATGTCGCCATAGCCTGCCCGTAAGTATGCATGCCCACCGTAGTCAGTTGCCAGTGTCAAAGATAAGCAGGAACAAGAAAGACAAGGATGGCAAGGTCTGGGTGCAAGCGCTGCTAAGAATGGCGTCGGGAGCCCGGCGCCGCGTGTGCTTCTCAGAACACGGTTTGTTTATGGATCCACTAGTAGCATTGCGCCAGTTTCTCTGGGCGCTCCTTCTTACCTTGGTCAGGCTCTGCGCCATTCCCATATCATGGCGGACCCTCAAAACTTTGGGATTTGTCTGATGATAATCACTGTTCCCTGCCTGGACCTAATCAGCGGAGATCAGCTGCGCAGGCAGGCTCCTCTGGCAATCACCGGTGCTGCTCGATTGTTCCTAGGAGAAAGGTCGTCAACCGCGGTGTACTACTAGTACAAGCGTATTCGCTCGCCCATCGCACTCTATTGCATGGGTACATTGTCACGCCTCCCATGTCATCTCGAACATGGAGCACGCTCCGATGAGCCTAACCCAAAAATAGCGACGAAACAAACTGTTGAGGGAGGTGTTGACACTGGCGTATTGCGCACGTCGTCAAAAGTCGGAGATTGCCTGCATCACTTGTATCAGATGATGATTGAGGGATACAATGCCGTTGTTTCAATATCGCCCAGCGGGCTACGGATGCGGTAGCATGAAAATTGACAACTTGAATTTGAAGATGAGTAGGAACGTTTGCTGCATTCGCGACCAGCGGGTTAGGACACTTTGAGACTCAGCATAACGTTAGCGGAGTGGACTTCGGTACGACTCGGAGAACCTCATGATTCATGGGCATTATCGGTGAGCGTCAGTCACTCCAGGTACCAATGACAGGCCGAGATCCCAGACGAAAGATATGACACAGCTATGAGAGCTCACCTTACCATGTATGACGAAGATTGCATCACCGCATGTCTAGCATGTACTTTTTGAGGGCAAAAAACACATGCGATAGTGAACGGCTTCTTAGTGAGCAACCCTTTTTCAGTTGTCGCCATCGCGGAAACTTCGAATTAGATAACACGTGTAGGTCAAGCGTGAAACGCATTCGAAAAGACTATCTCGATGACAGAGCCCAATTTAAGGAAGATAAGATCTGATCTTCGACAAGAGAAATTAATTTAGATCCTGAGATGTCGGGTGGATGAGCGGGGTACCTATTCCTTCGAAGCCGAAAAGGCCTGTGAAGAATCCAGAAACCGATAATAGATCGAGGACAGAAACATGGGCCAAGGGTACGTCGTGCGAGATTCGTCCGAAATATATGGGAGCAGGGAATTACGAACAGCATTTTTGTCCTTCTCAGATGGGGAGCTACCACATCGCAAGTCCGCGTACTGGTGAGGAGTTTGCGGACGACACGCCGACTGACCACAGTCCCAAAGCAACCGTTGTGCAGTGGGGCACAAAAGCGGTTGTTTGGCAAAACCTTCCAAACCAAACAACACCGCGTGGCGGGATATTTATTGGAATGACTTTTCTTACAACGGTGCCTTTCGAAACTTGGGGATTACAGCAGGCCTTCGTGTTTCCCATGCGTGTCGATCCCAAGAATTGGCCCCAGATTATCTATGGAATTGCGGAGCGGCCGCTTCATTATAACAACAGTTCCAAGTTGCACACTCAGCCCGACTCCGGTGCTCCTCGGTCGTACTGACTCTGTTCGGCGTTTCTCCCTGGTCAGTGCACGTTTGCGAGTCATTCGATTGCTCGGCCCTGCATGAATGATTTGCGCCGTGTTCTCTGGTGCTCCGGTGTGGCTCCGAGTCCGATGGAGGTACGTAACTCTTGCATCCATGAGAGTTGTACGTTATCCTCATAGGTTCTTTTTTTCATCTATCTTTGACATTATCTTCCGAATTGAAAGTCACTGCTGACATCTCGAACTGACGATTCGGGGCACCTGGAATTGTTCTTGGAAGGCGGTGATCAGGCATCGTTTCAATCAGGCGGTCAATCGTGGATACGGCGATTCTCCGCAGCTACTTCTTGCGGAGGCCCTTGCTGTTCATCGCCTTGCAGATATGATCCCGGGAGGTTCGGGCGCAACATGCATCATGTTCATCCCAAGGATGTTCAAGTTGGTCGATTTGATCCGGCGTTGCCGTCTTCCCGTATGCTGACGATATTTGCGCCGGGAAGCCCCTCCATACGCACTTCTCGTGCCACAGGCTGTTCATTTCCTCTTGTGCGTTCTGGATGAATGGTAAACTAGACTTAAATGTGAACATATTGAAGTATAGGATTATCTCATGTGACCGGCGTGCAACTCGCTTACCATCACATTGGCACCTGGCGTCATACAGCTTTGACCCAACAGCGTTAACGCGTTTTTTCATCTCGCTCGATGGACAATTCATCAACGCGTGGCAAGACAAGACAAATACCTTCACCGGCCACACTGGCAGCGCAGCACGAAGCGCCGTGCGGCACTCCAGGCGCGATGTCAGGCTGCGTAGATCAGTGCCATCCCTACGCGAATCACATGCGATGTGATCGTTTTCCTGCCAGAATCACCAGAATCACCACGAGTTATTTCAGAGCACTGGAAGAGGAGCCCCCACAGCGTTGCTAGGATGCAACAATCGGAGGCAACTTTGTTCATGCGTGTTGTCCTCGCATGGCTGTTGTGACAACAGTTACATCTTTTGTGCTTTGAGTTATTGTTTCGGCTTACAGTCCAGCATACCGGACCCTCCGTGTACGTAAGTTCCTGGTCTTCCACCACACCACGTTGAAACCTCGTTGTGCGACGGTTTTCCTGTCTCGGTATGAGAAGACTTTTATTACTTTCCAGCCCCGACGACTCATATTACAGGCGCAGGAACCTCACGGGAGAACAGAACCTTCTATTGCCGTGTTGGGAACCCCCTGTGTTCTCTTTCCCAATTCCTCCCACACAGCATGCTCAATCTTGATCAAGATATCTCATTGTGTCCTTTGGTCTATCCAGCATCAACACGTTGTTTGGACGTGACAGGCAACCCCGTATCGTCATACTTCCACTGGCCAAGACAGGCAGGTGGCATTACAGCCACCGGTGGATTGTATATACAAGACCATCCTCGGTTTCCTCCCTTGTTCCTCCCAACCTACACAACATCTAAGCGCAAGCATTCCTCTAACCTGCTGCGATGCTACCTTTATCGGTACTCTCTTCACCGACACTATCGGCAGCCAGTCGTCTTTCAGATGGAAGTCGACACTCTGATAGTGGTCAACCATTTCCTCGAACACGAAGCCAGTCCGATTTCGAGATCGAACGTCCAACCAAAATTGCCAGTGGCATTTCCAAAAGACCATCCGCTCGCAGGTTGCAGTCAGACTACGCTGCCGAACACGCTCTCCGCGCCAGCGTCTCGCGTCTGATCGCAGCCAAAGCGCGGCCTTTCACTATATCAGGGCGCATCCCCCTTGACCCCACCGCCCTGGTACTATTCTTCCGTTCAAAGGTGAGCTCTCTTTATCATCGCTTGGTACGCGACGTGCTGACTGTCCATCAACCATTGATTCATAGAGTGGCATTACGCACTCACTCGATTTCCCCATTGACGTTGATTACGACACGCCCCCTGCTCTCGATGTCTTGATTGCGGCATGTCGACCACACCAAACCGCAGGCATCAACGTTTACCCAGATCGTGACTCGCTCTTCTACCCGCCCAACCTCCCACTCACTGCCACCCTCGAAATCTCGAATCATCCTATACTAGAGGCCGTTCGCAATGCCCTGTTCCCTAATCTGCCGGTCGGACACTACCTCATCACAGTCAGGGACAGGCTGGAGGTGATGGTCGGTGGATGTCACATGTCTCCTCAGTCTCGAACGCTTCGCAACGACGGCAGGGTGGCCACGATCGTTGTTACCCTACCTGTACACCATCGCGGTGGTGCGTTAATCGTCCGCGACTCTGAAGGCACAGAGGAGAAGTTCTTCGGTGGTGGCGGCAAGGCTGAAGAGGTTGAATGGACTGCCTTCCTAGCCGAGTGCGAATATGAGGTCGAGACCGTGCAGCAAGGGTGCCGCATGAGCATCTCCTTCGCTGTGCACCTCAAGACGTACGGCCCGGCTGTCGACCCCCTGATAACTCCAAGCGAAAACTTCCTCGATCTTCTCTCCCCTGTCTTGAGCCTATCCCGTGGGCGAAAGGTGGCGTTCTATCTTACGCAAGAGTACGGTGTGAACCCAGCAGATGTGCTAGCCGAGTCTTTGGTTCCACACGTAAGTCCGCAGGTGTTGCTCGAGCAGATGACTGGTTGGCTAACGTACAATCACACAGTTAAAAGGCAGTGACTCACTGCTCTACCACGCCTTGAAGCTGTATAAGCTTGCGCCAGAATTGCACTGGGCTGCAGGAGGTTATATCTGGCCAATAGACCGCACGGTGGAATGCGGACATGATGCTGCTGATTCACCGACAACTGCTGCGATGATGTCCTTTGCAGCAGGCTACAGCTCGCCATCAAGACGAAGTGTGCCGATGCGCCCTATGAGCTACTACGGAGAACCGGAAGAGGACGAGGCAGAGATACAGAGAGTCGAAGCAGATCTGATGCGATTGAGGGTGGAAGAAAGCGGGGCGGTTCCGCTGGCGGACGCCGAGATCTTCATCCTGTCTGACTGGGCACCGGGGCCGATGACGAAAGAGAAGGTGTACTTTTCTTCGAATGGGGAGCTGGAGAAGTTGGTCGTGAATGTTCTTCTGGTCACGTATGTCCCATGATGGATCCTTTCGATGATCTTTCCTCCCTTTCACGGCATGATTGACGACGCGACACGCCTTGTTGTTACCCCATAGTGCACATATACATACCACTTGTAATATCGATGTTAAATCGTTTCTTGTACAAAAGATTTGCAATGACATTGTGTTGTCGGGCGCGTCCTCGATGACCATGACCTGTCTCGTCGGTGATCGCATCAAGACTCATCAAGAGCAAGTTGATCGGGAGCAGCCGCTCAGTTCGGCAAATGCTGACTAAACCATCTGCTGGCCGTGGAATTCAGTCTCCGCTTGAACGAGGAAATACGAGTGATTTCGTTGGTCGCTGTGTACCACGACGAGCACCATTATTCACAACTTCCAAGCCAACAGCGCTCGCTCCAGCAACCAGCGCTACTAGTTGGCTTTTTCTGCGCATTTTACTGGTGCTTAAAACAGCGATGCTCAGGCTAGTTTCGCGACCTACTTCTACGGGGCGACTCGGAAAGGTTGTTTGCTATGGCTCTTCACATAAAGGTGCAAGAAACTTGCGCTGTCATTCTCCGCGGACGCTGACAGGACCGCGGAACATAGGCCGCAGATCAATAGCATCGACGTCTGCGCGCCAGGCCGATATAACATTGACGGTAGACGGAAAGGAAGTTACTGTCCCACAAGGTTCGTTTGATCTTCAAACTTTCATGGTGAAGCTAAACTGAACGGTCATCAGGTTCTGCTTTGATTCAGGCATGCGAGGCTGCTGGCGCTGCCATTCCAAGGTGAGTTATCGAATTTCTGGGTTTTCACAAGTTGTACTCTAACTCCGTTCAGATTTTGTTATCATGATAGGTTAGTATTCGAGCGTTCGATCACCGTCGCGCAAGCTAATAAATTTGTGGTACGTCAGGCTTGCTATCGCTGGTAACTGTCGGTAAGTCGTGTGTGCCGAATAACGACTCAGGGTGTTTGTTGACGTTCGCCACCATAGTATGTGTCTAGTGGAAGTTGAGCGGTCACCAAAACCGGTCGCGTCCTGGTGAGCGTTACTCTGCATTGGAGGGGGTCTGGGATACTGAGAGTTTATAGCGCAATGCCGGCCATGCCTGGTTCGAAGGTTTTTACTAACACGCCCCTGGTTCATGAAGCTCGGTGAGTGTCGGATGCAAAGCTGAGTCCATTTTCCCCTTTACTGACGGTCTACCAGCGAGGGCGTCATGGAGTTCCTTCTGGCCAATCACCCACTTGACTGCCCTATTTGCGATCAAGGTGGTGAATGTGACCTGCAAGATCAGTCGATGCGTTACGGCTCAGATCGCACACGGTTCCACGAAATTACCGGCAAACGTGCTGTAGAGAATAAGGATCTAGGACCTCTCGTCAAAACATCCATGAACCGTTGCATTCAATGTACACGTTGCGTTCGCTTCGCCAACGAAGTTGCCGGTGTCGAGGAACTTGGTACGACAGGCCGAGGAAACGACCTGCAAATCGGCATGTACGTCGAAAAGACCATGGATTCAGAACTCTCTGGCAACATCGTCGACCTGTGCCCTGTCGGCGCCTTGACGAGCAAGCCATATGCCTTCCACGCAAGGCCATGGGAGCTTAAGAACACCGAGTCGATTGACGTCATGGACGCTGTCGGCTCGAACATTCGCGTCGATTCCCGTGGCGTCCAGGTCATGCGGATACAGCCTCGCACAAATGACGAAGTCAACGAGGAGTGGATCAGTGACAAGACCCGCTACGCATACGACGGTTTGAAATTCCAACGGTTGACGACCCCTCTTGTTAAGCAAGGCGATCGTTTCGTCCCTGCCTCATGGGAAGAAGCTCTGCAGGCTATTGCAAACGGTCTGGCCGCCTCAGGGGCAAAGAACGATGAAATTCAAGCTGTCGCTGGTCACCTCGCAGATACGGAGTCTCTTGTTGCTCTCAAAGACCTCATGAACCGCTTGGGCTCCGACAATCTTGCTCTTGACCAAGTTAACGGCAACGCTCCTCCCGTACATGGTGTCGATGTCAGGTCGAATTACCTCTTTAACTCTACCATTCCCGGAGTCGAGAGTGCCGATGCGATCCTGCTCGTTGGCACTAACCCACGTCATGAGGCAGCCGTGCTCAACTCCCGCATCAGGAAGAGCTGGCTACACACCGGTCTTGAAGTTGGTCTTATCGGGGAACGCGCAGATACCGCTTACGGTTACGAGTACCTTGGTTCAGATGCCAAGGCACTGGCGGATTTCATTGCTGGCAAGGGGCCATTCGCTGCGAAGTTCAAGGCTGCGAACAGACCCTTGATCATCGTCGGCAGTGGGCTTTCCGAGCACCCTGACGGTGCTGCTGTCTACAACGCTCTTGCTAAATTCGTAGAGAAGAACAAGAACTCTCTCATTACCCCTGAGTGGAATGGCTTCTCTGTTCTTCATAGAGTAAGTCACATTATCATGGGCGTAAATCATCAATTAATGATCTTTGGTCTAGGTTGCATCTAGACCTGCCGCATATGATGTCGGTTTCGTGCCTTCGAAGAAGGCTTCAACAACAAAGCCAAAGTTTGTCTACCTCCTCAACGCTGACGAAGTCGACCCCAAATCTATTCCCCGTGACGCATTCGTGGTGTATCAAGGTCATCACGGCGATCTTGGGGCATCGTTAGCGGATGTTTGCCTGCCTGCTGCTGCCTATACAGAGAAGTCTGTTACATGGATTAACACCGAAGGCCGGTCACAGCTTGGACGTGCTGCTGTCCCACCACCAGGTGCTTCACGAGAAGATTGGAAGATCATCCGGTATGTTTTGTTTGGCGAGTTGTTGTGCATTGGTGCTGACCACTTTCCATGCAGCGCCATTTCCGAAGTCGTCGGAACACCACTCCCCTACGATGATGTATTGAGCTTGAGGGATCGCATGTGGGAGATATCACCCACGCTCGTGCGGTATGATGTTGCGGAGCCCACGTCAACGGACGTCGCTGTCACTGGTATCCAGACACTCGTTGCAGCAACCGCAACCGCCAATGTATCCGGAACGGCTTTCACCAAGCCAATAACAAACTTCTACCAGACCGACCCCATCTCGCGCGCGTAAGTTTATATCGTCTGTTATTTGATCCTGAGAAATATTGACCACCGCACATGTAGATCCGTTACCATGGCCCAATGTACTCGTGCCTTCGTCAAGGGAGAGAACTATGGTTTCAGCGATACTCAGCAACAGTCCGAGGCAGCGTACGCTTGAAGGATGTAAATTATCTGGACTTGCTTGCAAATCATAATACGTCTCATAGACTCCTCACTGTCTGATTTATCCTGATTTATTGACTGTCGGAGTCTACCGTCTTGCTGCTATCGATATTCCGTTTTCCACCTGTCTTTTTGTCTTTTCCCATCCTGAAGCCGCCGCTCTTCAAAAAGGACTTGGTTTTTCCATAGGTGCGAACGCGAAAGAGATATGTGCAAAGATACACCATAGCAATCTGTGAAGACGTTTGTGAGCCACCTCCTACGACTTCAAGATCAATGACGGAGGGTACTCACGTTGAACACGATGAAGGCACAAAGTATGCCAACGTTTCTCCATCTATGCGTGTACTTGATGTTAAAGACACGCTCCAACCAGTCGTCTGCTGTGCTTTCCGAGCAATATTCGCAGTTTATCGTGGCATCTGGATTGACGAGGTATCCGCCCGCTGCAGATACAAACGATCCGAGATAGGCTATACACGAGTAGCCGGAAGGGGGCTGGACCACAGCGAGTTCTGTGGCAGAACAACGAATCTGATGTCCGCCAAGGACTGGATGAAGGATGTTAGCGCCAACGAGGCCGATAATTGCGGCTGATCTGACCTTGAGCAGCAAGCCCTTCGATCAGGTATGTGAAGGGTGACATCCTGTACATCCATCGCCACCATCCGAGTTTGGAATACGGTTGGAGAACCCCGTTAAAAGTGAGTACGAAAGAGAAGAGGAAGCTGAACACGATTCCTGCGATCTCTGCGGTGGGGCTCATTGCGGCTACGGCCTGTCCGATGGTGGTGTAATAAACCGGAAATAAAACACCAAGAACAAGGTAGGTGTATGCTCCCCTGTCACTTTGGAACCCCACGGTCCAGTACCAACAGAAGAAAAACAGAGTGGACCCCAGGGTATTCCATGGGAGCTCGACGAGTACTTGGGATGTGACAAGAGCGCTCCATGCATACATCTTGCTCGGTCGCTCGCGAATTTCGTAGATATCACGAAGCCGTAAGAATACGACCTGCAACTGATTCGCCAGAGGAACGCTGATAATTGTTGCAACATATATCGACTGTTCATCAATTAGCTCATTCGACAAAGAGGTGACGCCCCAGACTCACATAGAGTTTGTCTTGAGCACCCTCAAGGGTTTCGTTCCGTTTGAAGAAGGTGAAGCCCATGAATAATCCGGCGGCTACATTGAGGACCAATTTAGCCATAAGATAGGTCGGGTCTCTCCAATGGTCTGCAAAATTACGCATCAACAACGTCCATGTCTGATACAGCCACGGCGTCGCGAATGCAGAGCCGATCGATGCAGAGACTGGTGCTATACTCCGACCCTTGGCATGAATGCCGTCGATATCACTTTCAAGCAGGTTGCACTCGGCTGAACGTTGCCAGACATGGTACCAGTCGATCGCACAGTACGCCGTTGTTCCAGCACCAATGGCATCAAGGATAAATTCTGCGCTATTTCAAGCAGTTGTGTCAGCTCGCAGCAACCACCCTAATTGAAGAAAAGATCGTACGGGTTCTCGTGCGCTTCGCAAGGACGAGATCCGTTCCGCTCAAAGTATTGTATGACAGTTGCCGCGTTGGATCCAACGTCCCCGAAGTAGACTGTCTCACCTCCTTTCCGCAAGAGGAGCAGCCGATCAAAGACTTGGAAAAGCTCGGCAGAAGGCTAGTGTAACGCCATTCATCAACATCGCTATATCATACCACATATAGGCTTCTTACCTGATGGATACTGGAAGATACGATGAGTAGGCATTCTGTTGCAACGAGAGCGTGCTTACGTGCAGAGAATGGCTTGACCACTGTTTGCAAGGCTGCGCAAGAAGGAGACAATCGCCCACGCGCTTTGCGAATCCAGGCCAGAAGTTGGTTCATCTAAAAATAAGAGCAGCTTGGGCTGAAAATGGTAAATTCGAGACGTATAGAACGAATGATCTGGTGCGGACGTACTTTGGCAGCCAGCTCAACCCCAATAGTTGTCCTTTTCTTGTACTCGGCACTCAGTGAGCCCACCACAGCATCTCTGTATGCGTCCAAACCACACACGGCTAAGCAGTTGTCAACGCTATCACATCGACGTTGGTGAATGTACTTGTCGAATGGGATTTTAGGCTTACTAGGCTTCTTTCTCCTCCATGGACACAGACAGTGGTCGGCGCAGCTTGGCCGAGAACAACAAAGCCTCACGGACAGTCATTGTAGGCATATGTGTGTCCGTTTGTTGACAGTACCCTCTTGGGTATGTTCAGTCTACCGCACTGCGCAAAGCTGCAATGTACTTACGTCTGTGCTTGAAAATCAGCTGAGAGAGGATGTCCGTTCACAAAGCGATCTCCAGACACGACCCCTACGTCAGTGCGTTCCGCCAAGACATTGAGTAAAGTTGTCTATTTCTGCGTCAGTGAGCTCGGGAAGCACAATGTTGTCCACGCACCTTTCCAGCACCAGACTCCCCCATTAAAGCCGTTAGTTTTCCTGGAGCTACAAATCCAGAAACATCATTGAGAAGGAGTTTTCCGGAAATCTCATAGCTAATGTTCCTCCAAGTGAACACATTTGTCACCCTCCCCGGTTCTATGAGCGTACTCTTTATATCGAGCACCTCTTCTCTGCGTGAGTCGGACTCAGAGCCGACGGTGCTCGAAATGCGAGTTTTCTCTTCGTCCGTGCTCGATGTCTGGGAAGTACTATCTAAAACAGCCGGGGTCCTCGATCCGCGCTTGAAGAGTGTTCTTGAGGTCTGTCCCGTGAGGCTCGTATTGTACTCGGAGAAGACCAAGAGGAGAACGGCAAAGAAGACGCCAAACGCCATGACGATACCGAAGTCCTTCAATAGTGTGAGATTGATCGGAAATAATTAGGCACTGGAACATCATTACCCGCCAAAGGTGACCATATGAATAGCCAAATGAGAGTTGTACAAAGCGGTTGCCGTCCACATAGAGGTCACCGGGTTGAGATCCGACCGTTATGCACGCTTTATTGGCCTGGGGGAAGTTGTCGTATCCTGGGCCACTGGGGACAAAAATCCCGCAAAGGCCATTGATAGTATGAAACTCGTTGACGAGAAGCGCTTCGAACGAGTATCTGCCGGGCTGCTCCTCGGATGAGCGGCGTTGGGTCGTGGGGGAAGAAAAATGCTTACGTTTATATAACTGATCCATCTCAGAGCGCCGATCATAGAGGCTTGTGGGATGAAGTATCCAGCTGGGTTGAAACTTGAGCCAGACGAAATTTAACCCCAGGGCATGGTTAACTCACTGTACAAAGCGACCGCCAGCACAATTATGCCAGCAGCGCACTGAGCCGGAGCCTCAGCCTTGAAGGCGGAGGCTATCATCCGAAACAAGGACTTGGAGAAGAGCGCGATAACGAGCTCGAAGAGGAGAAATACGCTTCAAATGAAAATTACATAAACACGATGCGAAAGGTAGACAAAAAAAAACGCACAAGAATTGACCTGCAGATCGTTGAAGACCAACCAAAAAGTAAAGAATGATGCTGAAAATCGTTACTATAAAGAATGTGACCGGTATGTCGACCAAAGTGAGCGCAATTGCTTCGACAAACGGGTGGTACATGGCCAGCTTTTTTTGACGCTGAATGATGGGTCGCTGCGCAAATAGCGAAGGTATTTCTGACATCGCAAAAAGTCCAGGCAAAAAGACAGCACTGTGATTGAAGGTTGGTAAATGAACAATGGTGCAAGAAGCGACGGACTCACAAGAATATAACCCCTCCACGAGAATAGAAATCGGAGGTGTTTGTTGAGAGCTCCAGGTACGTAGTCCCCAGGATGATTGCCTGCAAGACAAATGCGCTAGTAGTCTACCGTCAGGCTGGTGGACCGACACACGAGGTTTATACTCACATTACATTGATCACTTGAGCGGCAAGTGAACCCCTCAGAATTTGTATCCTCCTGACCATGACGGCTCGGATCTGCATCGGGATGGAGGTCATGTACGGACTCTTCAAGTTTGTGTGTCTGGACCGTTCGGCTCTCGTGCTTTCTTGAAATGCCGATATCAGATGCTGTTTACCAACATAGTGCTCCCGGAAAGAGTCCATGTCCGCTTGATTCGACTTCATTGCTCCTGATTTCTTGTAGTATTCCTCGAACTCTGCGGCCGTCGCAGGTATGATGGTCATGCCTTCCCGGGCAACGCGACCATATGGATCCGTCACGGCGACAAGAAAGTCCGCTGTAGTCTGTCTGTTCGCAGGAACGTAACCCATATCGATGAAATACTGCTTTGCTTGATTGGCTGGGCCGAAGTATACCATACGACCTTCGTAGATCAGGCAGATTTTGTCGAACGTCGCATAGAGAGATTCTCCTGCTTGACTGAATGTAACGATGGTAGCGAGCCTGGCGATGTCTGTCGCGATCCGCAAAGCGCGAACATATTCGACTGCCGTAGATGCGTCGAGTCCACGCGTCGAACTAATAAGGTAATGAGCCCATGTTTAAAGTCAGAAATGTAAAACGGGGCGTACTTGTCCCAGCATGTGACAAGGCTCCTTGTTGCCAATGACTCGCTGATTGAGACCCTCTTCTTTTCGCCACCTGACACCCCTCTCAGTGCGGCGTCCCCGACCGGAGACTTCCGCACGTTCCGCAAGCCAAATACTGTGGTAAGGATATCAGTGACATCCGTCCAATAGCCCTTTCGCGTGAGACCATCTGCCCTTGCTCGCGGAGCACGTGATTTTGCAGCGAAGCTAACCGTTTGCTCGACTGTGAGTGTTGGGAAATGGATATCATGCTCTGGGCAGTATTGCACGTCCCCACGATGCAACAGGCGAATGTCGTCTGGGGAGAGGGAGTTGTAGTGGATGTCCCCTTCCACAAGTTCGAATTCGTGGCGTTGGTTGGCCAGCACTTTAAGCAAAGTGCTACATCCAGAACCGGGCCGCCCAAGCACCACTGATACCTGGTCAGTCAAAGGTCAGATTGGGAATAAGGGGGGGGGGCATACAGAGCATCTCGCCGGGTCGTACAACCCCCTGAAATCCATTTACTATGGTGCGCATATGTGGATGACGAAAAGACTGAATGGCTCGTAAGATGTCCAGCGGATTGAAAATGGAGCCCAGAGTGGGCTGAAAGGATGCGGCCGCCCCTTTCCCTACAACTCGTAACTGGTCAAATAACACGCCAAGCTCGCGGGATTTGGTGTCAGTCCCATCAGGTCTGTAAAGTCACCGGTCAGCGAGGTCAAACGCGGTTCAAAGCACATACTTCTTGAGCACCTCGCGCAACACATGCTCGAAATTGAAGGAGTCCTCGAGCGTATCTGAGGTCCCAGCTTGCTTTGTATATGTCTGTCGCGAGGATTCTGCTGAATGGCCTGGCTCGCTCGGCGCGCCAGATGACTTGCTGAGGGTGCGCCGAAGTTCCTCGACACCCAGTGGATCAAAGTGCCCAATGTCCACACGAGAAGTGGATGACGAAACGCGGTGCTCATGCGGCCTTTGACCTGTTGGACTTGGAATAGGCGGAGGTGAGGTAAACCTAGAGTTGCGAATTATCGTATTGCCAAGCTCTGCAACAAGCCCTGTCGCAGATACGATGGCAGGCAATGCCGGCTCGTTCTCGCGGTGCAGCGCGGACTCGAAGTGAGAACGAGGTACTGACATGGAAACCAGATTGACGAGGATTGCTTTGCGCTCGAGAATCTGGGAAGATGCTGACGTGCGCCATACTTATAATGAGGTGAAGTGCATTAAGTCGTCGTCGGATTCGAAACTGGTCGAGGACTAGTAAGACCGACTGGTTTAATGTAAAACGCGAAGTTAAGAACACGCCAAGCATGTTCAGTCCACCATCGTAGAGGTGGGCCAGATCTAGACGCGACAAATATTACTATTTGACAGAATAACACGTTATCTCCCAATCAGATCCGCAGTTGCTATGTCCCCTCGGACGTGATTCGCACTGATGTGATCTCACCTCAGAATCGACTCCTCGCGTGAATTGAATTGGATAAGAATCACCATCCCCAGAGAAAATTCGGGCACTTGCTTAAACCCGCAGAGAAGGCCCGCGCTAGAATCACGTCAATTCGGAGACTGGAAGGCTGGTAGCTTCGCCGCACACCTGACTTGGTCGGGCGCACATCGAGCTGGTACCCATTTCATCTTCCTTTTGAGGCTGAGGTAAACCGGAACTCAGATCGGGCGGGTATTCAAGCACCGGTTTATCATACTTGTGTTGCATTGGGAGACTTGCAAGCGTTTTGCGCGGTTGTTTGCGGCAGTTAGGATTAGAGGCTCTTGCCATTTCTAGCCTTAGTTAGGGGCTTGAATAAGCACTCGGTGCAATGCCCTCCCCCTTGCCTAATAACCCGTTCAAAAATGTTGGCTTCCGCATTATGTATAGACCGGTGAACTCGACTTCGACGGATTTTACAAAGTGGACAAGGGCAGAATATGAATGAATAGTGAAGGTCTGCTAGTGACTAGCGAGCGAGAAGGACACTATCATCTGTCCCCTCCTTTTCTCTTGTTTATTCCCCTCTTATGTACCTATAAATTCATCCCAGCTTGCGCTCACGCTCAACAGGTAGAGTTAGCCTCAAAGCTTGAATTTCATTACAGTGGCACTAGCGGGACACCCTCGATTAGCCCAAATATTGATACCAACATCCTCTCCAGAGACGTTAAATCCGTCGTTAATCGAAATGCGAGGGGGGAAAAGAAAGCCGAAGGAATGCGAGATAGAAGTGTTAGAAGAGACAAAAAGGTCGTAGCCACACGCGATTTACGCTTGCTCGATCTCGTCCTTCTCATCCATCTCAGCGGCGAAGGTAGTCTTGGGGCGCCAGCCTACGGATGTGCGAGGCGTGGTCTCCTCCAACATGCGGTCGACTTGCTCAAGGGTGAGACCTTTGGTTTCGGGAATGAGGAAGTAAGCGTAGACGAAGGCGCATGTGCACAGGCCACCCTAAAGATCGAGAAAGATCGATGAGTGGGGGTATTTGAGGTGCAGCTACACGCAAAACATACCCAGATGAAGAACACGGACGAGCGGAGGTTACCCTCATCGGCGTCAACCATGTATGGGGTGATGACGGTGATGATCGTGTTCCAGAGCCAGTTAGAAGCAGTGGAAAGAGCGACACCACGCGAACGGATGGGCAGAGGGAAGATCTCACCTGCATAGCAGAGACGAGATTAGATTCAACACGGTACAGGAGATTTTAGGGCTGTAGAACGTACCGATGACGACCCAAGCACCAGGACCCCAGGTGGAAGCAAAGAAGAAGATGAAGATGGCAATGAAAGCAATCTGCGCGTTCACAGCAGCAACGTTATTGGCGATGGTAGCGCCAGCGGCAGTAACGTGAGTCTTGTTGAAACCGATGGTCACACCAATGATGCCGACAAGGAACTGGCAGACAAGCATGCCCAAAGCGCCCCAGACGAGAAGTGGGCGACGACCGAATCTCTCAATGGTATAGAAGGAGATGGGGGTCGAGCACACGTTGACGAGGGTGAAGATGAGAGAGATAAAGAAAGGGTTAGAGATGGCGCCGGTCGACTTGAGGAAAGGCGTAGAGAAGTAGAAGATGAAGTTGACACCAGTCCACTGCTGCATCATCTGGAGCGAAGTACCGAGGATCGTGCGACGAAGGTTGCTGCCTCCCTTCCACAGACCACCAGTGAAGCAGTGCGACCAGCTGGAGAAGTAGCCCGAGATGGGGATGGCCTTGCGTTCGTACTCGGCATTCGCAATAATTTCCGAGAGCTCGGATTCGATGTAATGAGAGTCCGGTGGTTGACCACGGAGTCTGCTAAGGACACCACGGGCCTCCTCGATTTTGTTGTACTTGACGAAATAACGGGGGGACTCGGGGAGGAGGAAGAGACCGACACCGAGAATGATAGCCCATGCAAACTGGATGCTGATGGGGATACGGTAAGAGCCAGTGTCGGTGCGGTTCTGGGTGGCATAGTCGACGCAGGATGCGAGCAGTAAACCAACGGTAATGCCTGGGGATCAGAAGAAGTAACAAATGGGTGAGTCCGTGACAGCGCGAAGTTCAAGGACCTACAGAACTGGTACCCAGAAACGAGAGCGCCGCGAACTTTCCTCGGGCAAATCTCGGACATGTACAGGATGATGATGGCGGACACGAAACCTACACCGATACCGGCAATGAGACGACCGGCGACAATGAGACCGAGGCCATGAGAAGCAGCCTGGAGGATACAGCCAATAGTGTAGACTACACAGCCAGCGATGATAGTTGGCCGACGACCGAACCAGTCTGCAAGGTCACCGGCAATCAAAGCACCTAGAAATACCGGTGATTAGTCAGCAAACCTCAACCAAGCAACCCAAACAAGTGCCAAGTTCGAGTTGAGGAGGCCACTGAACACACACCAAAGAAAGTGCCAGCAGAAAGGATCGAGGTGATGAGAGAGTTGTGGGGACCCGATAGTGCGGTAGCACCAGAACCTTCGATGAGCTGGATGAAAACGGACGATCCAGTGACACCGTTAATGTATCCTGAGTCATAACCGCTGAAGAAGGGGGATAAAATTCAACAGATGAAAGGAGGTTAACAAGCAAGGGTTGCAACCTACTAGAAGATACCACCAAACGCCGCGAAAGCGCAAAGGAAATACGCCCTCGCAGTTACTGGTGCCTCGACGCTATTCACGTCTGTTGGGACGAGACCTGCACCTCCACCTGGCATCACTTCTTTGTGTGTTGAGCGCTGAGGGAGGAAGTTTGACTACGCTGTAGTGCGAGGGAAGCGCTCTGAACTGCGCGGTACGGTCGAGGAGAAGGAAGAAGAAAGCACTTCAGATGAGGTTTTTGAAGGAATCGAAGGCATCGATCTTAAATTGGGAATGGGCTAAGTTCCGTTCCTGGACACGCGGGGAAAACCCCCATGAGGGGTAGAACCTCAAGGAACCCCACCATCAAAACCTTACCATCAGCCCACATGTTCTCATCATGATCGTGCCTGATTCTGTCCGCCTATTAATATGGTGCCTCACGCTTTCAAATTTCGTGCTTTCGGCTGCTTCGTTCCAACCGGGCGCAGTTACAATAAAGCACTTTCGTTTACGCCTGTTCAACTTCATCTGTGCCTTAGCAGAACACAACAGATGCGAATAAACAGATGGAAAAGTTGCGACACCGAAAAACTGGCGTGATGCTTACAAGATCTCCGACCATCCCCACCTCCACGTCGTTTCCGAAAACTAATCGGCAACACAGGCCGCCGTCCTAGCCCCTCCGGGTTCAAATCGCAACGCGTCGCTCTCTCAGCATCACCGGATCCATCACCGGATCCATTACCACGATCATGATTACAATTTCTCCATTTCATCACCACGTCACAACCTGTGGATTTCTTGGGATTGCGCAAAAGTACGCATGGGCACGGTAGGGCACCCCGGACTCGCTCAAAGTTCATTTACAAATTGAGTAATAAATATGGAGATTCTCCTTCTCTCACACAGGTATGGCAGTGCTTTTGAACAATGTTTCGCCGCAATGGCTACACTGATCGATAGACAAATGGCGCGTTCGTCCCGCGTTCCGCGATTTTGTGTACGCAGCACCACGGGCAGACATAGTACTATCCGCCTCCCAGACAATTTTTTGACACTAGCCGGCTACCGGCGGCCTTTCAAACAGCTTCAATCAAACGACAAGCGTGGTTCTGCGTGGATCGACTCAAGACGTCGGCCTCGTCGTCAGGCAGCGGGACCAATAAAAGTTCTTGTGTGACTCTCAAGCGACTCGGGCTATGATGAGATTTCCTCAGAGTTTCTTCAAGTACTTCATTTGTTTTTGGTTAGCGTCGTACGTACATCAGAGGAATAAAGAAGAATGAAGACTGCCTCCTGGAAGAACACCAGCAGTATGTCATGTGCCTGATAGCAAGTCGCTTCTGTAATAACCTCGTCGCACCATCCATGAATGTGCGCCCGACTTTCTGCGCCCTCTCCTGATCCACGACTCGCCTAGGGCGCAACTTGAACCCAGCGATGGCTTATGTAGTCATTATCATGCTGATTATTTCTCGGCCTCGACGTTGGACGCATGGTCACTCCACATTCCTCTCACTGCTCCCCGCAACCCTCCACAACCCCCCACACCCCACCATGACCACTACACGCTCCCGCAGCACTCTGTCAAATACATACGCGGACCCGACGGACGCGTCAAACGGTATTCGGCGCCCTCAACCCCGAGTCTGACACAATCCCCGACAGCATCCACCTATTTGTGCCGTTGTCAGAATTTCAGGTTGGTGGCTCAAAGCACAAAATCCGTGCCTAGTGTCGTATCTACGCGTTTGCTGTCCTGGATCTAGAACGTCTCGCATTAACTGAAGTTTATTCCCGTGACAGCGATCGCATTGCATCCGAGTCAGTTTTCAAGCGAGGTTTGTGTGTCCCCTTCCAAAACATTTCCGTTGAGGAGAAGCGCTCATAGAACCGCCTCGTGCAATCCTGGTCTCGAACCGGAAGCTCCTTGTATGGAGTTAAACAGACCATTGATTAATAACTTGAATAAGCAAACGCACACGAGTCGGCCATGCATGGTAATACCCCTCCACTCCTATTTGATACCAACGCGAATGCGACTTGTGGGACACGCCTGGATCCCGTACGATATCACTCAGTCTCGGCGTGTGTTCAAAATCTCCGAGCGCCAGTTCCGCTACTTATTCTTCCTGCTTTTTTTTGCCTCATCATCTCAGCACTAACATTATCGGCGTTCTGATTGGATGGACAC
Organism: Hydnomerulius pinastri MD-312; assembly: GCA_000827185.1. NCBI lineage: Eukaryota > Fungi > Basidiomycota > Agaricomycetes > Boletales > Leucogyrophana > Leucogyrophana pinastri. The sequence goes on along the minus strand of KN839845.1, from coordinate 629,742 downwards.
TCGGGCCGAACCATCACTGCAGAAACTTTCAACACTTTTGGGAGGGCCCAAAAAAGGCGGAACAGATTCCTAATTTCACAGACCCCACGGTTTTCGAATCCCTTCTTTCTTCTCCGCACTTCTCGAGTGAATCTAGAACCTTTAGACGCTTCCTACCCCAGGTCGCCATGATTGCATCAACGTCTCTATGGCTATGGGAGTCTATGGCAGTGAGAGTGGAGCAAGATGCTGGGCATCCGAACAGTACTAGTGGACACGCGGGCGGACGGGTCAAGCATCCAGCATTGATCTCCAGTACAATGAGCGCTTCGTGATCCGGGCTGCGGATTTCATGCCCGTGCCAATCGAGATCATGATGGAACATAGCGCCAAGTGAAAAAATCCCTGTCAAACGCCGGCGCTGTTTCTCGTTCTGTGTGTGAAGGATTTCCCTGGCGCGTAGGTATGGCTATCTTTGGTGATGGCGAGTCTTAGAAAGCTGGGTTACTAACACGATAACGGGCACCCAAAACCACTGAGAAAGCTTGTTAGTTCACAACCCAGGTTCCCTATCGATGGGAGTCGTCCCGTGTCCAAATACGCCTTCGGGAATGACCCCTTACTGCACAATGCACTAAACGCGACGGGACTGGACGGCCGGTGTCAGGAAAAGGTGTCCGCCCGGACGAAGGGTAAGCATTGATTGACCAACTTTACCAGTGCGCTAGAAATTGTGACCGGGACCGGCGAAGGCCCTGTAAGTAGGTCACACTGGTCTCGGATCCTGCTTTCGATAATGATGCCAATACCTCCCGAGTAAATACAAATTTTGGACCTTTGGGATTTCGGCGGAACCCCAAGCCCTGAAGGACCAACATCTGAAGAGTGGGATCCTTGATAGTCACAAAGTTAGATCATGCTTCCAACGCCGACAAACCTCCATCGCCGCGAGATACTACCTCATCTTCTAGGCCCTTACGCAACATGAAATGAAAGGGCATCAGGAAGATAGCAATTACCTGTACCATGATGCCGTTGTTGACTACCATTGGTCGTACCTACGTCTCAAGATTCGATTGCAATTGAGTTCATGCTTCGCGAAGTCGAGCATTTGAGTCTCTGGGGAACGCTCGAGCCTCGAGGCTGAGCTGGGATTTATTCTGGCGTATAGCATGAGAGTTCGATGTACCCTTGTCTTCGGCCGCCTTGGATATTTTCAGAGCCCGTGGACGCATGAATGCTGTAGGCAACGAGTACAAGATTCCAGGTTCGTCAGGGGCCGGGCCAGTACTTGCGACAATTGTTTTTGGTTCTACCCGCTGGAAAGACGTGCAATTATCCGAGCCACAACCTTCAAGTTCAGCGCTCTAGGGTGACGTTCTAGTGGATTCGAAGAGGCGTCGTCTGTGATCATAACAGATAACCGCGTTTTCATATCAGACAAAACTGGCGTGTCCGACTTGCCGCGTTAGCAAATACCACCAAGCTATTTGCATACTTAGTCCCCTTTCAGCAAGAACGGGGTCATCCTCAAGCATGAATCAAAGGAGTAAACTTGGATAGATAAACACGCGGTATTCCCGGATACGAGCGGTTTCGAAGAGTTCTTCAAGCATCTCTGGCCAAGTTCTACGCAATGTTGGTGAGGGCCTGGCGTGTGGAGGATGAATGTTACCTCATCGCTCCCGCTGAGCCTTTCGGCGGGATCTCGAGATTCCATATTTTGAGTGATATCGACAGTGACCACGACTGGATGCTCTGGATTTGGCGACCGGTGGGACGCATGCTATTAATGTCGGTGCGGGATAACACACAGCAAAATTGGAGTGATACATAAGTGTGAGATTTTACCCCTGACGGTAGAATAACGACTGACTTTCTAATCTTCTTTCACGCGGAGTTGCGCGGTACTTACCGCTGGGGCTATATATAGCGCTATAGCATAGAACATTAGACTTACCTTCGAGCCTGAGGGTGAGACCGGTTGTTGAAAACATGAAACGAGTGGCCTGCCAGCGGGCGGGACTCTCAGAGACGTCGACAATGTGTGCTAGAACTATGTACTGTGCACCAAAATTTGATGATGTTAACAGTGAAGTTGCACAATCCCACATGACAGGTTGAGAAGAAAATACTTGGGGGTTAGTTTCCGTGGAGAATTGAGAGATAAGAAGCAAACCAAGCTATGGAGGGCTGGTAACGCGGACTTCCCAAAGTTCCATTTTTGTTACAACCCCTGAGAGATCCGATGGTATGTCCAACAGTTGTAAGCGAAATATGTATACACATGCTCGATAAACGCTCGATCAATAGTTGCTACTATACTGGCCGACAATGCACCTTACGCGATATCTGTGAGTACCTATTAATGTGAATGGTCATTGATGATAATTCTCAGTGAAGTAACTTGCGCCTTACCTCTCCACCGAGCCCCCCTTTCTGCACTGAAACATGTACGTCCTGGCTAATGGTAATAGCAATGGGGTGGAGTGACTTACACGCGCGTCAGGCTCAGAAATGGGCAGCTTCGATATGGAGGGCACGTACCTTTCGCCTCTGACCTTCTGAGGTGCTATCCGGATTTCTTGAGGCGAATTCACTGTCTAGTTCGAAAACTCTCTCAGCGTCTTTCCGCCCATTAAAGAGGGGTGCCCGTCTATTTAGCCTGCTCGAATGTGTGCGTGAGTTACGGAGAAACACAAGGGGATGATTTGTCGCACGAGGCCAGAAGTGAATTAACAAATACTAAAAGATCGAGGTGTCAGTCCGACTGAGTGGTGTAGCACTACTCGAGGTTCAAGGACTCACGGCCAGATTCGAAAGCGTAGACCCCCATCCATATAACTGCACATCAGAAAGAAAGCCGATGTGAGGAGAGTTCTAACAAAAATAAACTACTCGTACAGTTGTTCGGCATTGTCCAAAACTAAAATATCAAGAAGTTAGTTCACCGAGTCACATGGAGGGAATGAGAGTCGAACATACGCAAATAGCTTCCACAAGGTCCGTCACACTGTTTGGGTATGAGGTCTTAGTGAAGGGCTAAAGGATGGGTAAATTGCACACCTTGTTACTAAGCCGGTCTCTGGAATTGTCATACTCCTGGTTAGCACCCCGGTGGATGTTTTTGGGAACCTAATCTCACCAATAGCGTATATGATCAACTGATCTATGAGGAGTGACGTTCTGTGGTGCGAAGTTGAGACGAGCATATCGGAAGGGAAGGAAAATGCTCACTGTCGGAACCCCGTATTGCGCTTCGCATAGAGATAACACGATAGCGCGGCACCGATCGTTACATCACATGTAATCGAGACTGAAAGAAGTGTAGAGATCATCCATCTCCATTCTTGCTCGTATGATGCTACACTAGTCATGTAGAAGCCAGCTATGCCAAAGACCATGTTCATTACAAACCGAATTGTCGCCAACGACAAGGAAAATATAGGCAGAATGAGCCTCTTCGAAAGTTTGTAGAGCCTGTAGGAGAAGAAAGCCTGTTGGACGCATACGTCAGACGAGTCTGCGAGTAGAGTTTTGGGACAGGCTACCTGAACAACAAATGCTGTTGGTGCACCTAGCACAACGGGCACTACGCTGGAGACCGGTAAGGTGACCAATGTTTCTGGCTGTCCGTAATTGGTTATTGTCATCGTCCAGATTGTAATGGTAATGGAGATGAGATTGGGGATCTGGAGTAAACTTCGCGAGATTGGTCAGTGATTGCGCCAAGGCCAACAGCATCACCTACATCTCAAGCGCAACCTTGAAAGAGACCAAGTTTAATATGAGACATCTCAAGAACCCCATACCATGTGAAACACATACCATGCTCTTGATCCACCAGCTGTCTTTTGGGAACCGCTTGTAGTACATGTATGTCTGCACTATGACGAGTCCAAAAAGCACGGCCGCTCCGACGAGCCCGATTTCCATTGGACCAATTATCAAGTTCAAGTCGGAAATTTGCTTCATGGTGGGTGAAATACGCTTGGGGTGCTCCTACCAACATTTCCCTCAGGGTTTAAGAGTTCGTAGTAGTGCAGTGGAGAAGAACCATCTTAGAGACGAGCGAAAAATAACCTCTGACATGATGAAAACCAGTTCGTGTTTGAGCGGCCATGCTGCTCGGATTGATGAGAACTGACGCTCGCCCACCGCTCATCACCTTCATTGGAACAAGAATGTGAGCGATGAGGTAGATTCTTGATGATCAACATTCAATGACCCGACTTGGACCGAGGGTTCACTTTGAGCAAGTACGAGGGTTATAGTCCTGGACGACAATCGCACTCGATCCTTACCAGCGTAGTACATGTATGATCGTCTCGATTTCCTTTACCCGAGCACCAATACGAAGACAAAGCGTTCAGAGTCGACCTGCCCTCTTATATGAACGGCGGCTCGCGTGGTGAGCATCACTCCTTGAATCTGCGGGCTCGTGAGTCGTGAGTCGATGTTTTTTTTTAGCTGAGTCCAATGTGTGCGACACAAAGACCATCATCAGAGTCGACGTCATCATGAGGTGATCCAGATCAAGTTCCTGGCGCTGAAGGGGCGAACACGGTAAAGACATACAGGTGAAACATTAGAGCACGGAAGTAGCGCATCGAACGCCACCGGTTAGACCTAATTCTCGCAGAAATGGGGCAGTGGGGGTAAACGGTATCAGCAGCTCTGGTTGTCTCCTGAGCGCAAGTCGAGGGTGGACGCGAAAGAGGAGCGTGAGAAAGTTGCTGACGGAGACCTGCCTTGTGCAGCAAAACATCTGCCGCGAACAGATCGTCATTGCCACCAAGGTGTTCAGTTCGGTATCCGAGGACCCAGGCATCCACACTTACTCCTGCACCCTGAACTGAATGAGAAGCAGCAGTATGTGAATTAGGGTGGTCTTTCACGAGCCGCGATCTTCAATGCTGTTGAAGGTTGTTTTAATCACCTCCGGACGTCCTAACTACGGCGAAGTCGCCGGGAAGAATGGGTGGACCAGGTTTGTCGGCATGCAAGACAAACACTCATTGCTGTACCGCGAGGAGGTATGTGTTTTCGCGGAACTCTGCCACCGAATCATGGCTCAGTAACATCAAGGAACGGGACATGCACGCGTACTGCAAATTCAAAGGAATTGGCATCATTCCGCGGTCCCCACTTGCCCAAGGCGCTCTCGCTCGTCCTGTTGACGGTGAAACTCCGAGAAGCAATGTAGCCAAAAATACATTTTTCGATTGTTTTTCGAGATGAAACACTCTGACGCTGATAAAGCTATCATTAGTCGCGTGCAAGAACTGGCGAGTAGCAAAGGCTGAAAGATGTCGCAGGTCACGCTGGCTTGGATTAAAGCTAAGGTGGACAGCCCAATCGTGGGTGTCAACTCGCTCGAGCGGGTTCAAGAAGCAGTTATCACAGACTTCCACTTGAGCGCCGAAGGAAGCGAGTTCTTGGAAGAGCCCTAAGTACTACTCCCCTCATGAAGAACTGTAAATTGATTTTGTTATGTCCATAGATATGTCCCTAAGTCGGTGCGTGGGCATCTCTGAAGGGTCAGTAGGCCCGACCGTTGTAACCGTGTAATGCCAATGTGTACCCAATGCCCTGGTAGTCTGGCCCTCCTCTGACCTTGAGGAAATGGGACCTGCTTCGTTGTCTTATTACCATCTCAGGTTCATACCCAGAAAGCAGAAAAGGGCGGGGATATGCCTGCTTAAAACCCGTCTATGGATGATTAGCTTTGACGTAAAAAGTCATAAAGTATTCCGGCCAGAAGCCCCGCAAAAGCAGCCCTGGCATGAGCCCCCCAGCATCGCGCGCAGCTAGTGTCGGCTTGTAGTCTGTAGAGAACGTGCTGACCATCGATACTCAGCTATTTAAACACACTCCCGCCCACCAATAATGATAGTGCTTGTGGTCTACATGCTTGGACCTAGCGAATCATACAGCGGATGCACCGCGACTGCAGTGCCCGGCCAGGGCGCTCCACGTCCTACCCGGACACAGCACTCGCGATGATCTTACTCTTTGCCCGTATTCTACGCGAAGAAAAAAGAATTATCGAGAAACTGCCCAACCAGGGCTGCGCGCTTTAACTCAGTGCTAAGTTATCGAACCAGATCCTGCGGGAAATCCCGACCGCCAGATGCCACCAGAAATCCCAAAGTCCCGAGAACTACGGCGCGGTTAGATGAACTGCACCAGATTGCGAACACAAAGATCTGATCGACTCACAACATACTCATATCTCCCCCAATTCTGCTTCATGAATCTCATCCTGGGCTTCGTCGGGTAACAAAGGGCTCTGCTCCGGAACTTCAGCAGCCAGCTCAGGCGTTCCTGGAACTGGGGCGAAATGTATTATTGTTTCGACTTGAAGGTCTATTTCGTCTCCCGTATTGAAGTGGATATGATCTGACTGCTCGTACTCTTCTCGGATGCTAAGGACAAGGCGTGGGCCGATCAGGTAAGGCTCAGCCACCCATAAGAACAGCACGGGGAGTGTGTACGCGGCCTGCTCAAAACCTCCACGTTGGCGACTGAGCAGCATCCAAACAGGTTGACGTACCGATACCATACCCACTGAGTACGGCGCGTAGAGGGATAAGACAGCAACTTGTCTATCGCCAGATGAGTCAGCTTTCAATTATGATCGATGTGATGCGCCGAAGGGAGATACCGACAAGAGGAAGAACAATACGTTCTCTCTGATCAAAACCTTCATATAATGATTGATCTTCCATCGCTTAAGAGTCCTGTGCATGTCGATTGCGTGCTTCACGAAAGCCGTAGATGATAGTCCGAATATAAGGATCTGAAAGCCAAACATGCGGATGATGCCGACCCATGCGAGGGCTATTGGCTCATGCAGGTCGGCACCACAAGCAATGATTCCAGGTAAGGTTTCTACCATCACTTTGTGCAAGAACTCGTCAGGCGACGAATCCAGCCCCTAACCATCGCCGGACTCATACCTTGGAAATTGGAGGGGATACCGATGTAGATGATGTTCTCGACAACCGTCCATATCGTTGTAGCCGTGAGAGTTATCACCAGAACCCACAGTACTTTCCTGGATCGGTGGTACATGGCATATACCCGGACGACCATTATACCTGGACCTGCATTCAATACCACTCAGACAACGAGTCAAACATTGTACTTGCCTTGAAGACAAACTCCGTATATAATATTCCCCCAAGACCTGAACTCAAATGCCGCCATGCCTATGATTGACGAGGTTAGCCAACTTCAAGCACCGTATGATAGGCACTTGCATCTATTGGTGAATCAACTTAGAACGGTTAGCCAGAATTAAGTAATGTCACGTACATCTAAAACCAATAAGATGTATCATGTCACCATCTCGCGAATGAAAGTAACCACGCACCTGATTGGACATGTGCATGTTGACCATAGCTATTGAGCTGTTAGAGATTCCGGCCCACTTAACAACGAATCTTCCTTACAGAGGGCGTTGACTCTATGCGCGAGGGTTTTTCCTGATTAACATTCTTGGCAGTAGTTGCGCAGATCGTGTGCTTACAGGGAGACAGCAGCTCCAACATATCGAACCTGGATTATCTGTAAGGGGGCGCTGGGCTGTCAAAGCAAATGAACCACCCGCCACAAGATAGAAGGTCGACATCAGAGACCATGGCTTGCTCTAGCATGAAATCACTGAGGACGCCCATCGTGAGACATTGAGATATGCAGCAACAACTGACCCATATCAAATCAACCTGAAGTACATTTCTGAGCGTGTTTCGTGTGGATCGATGATGTACCCACCTCGTGATTGAAAGTAAGAACTGGATGAAGCAATCAGCGAATCTAGTGAGATGAGTAACAATCATATTTCTCACTATAGTCAAATACCACTGCAGCGGCTGCAGAAACTGAAGGCCAGATCAAGTCAATTATTTGAATTTCACATCGGAAGAGAGTTATACTTACAAACAAGATACTCGAAATCCCTGACTAGGCCCAAGATTTTGATGGCTACCGCCTCACTGTCTTCTGCCATCACGCGCGGAAGGAGGAACGCGGTGTGCATTCATCATGTCAGCCTTTATGTATTTCGATGCGCGAGGTGGGGTAAACATCCTCGAGGGCATCTCGGAGACAGGCGAAACATGAAACGACCATGGCTGTACGGGAAAGATTAATGATTTGAATGTTACCGATGCGCCAAGTCCAGGCGGGCGCCCCATGAGAAGTGACTCGCGAACACTGCATTGTGGAGGCTGGCCCAGATAATAACCGCAACGACGCAGCCTAGAATCTATGGCCTCTGGAGCGGCCACAGCATCATTCAGCGCCCACCTGCATCTGCTCGACATCGTCAAAACCTGCACCTCGGATCCAGCGACCATTGTCGCGCGGTGACATCGACCGTTGGCACTAACACAACCCGGCCCCAGATCAAGCGGTTCAGCAACAACAACACAAAGGTAATTTTCGTGAAATCAAGGTATCCAACCGAGTGATCCTAAAAGACCTATTACTTGGGTCGACTGGGACTTGTGATCAGTGAATCCGATATCGCGATCAGTGGGACCCAAGTCACCTTGAAGGTGTGACGAGCATGTGCAACATGTGACGATACGTGTGACTACTGAGAAGCGTGACCTCAATTTCCTGAAGATTATGGCGAGGCTGTTAGACCAAGCGTCCTTTAGGCTGCAGCTTGAACAAGTTTAAAAGAAAGTACAGGATCAAACCAAATCCCTGGCTTGATTGAACATGGCTGCGACCAAACCTGCAAAATCCTCGCAACCATCGTCAAAAGCGGCCCCCAAACCAGCCAAGTCGGCACTGGGAGCACCCACGCAGCTCGCACAAGCGAGCCGCAAGGGAAAACGAGCATGGAGGAAGAACATCGATATCCAGGCTGTCGAGCAGGGTCTTGAGAGCCTTAGAGCAGAAGAACGAGTCATTGGGTGAGTAAACAAAGCTGGGTTGTGGCGGAAGGTTTATGACCGGTATGTGGCAGTTCGACATTACAAAAACAGACAGACGACCAACTCTTCGTGGTTGATACCAAAGGAGATGCACGAGGCGAGTTGTACAGTCTTAATCGAGGTCTCGCGATGGAGCGTGATCTTTTCTTAACACCCAGTTCGCAAAACCCTTCCCCGATATTCAAAGTCTTTGTTAACATCAACAAAACTCCTCTCACAACGCTCCGCTGTCCCTGCTGTCGTATCGCGCGCAACTAAAGTTACCCGTGCAGATAAGGAGAGACTTCTACGCATCGCCAAGCGACCCCGAAAAGGACCATTTAACGCAGTGATGGACCCCACAGAATTCGGTGCAGGGAGCGCAGCGGTTGATGTCACGCAAGCCGTTAAAAATAGCGGTGACCACGATTTGTGGGCTCCGGCTGTAGAAGAAATTATACCGGATGGATTAGAGACCGTCCAAAAACCAAAATTCAAGGTGAATGAACCCATGTTCCAAAAAATCATCACTTCGATTTTTCAACCAAAATTGCTTTAGAAACCCGAGCTCGCTCATCCTCGGGATATAATTGAGGTCCCCGCCGTATCCGTTCCCCACCAGGGAGCCTCATACAATCCACCTGTACAAGCACACGAAGAGCTCATTATGGAAGCTTATCAAATTGAGCAACGGAGACAAGAGGAGGCGGCTAAACTTGCTGAGTTTCGGAAGCAGATTGAATCAGCCCGTATTGCTGCGAACAATATTATAGAGGGGGTTCCAGTTGGTATGATGATCGACGAGATCATAGATGATGGAGAGGTCCCAGCGTCCACGGATGCAGTAATTCCGAAGAAGCCTCCCGCGAGGAAAACTAAGCAGCAGCGTGCGCGTATGGCGAGGCAGCGAGCAGAGGTGGGCTTAGAGCAATGCGCCAACTTATAAAATACTTACACAAGCACAACAATTACAGAAACAAGCACTGGCGGAGAAGGCAGCTCGCAAACGCCTCGCAAACTCGATAAACATGATCAAATCGCTCCGCTCCGAGGCCGCCAAAGCTACGGACTCCCGCGAACAAGCGCGTCTTGCACGCCAGCTTGCGCTAAAACTCAAGCTACAAAAAGGCTTGGCCGGCCAGAAACTTGGAAAATACAAAGTACCCGAAGCGGATGTCGACGTCCAGATAGGTGAAGATCTGAGTGAGAACCTCAGAACGCTCAAGGTGTGTAGTTCTTCTGTGACAGCTTTCAACGACTTTCCTAAGTTTCGCTGTAGCCTGAAGGGAACCTGTTCCGTGATCGCTTCGTGAGCTTGCAACAGCGCGCGTTGATCGAGCCCCGTGTTCCTGTGCTGTAAGTACACATCGCTTCACTTAGGACTTCGTTCTCATCAGCGATCAGGCCAAGCAAACGAAAAGCCAAACTCAAAGAATATGAGAAGCACGCTTGGAAGCGTTTTGAGTGACGTGTATCAACGTCCTATTCTCGGTGGCGCCTTGCATCCCTATGCAAACTGCGCCTTATTGCCAATACGTAGCTCTTTCATATGTCGTTGGGGACGGTTTCGGTGGTCGTCCAGTTCCAAAATGATCAAGTTTGACTCTGGGAACCCTGCCTACTAATCCCAAAAAGCAAACAGATCACAGACATATACCTAACGAGTTCCATTCTACAGCTTTGTAGTCCCGAGTTGCAGTCCATGTATGATTGACACAACGTTACACGCAGGGAGCGAGAGCATCGTAATCGCTATGGCCTTCCAGGGTGTGTTCAACGCGCTTGAAGGACACGGCAGTTGCGGTTGTCTGCTCAAGCGTCGGGTTTACAGAGCCATAAATATCTGCGGTATGTTCAACTCTGTTGAAGGAACGAATTCAATCAGTTGACTGACTTCTTGGTGTGTGCGTACTACTACCTGCAACTGACTGCTACATGCTGCGCGAGGTTGATCCAAACAGTACACCAGGTTCTCCTGCTCGTTATTTAGACAACTGGATTCGCACTCCGGAATGAGCGGTTGGCCACCTCAGCAGAGTAATATCGACGAAATTACTTAGCACGAGGACCTTCCAAGCTTTGAACTTCACTACGATGAGCCTTTGAAGAACGTCATATCATTGCCGCGCTTCTCGTGGGGCCACTCTTGCCGACGCGAAGCTACCTCGACTCGAAGGTATTCGAGATTATCTCTCGGTTATCATGTCTCAAATGCGGTAGAAAGCTATCTTTGATAGGAGGAAGCCGGCCCATCGTGACTTTCTTTCATTCAGCTCCTGGCAATTTCTAGACTCCGCGGATCCAGCATATCCCGGAGGTAGCACTGGAAGGTCTAAGAATACAAGTATTGTTCTCCTCCCCCACCTTCGAAAGCTGTCCAAGGAACAGTGACCCTTTTTTACATGGCAAGATCTATGTACCATCTTTTGGGCTGGTACCGCGGACCTTGAGAGTTGATTGACCGCCTCTGCTCCGGGACCGCCCTGCGTTCTACTATGAGCCGTCGAAGACCTGCCAGTGGCACTGAGATTGGTATGCGGACTTACCCGCGCCCCACCTCGAGATGTTCTGTGGGCGCTGTTTCTATTATTGGCGCGGCGCGGAAAGACAACGATTGAACCATCTCGAATTGCGGAAACTCAACGTCAGGTCGCCACCTATATCGTAACTCGCCATGATGCGTTGGCGTACCGCGAGAAAGTGGATTGTATTTTGCTTGCTAGTAAGCAACAGGTAAGGTTAGACAGGACTTCACCTGCGTGGCCGTATTGGAGGAAGCTCATGTCTGAGCGTCCCCAGAATCAGCACTGATCCTGATGGAAGGCTTCTGATAGGGTGCCGGTGCATAACCTCCAGACCTCATGTAACTTAGACGGATCAAGCTAATAGCCGACTCTTGGACAGCCCCTCGCATTTCGTGTTTCGCCTGTCTCCGAGTTGCCCACGACTTTCCCTCGAGTCAAGCATTGACTCTATATAAGTGCCATCGATGAAGAGGTCCCTTTCGCATTCCTCCCTGAGCTGCTTCCTTCGACATGGCACAAGATAGCGCAAGCAGTAGTGCGGAGCAGGAGATTATAGAAGGGCTAGACATCATTAAAGATATGATGTACATTGTTTGTAGGTTCATGTTGTCCCAATGTGTGTCCAAATTATCGAATCAATCTCTTATTCAGGTTGCACAACTGCTATAGTTGTATATGACTATTGTGAGTGATATATTCACCTGCTGGCACCAGCTTGTCTGGGCTCGTTGATGGTTACGCTAGTTCTTACACTAGGGCTCGAGGTGGGTGCCCCATCGGTACAGTGTATCTATGCTCACCGGAAGACATAAGCTCAAACTTATATGGGCGAGTGGCGGGGACCGTCCCGAATTATCTTCGCAAAACTCATCCGATTTTACATTCCAGGCCAAGCCTTGGTCACGGGTGTCGACACTTTATGTTCTGGTTGGTAATTCCTTCCACGAGACCCCAAACATCCCCTTACAGCTATCAAGGTCCGTTACCTTGGGGTTACGCTCGCCGTGTAAGCGGTCGATTCGCAGAATCGTTCAAGAAAGCTAATCAAGATGTACCTTCGGGATTAGAAATGAAGTATTTTGTAAGCCAAATTCCTTGCTGCGAAAGGCAGATACCTGATGGGGCCACAGTAGGAGTGCAGTTGCACTTGTCGAATCAAGTTAGACTTTCACACTTCTTTTGTTCACACAAGTCCCTCTCACTATTATTGGGTTTTAGGCGTATGATGCATGCCTTTCAAAACCTATTGGTCTATGCTGATGTGCTCACAGATGTGAGCCCCTCTCACATGGTGGTTAGCATTGAGGCCAGCTAAGCGAGCCAATCACAGGCTTGGGGATCTTTGAATTCAGAACTTGGGCAACGGTGCTCTACGATGTTTTTTTACAGGGCGAGTACATCCTGCTCTCCATCTATCTGAATAATATCGAAGACAAGCTCAGGGGTTATGACCATCCGAGTATATGCCATGTATCACCAGTCCAAGAAGGTGCTTTGGGTCCTGGTGACTGGCCTTATAGTGATGACGACATGGACAATCGTCGAAATCATCGTCTTCGATGCCATTCCTTCTAGCTTTCAAGGTACTGGATTATTGTGGGATTAATATTATCAAACTACACCTCTTACAAATTCTCTCTTAAAGATTCAGAAATGAACATTTATGGGATATACTTATGTGGTTTTACTGAACTGCGCAAGCCGATCAGCCTGGGTTGGGTTGACGTCGCTCGCTCACTCGCATTTCAGATGCTCGTTTTCGCACTGGCATTCGTGTCCTTCGTGAAGCACGGATTGGAAATGCGCGAAACCCTTGGACGATGGAAGATCAACGAGTACATGAAGTTGCTGATAAGAGAGAACACCTTCTTCTTCCTCATGTTAGCAGCCTTTATCAGTGCATCACACCAAAAAACATTCATTAAGAGAGCTGACCTCCCCTTAGACAGACATTTTTGCTCTGCGTCGCCGCAGTACTTGACTCCGCGGTTACTCCAACTGTCCGTCTATCCAAATTTCTACATATGTTCTGTTGCTAACGTTCATGGTATTGGACAGACCTCAGCATTTTGGGTGCCTGAACTGCTTATTGGCCTTTCAGCTCCATATCTAGTTGGTCCGCGCATGGTGCTCGGTATTCGAAATCATCATGAACACTCCGATAATGTTCACTACAACACTGGGGATGAAATTGACCTCCGGATTGAAAGCGCTATACACTTCGGTGAAAATCCGGTAATGTTACAGGCTGAGGGCAATACAGAGCGAAGTTCTCTGTTGCCAGATGAAGTTGTGGAAGAGGCTCGCGGGGACGCGCAGCTTGAGGAGGGTGTCTAACACGGAGAGGAATCGGAACAGATTGAAGTGCAGCCTGTAGAGGAGCGCACATACCGGGGAGATAGTCTAGGTGCAGCATCGCGGAGGGATAGTGATTCGGATTCGTCGCCGTCGGATATCATAGCATATTAATATTATGCCAGTGGGATCTGCGGTACTGACTTAGAGTGAACCATCTGGATTGTTGTTATCTGGTCCGTCGTTTTACACCTCGTGATGAGTAGGTGGAATATGCGCAGACTGATTTAAAGCTCATGATCTCTCAGTCGTAACCAGCAGGCCAGTTGACAACGTATCACTACGAGTGCCTTAGTACAAAAAGATCTACTTGAAGAAAAATTGGTCATGAAGAAGCTGCGGGATTTTGAGGGAAGGATGTCAACTGTGCGGCGTCGCCTGTCAGTTCGAACTGGTAAGTCAGCGATCCAGTAGTGTCGAGTTCGACCTCGTAAGTTCCGGGGTAGAGCCACATGTTGCCGTAGGTGTCCGCCCGAGCGATTGCGCCGAGAGTGATTGGCAGGACGGCTGTGGTAGTGCTTCCAGGAGCGATGCTGTGAAGACGAGTGTACGTGATGAGGGTCTTGTTGGGGTATGGAGCTGGACCGTATGTGCCTTTAGCGAACAGCAAGGTCACGTAGTCAGAGGTCACTGCGGCGTATATGATCAGAATGTGTCACAGGAAACTGGCAGAGCATTTCTCACCTTTTCCAGTGTTCTTGACGTCGATCGACAAGGTATCGAACGTTGCGGTGTCAAGGTAAGTGGCGTACTTCCCGGCGTCAACGAGTTCTTGAATATTGTAGGTCTTAGCGGGTGCCTTGGACCACTTAGAACTGAAGGTGGTGTAGTGCTCGCCGTATCCGTACTCGTAAACTGGCGTTCCGGTGTACCACATGTAGGTACGACCAGGGCTAGTTGCGTTGGCACGCAAGTTCATGTCGGTCATGGGAATTTCGTAAACGTAGTCGGCGGGGTATTGGGTAACTGGGAGACGTCCAGCGAAAGCAACTTTGCCGCTGAGAAGATCGAATAGAGCCTGTCCGCCGCTCTGGCCTGGGTAACCTGCCCAAACGAGGGCGTTGACCTGGATAGATGGTTAGTTCGCGATCCCCTTGTGAATGCAATTTCCATACTGACCGAGGCGTTACCCTTGAGAGTGGTGTCATCGACCTGTCCTCCACCGAATTGAACAACTACGAGAGGTTTGCCGACAGCCTGGAGCTCAGCGACCAAGTCAAGCTGGTTGCCAGGCCATGTGATGTAGTTACGGTCATTGCCTTCGCTTTCAACGGTCTCGTCGATGCCTCCAGCGTAAATGACGAGGTCAGCCTCCTTGGCTGCCGCGACAGCAGCTGCGAAGCCACTGGTATCGTTCGATGTGATGTTTGTACCGAAAACGTAGGTGACGTTGTAACCGTCCTGCATGGCGCCCATGAGGGGGCTGATGAGGTAAGGTGCAACACCAAAGTAGTTGCCTTGCATCTCGTTGGTCGCGTTTGCCCAAGGACCGATGAGCGCGATGTTCTTGACACTGCTCGAGATGGGGAGCGTTCCGTCGTTCTTGAGAAGGACGATACCCTCGACGGCAGCTTGGTAAGCGAGCTGCTGAGCATAGGGAGTGTTAACGTTGTTCCAGTTGTACGTGCGGTATGGCTGCCACTCCACGGGGTCGAAGTACCCGAGGCTTGAAGTTGTCAGGGTCAGCTTCTACGATAGGATAACCAACTGAGTGGGCTCACCGGACGAGGGAGGAGTATTGATGAATCAAAGCGGTCCGGAGTTGCGTCTCCGTAATCAATGATTCGTTGTACGCGGTAGGAAGCCAGGTACTGTAGAACGTTCCACAGTCGATGTCTGTGCCCGCCATCAAGGCATCGGCAACTGCCTGTTGAGGCGTGGCAGTGTAGTTGTGGGGGTTGTAGATGTTGTCTGAAATGGGAAGTCAGTCTAACTCACGGCAAGGAATCATATTGTAACGCACCGACTGCATCGCAGTCAGAGGTAATCTTGAGATGGATTAGAAAACGATTATCAAGAAGCAACTTGGACTGAAACTCACCCAGCGGTCCTGAGTAAAGCCCCAGAAGTCCCGGAGGATGTCTTGGAGAAGGTATGTGTCCGCGCATGACGGCACGCCGTTCACAGCGTTGTAACTGCACCTGTATCATCCGAAACGAAGTCAGTGGTCATAATTTCGGACATTCCTTAAATGACTTACATCGCAGCGCCGACTTTGGCATCACGGTAGCAGCTTTGGAAAGAGGGGAGGTAATATTCGCTCAGATCTTGCGTGGTAATCACAGCATTGAACCCATAACGGTAGTTTCCGTCCCAATCTTCCAAATCATATCCTGCGTAGTGTTTGCAGGTCGAAACGACTTGGTAGTACGGCTCGGGGTCAAGGCCACCCTGAAGGCCAAGGACAAGGCTGTAAACGTAGTTGGACAAGTGAAAGGGGTCTTCTCCGGGAGTTTCTTGGCCACGCCCCCATCGAGGATCCTTGAAAGGATTGATGTTAGGAGTCCAGTAGTCGAGACCGGCACGACCGTAGTTGTTGAAGGCACGTCCTTCCATCCCGACGACTGATCCGACCTCCTTGATAAGCGGATCATCAAAGGCAGCACCCATGATGATTGGCTGGGGGAACGAAGTTGCATAGCTGAACTCCCCCGAAGCCGAGAAGTTCACTCCTGGACTGTCGGCGACGCCGTGCTGGGCGTGATTCATTGGGTAAGCGCTTTGGTGGCAGACTGAGCCAAGAAACTCACCAGTCCCTCAGACCACCATTGATAAGCAGGAAGGCCGAGACGAGGAACACCAGGGGAGGTACTGTCGGTATTGTTGATCAGCTCCTCGACAGTGAACAGCTCAATGAGAGCCGTCGCGCGGGTGATGGGGTCCAAAGCCGTATCACAGACAGCATTGTCTGAGAGAGGTGGAGTAGAGCAGTCAGGGAAGCCGTACGCTGCGGCGGAACCAACAGCAAGTGCGGAGGCGAGCAAAATGCGTTCTGAGCGTCCCATAGCGGTCGCTAGTAGACTTGGACGTTAAGCCGAGTACTAAACACGTCACTCGCCTTTATACTGTACCAGGCTCCTCGGGAATTCGTTTGTGCTGACACGCACTAAGTCAGCCTCGAAATTCAGTTGGATTACCATTTACTTGGCTAAAAGGCGGTCCGCTGTCTCGTCTGGAAAAACAGAAACTACGTGAAAGAAGAGCCTCTCAACGTCAGCTGGCCTGTCAGGTGGTAGGATGGTGCAGTCATCGTCTGTGAATTCTGACATGGTGCGCGGCTTCGAGGGGGTAGTTCCATTGAATGAGGCGCGTCATATGAGCGGTTTTACCGCTCCGATTCCTGGAATAGCAATCAACTTATTTAGGTTAAATGTTGGGTAGCTGCAGTAGACTTACGACTTGTAGTGATGGTGAGCTTGCCAATTGGTACTTATGTTGTAACGGTAATACAGCGCTTGATCGCACTGACGCGACCTCGTTTCATCCATATAGGAGACCATCCTCCGACTGCAGCTATAGTACGAATATTTTGACCAGCATTGGCGCACACCCGATCAATAAGCGCACCGTGGTCCCAGGCTATGAGCTATAAAAAGCTGTCGAAATGATTTGACGAACCGCGGCTTCACCTACCATTAGGAACTGCTCCAAAGCACCCGCGGTGGTCATCGCCTTGGGTACCCTTGGGCTTAATCCTGTCAGTTTCAGGTTCAACTTGAACCGCTCTTCGGCCATCACTCACGTGTGGAGTATGATGCACGGAAAGTGACCGCCGCGTTTTTGGCACGGCATCAGTGTGTCATAAAGAGCGATAGGAAAGGTAAGCTAGTCAACATAGTTGAGGAAAGCAGCGCTTCGTGACTTTGCACGGACGGCATCCGGGGTCCCTACTGCGGCTTAGAGCGGCCGTATATTCCGCTTCATCGGAGCCTGGACTTCACCTCTTAACATTTCCGCCCTCTGACCGGGCATAGTCGGAGAGATAATGAATCTCCGAATCGTAGCGATAACAACGTCCTGTATAATAGAAGCTCCTGCCATCCTAGCTTCAAGCTTCAAGCTACTGTGCCGGGAGCGAGCATCGGACGCATGTGAAGCAAGCGGGTGGAAAGGAACTTGCGGGTTTCCGAGGGGACATACCTCGGAAGGCGGGGATTCCACAGTACACATGGTCGGAGTGCATGCCAGTGGTCGTCTTGATAGTCATTTTGTGGCATTGTAGTGGTAGCCTGAGGTTGCAGCTCGAATTCTCAGCTTCAGAGGGTGGTCATTGGTCACGTGGCAAGGCACGTCGGAGAAGTACAGGCTCGGTTTCCAATTCTTCCAACTTCCAACGTGCGGCCATCAGCGTTTCCATGCTTCGTTGAGGATGATTATCTTGACTTCTACGGTGTCAGTTTTGGTAGGATAGGAGCCACCTGGAACCACCTGAGATAAGCGAGAAAGAACTAGTCTTGTTCTGTGACTCAATCCTCATGGGCGCAAGGAGTATCGTAGACATCATCCTCCGCTAGAGCAACCAGTATGGGCCTCTCATGAGCGGCATTTCTTGCCCAGGTCGCGATCAAAGCGTTTCATCAAAGAAACTGATGCGCGCACTGATCGATTGTTCTGCCCATCTGAGATCTCGAGGTTCTTTGAAGGATGGTCGGGGATCGCGTAGGATTTCATCATCTCGCACCTATGCTCACAGAGATTTTGCACAGGTTGAATAGCCGGGCTCTCCTCAGTCTGTTACAAAACTCCGAGGTAGTCCTTGAGCTCGAGAACGCATCCGTCCCCCGGACTCTACAGTTCAATAGCCACACGGACTCTCACTCGAATGAGCAGTCGCGGAAGGTATGCTATAACGATGCTCGCAGGTTCACTGATAAATTTGACGCAAATCTTATTTCCGTGCTACCCAGAAGTTGGAGTTGAGTAGTTCAAATGCACGAGGTGTCTGATGGGTTATAGGAGAATGAAACTGAGGCGGTATGAATTAAGGACCACCTATAGAAATCCTCATAGTCACTACTTCAGCGACTTATTCTCGCACTAAACTATATCTATGCCCACATGTACATCCTGCTTCATTTGTCGTGAGTTCTTGCAAGCGGCAATAACTCCAAGTCTCAAGAGAATGTCATTCAGGGGCTTGTGTGAAAATAGAAGTCACGTGTAAATGCGCGCTCACGTGAAGCTTCTGGGGTCGCGTCCTGGAAGTTCAAGTTCAAAACATCGACAAGCCCGACAACGACAGCGACGACGTTGAACGACATTTTTATTAAGAACGGTAAGAATATTATACTGACCTTACAATCAATATCTTTAGGATGGACCCAAGCGAAATTGGGCGCTTTGGCACTCTCCGTCTCATGAAGAGACTGGAGCCAAACACATCTGTGGCCTCGTTCCCCATTGACGATGACACGGTGACCTTTGGGCGAGACCCAAAGTGCAGCGTTAGGCTGTACTATCCGTCTGTTAGTGCTGTACATGCAAAGATTATCTTCCAGGAAAGAAAGGTATGTCTTCAACCCGACACAAGACACACCTCAACTTCACATACGTTCACTTTTCAAAATCCAGGCGTTCATTATCGTTCTTGGCTCGAACGGGATTCATATCGACGGCTGCCAAGTTCTCCCATCTGCAAATCCAGCCCTGCCATCCACTGTGCCCGTCTCGAACAACTCCGAGATTGAAATTCACAAGAAGCGCTTCGTCTTTACATACCCGCCCAAGGAACTCCGTTCTGCACTGTACATGAGCCCTTCGAAAGACGTCCCAATGACGCCCGGGACACGCCGAAAGACGCTTCGCATGTCCATGATTCAAAGCGCTGAAGTTTTCACCCCACGCCCGAGCAAGAACCCGAGAGAAAATCTCCGAATTCTTCAAAGTCCGCTGAAACAACGCTCGCAGTCACCACTCAAGCAAGGATACACCCACAATCAAGATGACGAGGACGGGAACGAGGAAGAACAAGAGGAGGAAATTGTGCTCGTTGACGGAAATCACCCACACGTAGTTGAGGAGGGGAAAGATCTCGTCATTCTCGAGTCTGTCGAAGTCGAAGTACCCGCTCTTCAGCCTCCGCAAACACCTGGACGTCTCGGTGCTTTTGCACGCACTATGCAAGGCCCAGGAATTAATCAGTACCAGACACCACGCCGGCGCCCGCAAGCACGTCCATCGTTGCATCGTGCCGTTCTCATCCGCTCCGCGCAGAGAGCAATTATCAGACAAGAGATCGAGAGGGAAGAGGAAGAGGAGGAAAAAGAGGTTGAGGACTTTATTGCCGAGGAGCCAGAAGGCCAGGAAGTTGATGAGGAAGAAGCGGAGGGAGGCGAATCTACCGACGAAGAAGACGAGGATGATCGCACCCCTCAGCCTTCCGACGAAGGGAGCCGCTGGCGTAAGAGCATCGAGACCGTCAAGGGCTTCGGCTGGCCCTTCCGCTCCTCTTCTGCACCCCCAGAAGAAGAGGACGATCAGGAAGAAGAGGACGATCAGGAAGAAGAGGATCAAGCACAGGAGGAAGATAACGACGTCAGGCCCCTGTTTTATTGCCTGGATTTTTTTGAACTAACGTCTGAATTTTAGGTCGAGATGGACGTGGACGAAGACCTCCCTCCCTCAAGTGACTCCATACCTGAACTACCCACCGAACCGGCACCTCCAGTCGAAACGAGCACAAGTACCGGGACGCCAGTACTACCGCGCCAGTGGGGCAATTTCATGACCCCACAAGTACCTCAGCACATAAACCCTGGCATCGGCCGCGGTGCAGGACGAAATTCGTTTGGTGGCGTGCTGTCTGCAGCAACTCCATTTGCGGGTGCTGGCCCCAGAAGGGTACGCGTGGAGCCAAAGTGGAAGGTCACTGATATCGTCGTACCTCTTGCTAAAGAGGAACCCAGTGCAAGTCCTACACAACTAGAGATCAAAGCGGAAGGGCATTCCGATCCTGCACCAAGCACTGCACGCAAGATGCGAATCAGTGACGAAGAACG
Source organism: Hydnomerulius pinastri MD-312 (assembly GCA_000827185.1). Lineage (NCBI taxonomy): Eukaryota > Fungi > Basidiomycota > Agaricomycetes > Boletales > Leucogyrophana > Leucogyrophana pinastri. Next base: position 608,955 of record KN839845.1, on the reverse strand, counting down.
AAAGGTGTGTTGTTTTCATAAGTGATCAATGGCTGAGACGGAAAACCGAGCGCTGTTCACCCCAGGCCATTCAAGAGCGCCGCCGGTCAGCCCTGACCACGCCCGATCCTTACTTTGACGGCCAGGTCCCTGGCATGGGTGCTCGGCGATACTCCAATGTGCCTGGCGCATCTCCAGCACCTCTACCGTCGCTCTTGTCGTCCGCTACGCGTAACCTGTCTCCGACGAAGTTGCAAAACTCGTCACCGACTAAGCTTACGGCTCATGTTGAGGAGCAGAGTGGAAGTGAGGAAGAAGAGGACACTCGCTCTCTCTTGGACAGGATGAAGAAGACTGTTGAAGAAATGAAGAGGCGACGTAGCGTTGGTCCATCCTGGGAGGCGGAAGATGATCTGGACGGCGAACGGAAACCGGAGGATCTTGACGTTACAGCAGCCAACGACCCCGAAGATGCGGAAATGGACAACGACGAAAGCGACAAAGAGAACGGGGGTGCAGAGTCGGGGGTTGAGATGGACGAAGCTGTTCCGGAACCTGAAGCGGACATCGCAGATGGAATTGAGGAGCCGATGGCGATCGACGAAGAGAGAGACGAAGACGCACCAGCGGACCTCCCACCTCCTGCACTGACTAGGCCACTAGGCCCTCAGACGCCGACTCTCCAATCCCTCAAGCATCTCTTCCCTCAACCAAAACCTAGCGCCGTCGTGAATACTCCTGCCGTCAAGAGCATGCGCGATCTCTTCAGGAGCGCGTGCAGCGAGGAGACAGGAACGCCTCGCATGGACGGTATGCGTGGTATGTTCCTGCAGGCAGAGCGAGAAAGACAAGTCACCAAGACCCCTGTCTTCGAAGGTGTTGGTGAGATGATGCAGACCCCTCCCGGGTATCGGGAAGACGATACGAAAGACGACGAGCCAGCGAATGAGGAGGTCGCTATGGAAGAAATCCAGCCACCCCCACGGACTGCACCTCGTAAAGCACCTGTCGCACTAACTACCACCACTGCTCGCCGTCGGACACCAAGAGTCAATGCGAGCACTTCGAAGGTTGTAGCTGAGCAACCAGCAGAATTGCCGCCACTTGCGGAAGAAACCCGTGCTACCGAGGCCGCACCGGTGCCCCCCGAACCTCGAAACGAGGCACCAGTTCCCAGAAAAGCGAGACTCTTGCGAGGTAGGAAAGCAACAACCGTCGATGATGAGGATGAGGTGTGTTGTTCTATAATCATGATGATGATATCAGCTAACAACCTTGAAGGCTGCGCCTGAAGAAGCTGAACCTGCAGCGGTTGTGGCTACAGAGCCCAAAGCCTCCCGATCTCGAAAGGTGAAGACGGAGGCTGATACAGAGACGGTAAGCTCTGGCTATGCTTATTCCGCACACAGTCTAATATCGCCCGCAGACAGCCCTCAGGAAATTGCCAGCTAGGAGCAAAGCTACTCCAATACCCGAAGTCATCGTGGAAACGAGAGCTGCTCGTAGCCTGCCTACCAAGGCGAAGTCGCGTTTGCCTGCGAAGACTACGCAGCCCACCACTCGCACTGTCACCCCAACCGAACAACCTGGACGGAGCGCACGCCCGGCTCGAAAGGTTACCACAGCCGTTGGCACGAGAGCCGCCACAGGCCGAGTCACTCCCAATGCACCTGGTGTCGACGATGACGAGAGTGACCCGCTGGACTCCATCGGTCAGCCTGATGATCCGCCCATCGCCAAACGTAGGACCCGGACGGTCCCAGCGCCCAAGGTCAAACAGGAAGAGGCTGAGACAGCGCCGACGACCACGCGCAGGAGGGCTGCGACAGCATCGACGTCTAAACCTGTAGCTCCTTCAACCACGTCTCGTGCCAAACCTGTAGCACCGAAGAAGAAACCGGTTGCGACCGCAGCGACGAAAGCCGTTGCAGAGTCGGGCTCTGAGTCTGGGGACAAGGAGAATACTCCATCCAGAGAAGATGAGGAACCGGCGCAGGACGTTCCCAAAACCACCAGGGCGAAGAAGGGGACGGCGGCCTTGAAGGCCAAAGAGGTGGAAAAGGAGGCTGAGCCTCCCAAACCTAGTAGAACGACTAGGGTGACACGTGCGCGAAACTGAGTTTTGGGTCGTAGCGTGATGAGGACGGTTCCTGTTGTCAATCCTGGATTTATCTACTGTACTCCTTGTGGCTGTATCTTTTTCCAATCTGCACCTTCCGTTCTCTTCTTGATGTATCGTTGGGACAGGATCTTGTCTGGGAGACGGCCACAGAAGATCCCTTCGCGTCGTCACAATGCCACGGGCCTGGGACTGTGCCTATTCCTACTCACTCTCTTGTTTTCCAGGTCGTCGATGGTGGGTCATGGAGTCTGTGCGACGACGTGTAGTGTTCGCGGACGAGCTTTGAAGGGGACCAAAAGGAGCTGTCGTGTTCCGCCCACAACAGTTGCAAGCGTTCCCATTGCATGTATAGGTCTCCCTTGGCTGACCTCCGACTGGTAGGTGCGGTGAAAAATCGATCTGCTTTTCTGATAATGACGACCCAAGGTTTGGGGTTTTGGTCGTGACCCACTGTAGTGATGATGCATTACAACCTATGTTGCATGTTAATACCCCTGCAGAAAGGAGGGGGAATTATTAGAGTAAAACTTCTCCGTACTCAAACTCCGGCTATCCATCACACTGTGGGAGATCCTTCTCCTCGATGTTTCGGAGAACTTCTGAGTAAGTCCTCTTAACCCCTGAGATGTCCACTTTCTCCCACCCATCATTCTCCTCCTCGTACAATTCAGAGGCTTCTCCCTCTGAAACAGGATGTACTTTCGGCACCGCCCTCAAAACTTCAAAATCACCAAGGCCGGTTTTCGCTGTGAACAAATTCGTCAACGCTTTTCAACTTAGTAGTGTTCAAAAGAATCGTCTTACCTTTTCGACTCCTCTTAGACTCTTTGCACCCTGCAATGTCGAATAGCGAAAAATCTGACTGGACTCTCAGCTCTTCTTCGGCTCGACCCGGTGTGTCGCTAACACCCTCCTCCGGGTCCCAACCCAATGCGCCATTCCCTTCAGCGTCGGGGCCACCACGGTCGTCTCCGAAGTCCCGTTCCCATTCCTCGTCGTATATTAAGGCTGGCCGCCTGTTACCTCGCGCGCGTCTTGGCAGTCCCGGCTGTCTATGTGTAAACCCTTGCTATTTTCCTATCATCCTTCCTCGGTACTCACCTGGGATCTTGGCCATATCACCTTTTTCGTGGTAGGTTCCTCTGGAAATCTCCATCCTAAAGCGAAGGCCGCCTCTACAGTTTTGTTTACAAGCTGCATGTCCTTGGTTTCACTAAAAGCGCGAATAATTCGAGTGAATGCCTCTCCGCCCTCATCATCCACCTCTACTTTATATGCCCATGGACGTTTGAGGACCCGCATGAGTCAAACAACCTCATTGGGTTCAGTGTATAATGACCCGTCTTGAGACAGTATGACTGGAATCGGTCCCACTGCTAGGCTACCGTGCCAAGACTCGGATGCAAAGTCATGAACCCCATCGCGGAGTTTGACGTTCCGGGGCTGTGCCTAAGCCTGGTCGTTCGGAGGCAATCCTTATCTCAGTCTGACAAGTCAGCGTTATAAGTACAGCAGGTACTTCGTTTGCGCATTATGTACACACGTCTCGACTCGTATGTTGGACATACCGCGTGGTGCTCGTGTGCTTCTTGCTTCTAATTCTGCAGAGTGCAAACAGCACATGGTTACCCTGAAGGCGGAGTAGCCCCTGGTAGCCCACAGGATGTTGTACCATGGGAGCCTATCTCATGCTTCTCGCTATTTCAAAATGAGCGTGGTGAGTCTTCAACAGTTCCTTCAACGTTGGCTCACCCAGACCACTCACCCGAACCCCCTCTATTGCAGTTTGCGATTAAACTATGCTCGAAACCACCGGCACCATCGACTTCAAAGTAGGTGACGAGACCTACCAGACATGGTACAAGGTCGTCGGTGACTTGAAGTCCGGTGTTAGACCCCTCGTTACCCTGCACGGGGGGCCAGGCATGTCCCATGTCTATATGATCTCCCATTCCGAGATCTACACCACCTACGGCATCCCGGTCATTTTCTACGACCAAATCGGCATCGGGGCGTCTACCCATCTTCCAGACAAGCCGAAGGAGTTCTGGACAGTCGAGCTGTTCATGGATGAGCTAGACAATGTGCTAGATAAGCTTGGTATCCAGAACGATTTCGACTTGCTGGGACATTCCTGGGGTGGTATGCTTGCTGCGGACTACGTGTCCATTCGTCAGCCCCAGGGACTCCGCCGCCTTATCATCGCGAATGCGCCCCCATCCGAGGCATTGTGGGAAGAGAGCATGCATCGTTGGCTGAGCAAGTTCCCTCAGGACTTTCAGGACATGCTCCGAAAGCACGAGAGAGAAGGTAGTACTTCTTCGAAGGAGTACCAGGACGGTGTGCAGGTGTTCTACAATAAGCACACTTGCCAGATCATCCCTTGGCCGGAGGACTTGGTAGCGTCTTTCAAAACTATGGAAGACGACCCAACTGTGTACACGACGATGTGAGATCGTTCTTTTCGGCGCGAACCTTCGCTGATAAACACCGCAGGATCGGTACCTCCGAGTTTAATACGAATGGTTCGCTGAAGACGTGGTCTACTATTGACCGCCTCCACAACATCTCATGCCCAACTCTCGTTGCCAATGGCGCAGAGGAGGGAGCGCAAGATTTCGTTGTAGCGCCATTTATTGAGAGAATTCCCAAAGTCAAGTGGGTGAAGTTTGCGAAAAGCCACTGCCCTTTCTGGGAGGACAAGGAGTATTACTTTAAGACGATTGGTGACTTCTTGTTGGCGTAGGGAGCTCCAGTTATATCACAATATGAGCGTACTATCAACATTCCTGGCGCCTGCTCGAAGCCTATCTGGGCAGGGGATCCCCACTTCCTTTTATCGACGAGGTCATCTGCTCCCCGACAATTTACCGCACCCTCACACTGGCGTACCATAAGTACACATTATGTCGAGGCGAACTGGGAGTCGTTCCCGTGCAATCTCTCACCAGCGATCGTTCACTCAAAGCACCAGGATATGGCAGAAGGCATAGCTTTCCTTGGAGCGGGACTCTATGCGAAAGAAAGTGAGTCACGTGGAAAATTCTACCGTCAGGGGCAGGATCTCACTTCTCTGTATCTTCCCAATTTTATCGTATGTAACTCCGTACCGCAAACAGCACATGTTCCAGCCCTTGCAAATATTGGGTCAAAAGCCCTCCCGCTAAAAGCTGTCTACTCTCGATCAGAGACAAGCGTTGGAGAGCTTGCAGAAATCGCCTCAAAGCAGCTCGGATTAACCCCTGACATCTATCATGACGGTGATCAATCTGCCAACCTTGACGCTCTCCTATCTCGGGAAGATATCATTGCAGTCAACATCGTTCTTCCAATCGGCCAACAACCAGAGTACATCGTGAAGGCTTTCGAAGCTGGGAAACATGTGTTTAGCGCGAAACCTATTGGACCTACCGTGGCTGAGAGTGTGAGACTGATAAAGCTGTACGATGCAGAGTATAAGCCCAAGGGGCTGGTTTGGCGCATCGCCGAGAACTTTGAGACTGAGCCTGGTTATCTCAAAGCAGGAGAGTTGATCCGTGAAGGGAGGATCGGAAAGGTCGCCTTCTTCAATCTGAGAGCTGTCAATTACTTGGATCAGGAGTCAAAGTGGTACAAAACTCCCTGGCGTACCATTCCAGATGTCCGTTACATGTGCTTTCACCTTGAGCTGATTTCTGACTGCTCTAATTTCAATTGCAGTATCAAGGCGGATTTCTGGTGCGTATTCGCCAATATGGAGCTCCGTGTTATTGTTGATGACGCGATGTATTCTGTCAGCTAGATGGCGGAGTCGTAAGCCCCTAAATACCTCAAACCTGCGGGTCATGACACTAACGCCGAGACTCACCAGCACTCGACAGCGGCATTACGAGTCATGCTCCCCAGCCCCATCACGCATCTTTCCAGTTTCGCATCCCTAAACAAGGATTACCTCCTCCCTCATGATACAATCCATACGATCGCTAAAGCCGCAGACGGGTCTCACGGGATATTCGAAATGACTTTCGCCGCCCCAACCACGTCGCTCTCACAAGGCAATCGCATACTTATCACTGGGACTTCTGGTTGGCTGTCTGTGGAGAACAGCAGAGCTGTGAACGCCGCTACAGGGAAGGAAGGACCGGTATTGCGTGTCAGTGTGCATGCCAGAGACGAGAAAGGAAATGTGAAAGAGGAGGTGCTGAATGTACCTGTTTGGGGAGTCGAAGCGGAGTGGGAGGGCTTTTTGAGTGCAATCGCAGGTTTGGGTGATGATGGGTTGAGTAGTCCGGAGGGGGCGCTGGAAGATGTTGCATTTATCGAAGCTGCTCTGACTAGTGATGGAGAGATTCTCAACCTGCAAAATCTTATCAGTAGTTCGAGTTGATAGGATTCGGTTAACCATAACCCATCGTCTTTTTGAGTTAGTACACTAGTGATCAATTGCTCATCGCAGGCCCAACAAGATATTCGTCTTGATATGATTGTTATGTTCCGAGTACAGTAGTTACAACAGGATAATCTTATGTAAAACAGACAGACGTCAGCCTATAAACCACAGTGAAAAACGTACACCCTTCTACAGTACGGCGTTTATTGCAATTCGTTCATTGAATTCCTCTAGGTGCTCTCAGCGACCTTCTTCTTGATAACGTCAACAACACCGGGCTCAGCGACGGTGCTGATATCACCGAGTTGATCACCTTCGCCGGCGACGATCTTGCGCATGATACGACGCATAATCTGTAGAAGTGTGGTCAGCTTGTGGTGTAAGACCCAGCGATAAAATTTATACCTTTCCGGAACGCGTCTTCGGGAGATCGCTGACGATGAAGATCTTCTTCGGTGCAGCGAAGGGACCAATGACCTTTCGGACTTGGAGAACAAGCTCCTTCGCAAGGGAAGCCTCGTCATTGGGGTCATAAGCGAATTCACTTGCACATTATGCAAAATCAGTGGCCATATAGTTGCTTTAAGACGAAAACTCACGGCTTGAGAGTAACGAACGCGTAGACAGCCTGACCGGTCAACTCGTCGGCGGTACCGATGACTGCAGTCTCAGCAACACCCTTGTGCAAGATGAGTGCCGACTCGATCTCAGCGGTCGATAGACGATGTCCAGAAACATTGATAACATCTATGTTAACGGCAGTGTTTAAGAAGCACCTCACCCGGGGGAAAGTAACTGTGCGTACCGTCAATGCGACCCTTGATCCAAATGTAACCATGTTCATCCCGAGCAGCACCATCACCAGTGTAGAAGACACCAGGATAAGGCTGTATTTCTCACGTCAGCATCGAGTCCTTGCTACTTTAACAGCGAACAAACCTTCATGTAAGTCTCGAGGTACCTGTTGTGGTCGTTGTAGACCGAACGAGCAATTGATGGCCATGGATTTTTAAGAACAAGGACACCCTCGACGTTGTTCCCTTCCAGCTCCTGCTTCGCGTATTAGTTCCGCTGCGAAAATGCATGTAGACACGTAGAGTGTACTTGCCTTTCCGGACACAGGGTCGAGAATGGCTGTCTCAATGCCGAAGAAAGGAACAGTGGCCGAGCCAGGCTTGGTTTCAATGGCACCAGGGAACGGAGTCACGACGATAGAACCGGTTTCAGTTTGCCAGAACGTGTCGACGATGGCGCATTCCATGCGCCCGACGTGCTCGTTGTACCAATTCCAAGCCTCAGGGTTGATAGGCTCCCCGACACTGCCCAACACACGAAGGCTGCTGAGATCGTGACCCTCGACGTGGTGCGCTCCCAGGCGACGCAGAAGCCGAATAGCGGTGGGAGCGGAGTAGAACTGGGTGAGCTGGTGCTTCTGCACAGTCTGCCAGTAACGTGAGGGAGTAGGGTATACGGGAGTTGACTCAAACACGGTGGTGGTCACACCGTTGCAAAGAGGACCGTATACGATGTAGGTGTGACCGGTTATCCAGCCGATGTCGGCCATGCAAGCAAACTTGTCATCTGGGTGGACATCGAAGACGTACTTGACGGTCAGAGCGGCACCAAGGAGGTAACCACCGGTCGTGTGAACCACACCCTTGGGTTTTCCGGTTGAACCAGAGGTCTGCATAAGTTGGGGTCAGAAAACGCATGACAGTGCGAGGGGAAATGTCTCACGTAAAGGATGAAAAGGGGGTCTTCGGAAGCCATAATCTCTGGTGGGCAGTAATTAGGGACTTTGGCGGTTTCTTCGTGCCACCACAAGTCTCGCCCCTCAGTCCAAGGAACTTGTCCTCCGGTGCGTTTGAGAACCAAAACATGTTCTACACCAGGGCATTCCTTGAGTGCGGCATCCACGATCATTTTTGTGGCAATCGACTTCCCGCCACGGCGACCCTCGTCACTCGTAAGTACGACGCGCGATTTGCAGTCGAGAACGCGATCACGGAGAGACTCGGCGCTAAAACCAGCAAAGACAACGGAGTGAACAGCGCCGATGCGAGCGCAGGCAAGGAAAGCGGCAACGGATTGCCAGGTCATGGGCAAATATACGGAGACGGTATCGCCCTTCTTTATACCAAGACCTTTGAGAACATTTGCAATAGAGCAAACTTCGCGGAGCAGCTCAGCATATGTGACGAGACGACCGTCTCCTGGCTCATCAGCCTCATAGATGATAGCAGGCTAATGGATAAATCGGATATATCAGACAAAGACCGCGTTCAAGCAGGTGATTACTTGCCTTATCAGGATTCTTGTACGCCCATCGATCAACACAGTTGTAAGATGCGTTCAAACCGCCCTCTGGGAACCAGACAATGTCACCAGTTTCAAAGCCACCGGCTCTAACGGTTTGGAAAGGGCGGTCCCAGTGTAGGGTTTCCCGCGCAGTCTAATGCAAACAGATAATAGCGAGGTCAAGACCAAAATCTTGGCTGATCACTACTGATACTGACCTTGGCCCACCACTCGTCGGACTCATGACCGACGGTTTGAGCATGAGCTGCTTTGTAGGCGTCGAGATCGGGGCCTACATGTGGTACCTTGGTACCATTATTCATTCGGGGTGCAACTGGGTGAATAGGGACTGGTTGAGCTTCAGACATGATGGTGCGGGTCAACAAGCAGATGTTCGGGACAGCTGACTTTCCCCTTTGCTTATATGTGGCTAAACACCAATGGTCGGAAACCCCCACGGGGCTACCCATTTTGGGAAATTGCACAGCCCCCGATATGTTTGCCGGAAGGTTCACCTTCAACCATTGGCCAAGACACCTTCTTTGACTGTGAATGCGTACCATCTTAACGTACACATAAGTGGAGTAGCCTTTTCGAAACCATGGCAGACCCTTTTACACTCTGGATGCGGAGGGAATGCGGAATGGTCATAAATCGGATAGGAAAGGCGGGCAACTGCGCAGGCGAGGAGAAAGAACGGACGAGAGTACACAGAGGACCCTGTATCGATGATATCGATACTGATGAGAATCCAAAAAGCCCTATACCCTCAGGGTAAAGGAGCTCCCGCAAGCCGTTAGCGTCTGGAAAGGGACACTGTCGAATACGTTTCAAGCACCCTTCGAAGGTCGAAGTCGAGATGGTGACGGGTTGCCACAAATTGAACCGAAGTATCGGCAGTGCGGTAGAAAGTTGCGGAATGGAGGCCGTGCCGAGACACGCAACTGATAGAAACATATGAGGTTGGACGTACTGCAGATATTGTTCCCTTTTGCGCAACTAACAGTAAGTTCTATCCACCTGGTATGTAGTTCTGTGTTTGCCAGCGTTTACCAAGTTCCTTGATCCAAGTAATGAGGCCAGACACTGTTGGCCATCCCCGGCCACGGGAGCATGAGAGAGGTAAGTCCGGCCGCATCGGGTGAAAGCAGAAGCATCCGAGACCTCGAAAGCCGAAGTCATGCTTCTCATCGCGGATCACATTGCAAATATATAACTGAACAAGCTTCTATTGCTCTTCCGGTATACTTAGAGCCAGTGGGAATGTGGAGGACGTGTAGGGAAGGTCAGCTGTCCAACTCGGATGGACACTGCGGCGATCTTAAAGATGTTCTCCGGTTGCGTATCGATAGGGGAGAGCTTACGCTGCTAAAAGTCGGTCACTACCACCATCCTGATGAAGGAGAATCAGTAATTTGGTTTCATTGACAAGCAATAGGACATTAGTTCACCGAGGAAGGGCAACTGGCAGAAGCCTCAGCATAAAAAACTTCTGAAGGACGATGCAGGTCTGGCATCAGTTTGAGAGACGACATTGCAAGCCGGTGGCACCGGGGCCTTCGGAGTTTAATTCACCTTTGTACTCCGCGCAGAGTCGGAGCTCAAAGCTTTTGCCGAAACACCCTGGGCCGGAGAGCGACAAAGTTCTCCAACCCAAGCCGCAGGCAACTTTCGGAATGCTATTCTCCCTCGCCTTCCAAGCTTGACACGATAAGGGAGCGGCGGAATTTGGGCGGGTTTAGCCTCTGAAGCTTGAAGCATGGTGACCTCGCCGCTCATCCGTTGTTGCAGATCTGAGGCTCCAGCATGAGCCTGTCCTCTTGGCTTCCTGGTACCTGACTCGAGTAATAGCGCAATCCGTGTTTACCAATAAAAGGTATCAGCTGTCACTAACACGGGCCCCTTGCATTAAATATGTTGGCTCTTTGATCTTCCACCTCTCTCAGTAGCTCACTTCGCAGTTTCAATAATGCACAAAGAGACCACTATGTCCACACGAAGATGCTGAGAAAAGCAGCACTGGGTCAATTCCTAATTTCGTGGCGATTACGCCATAAGCTGTGACTTCCTTCTTGGCTCTTGGCTCCACTGACATTGCCATCAGCGACGCCTCATGCTAAACACGCCCATGAAGCCACACAGGAAGCGCGGCGTTACCCCTTGCCCATCGCCTATCTACAGGAGAAGCACCGTCAAGCATCGTGTGCAGGCATGCGCAGGGAAAACCAAACCTCGCTGTAGGTTAGCCTTGGTCAGCTGGTCAAGGCACATTTCCGCAAGCTGCCCGCAGTTCTGTTTGCGTTGCGATTAACGTGACATGGAGTTGGACAACAATAGAAGCGAAGTGAGAACTTCGGTAAGATAAGGGTTTTCGCTAAGCCACAGGACAAAACAGCAGCTCATTGTGTGTGTTCATTATTACGTATACGTCACTCTTAAAATTCTCAAACGCCTTTTCGTCTTCACTCTTCAAATCTTCATGGTGCGCACTGCGACGGCTTTCTTCTCGGGCAGTCTCCCGAAGCACTCCCAGTCGAGACCAGGTACCAGCGAACCTGCACGTTGATGGCCGGGGCCCATCATTGACGGGTTCATCAATGATCGACCATGATCGGAGAAGCGCCGACGCCCTCGGATCTCCCTGCAGCATGCTTCCGGCAATGGGTGTCATCATCACGTACTAGCCAAATACGCACACTTTGAAAATGAGCATGACCGTGACCCCCAAGCAAACGATCTGCACTTCATACTGTCGTCGCGTCGAGCCTGCGACATCCTTCAGCAGGTTTTGTACTTTGGCCACGTCTCTTGAGCTGTTTTTGTTTCAGTTCAGGAACAGTTATTGCCACCAGAGTAGCTCCTATACGCCCATGTACGTTTTGCCTTCTGTAAACAATACCAGGGCCTGTCTCCCTGAACTCAAATTAGACGCTGAATTGTTGGTTCCAGTGCCTTGCACACCTTTGTTACCTCTTTGTTCTCCACCTTATTGAGGGCCAAGCTCAATGCGGTTCAGCTTTTTGAAAGAGTTATTGGCACTGTCCGCGCTCGTATCAATTGCGAGCGCAGAGTACTTCATCGACGACCAAAACGTCACCTCCCTCCTGTATTCAGAAAACCCGGGAGGAGCGAAATGGGGACCATTTCAGGAGGGCGGTGAAACGCTGTCCATCACACTAGCTAACGGGACGATGATGACCATCGATGCCTCCCAGTGCTACAACTATACCTAGTAAGTATAACATCTATCTTAAATTATGTTTGATTACTTATCCATTTGTAGCACCTGTGAGTTGTCAAAACGTATAGAGATAGAATATTGCCTTATCTTCAGCGTAGATGCAGCATGTACCCTCGCCGATGACTGCCAAGTACAGATTCCATTCACGGGTGAGTGTTTGCTTCTGCAAAAAGATCAATTACATTACTCATGAGGATATTGTAGGCTCTGGTATCACCGTGTATGTTCTGCAAGCTGGCGCACAAGGAATCAACGCCAGCCTCACAATTGACGGAGGAGCGCCCAAGTACAACGTTCTATCTCCTCCGCCGGGACCAAATTTCTACGTTCCCAACGTTACTCTGTTTAATGTGCAAGGAATAACTTCAGGGAATCATATGGCGACTATGACTGTACTGAACTGGGCGAACATATTTAGCGGAATGATGTTCGACTACGCTGCGATTAACGAAACCACTGTTTCACTTACCACTACGAGCTCATCCGTTGCTTCGTCGACAGCAGCCTCGACAACTACATCTGCGCCAACGTCGAACGTACCCGTGCCCTCAAATACCTCGCAGTAAGCCTCCTTCATTCCCATCTGCATTACAAAGCTCACCAGCCATATCATAGTGTAAACATTGGTGCGATCGTTGGAGGTATCGTGGGCGGTTTAGCAGCCATTGCTGCAATCGTGATCGCCGTTCTGTGCCTCCGGAGGCGACGTCGCAACGGAGCTACCATAGTCCTCGATTTGGAGCCAAAGATTGAGCCGTTCATCGCAGAAAATGTCCGACGCCAACGAGACGCTGAGCAATACTCCAGCCTTCCGACCCTACAGACTTCCAGTCCGCAGACAGCGCCGCCAAGCTCGCAAGATCTCTCAACGAGCTCCGCGTCGGCGCCTCGCCCACGGAAGTCGCAGCTGGGAATCACAAATCTTCCCACAAATATCGTCGCCGACACTCGAGCATCTGCTCCACCTACACAAACGGGATCATCCGGTGTGCCTTCGCGTTCGTCTGGCCCATCGGAATCGTCCCGGTCGCGTCGCATACAACAAACCCATCCCATGCTCACGGATGATCAAGCTGACTTCGTGAACAGTCTGTACGCCAATAACGTGCCAGCTGCTGCGATTGCAAGGGTTATGGAGAGAATGATGGCTGGGGAGCGGAGACCTGCCGTGGAAGGATATGGTAGTGGATACCTCCAGTCGCAGACCACGGAACATGATCATAGATATGATTCCGCGCCACCACCTAGCTATCATGATGATGACTCGGAGTAGGAGTGCGATGGTTGTCAATGCTAATGCGGGAGTAGTATGGGGTCCTTTATGATTTCTTTAGGCTAAAATCTTTGTAATATTTCATCGGTCGCGTGGATGCCTGACGCTTGATGATCGTCTGATTCGATGGCTGATCTTAGTAGAGGTTCAGTTATACAGTAGATGCCTACCAGTATATGGGCGAGACATCACTTTCCCAACTCATTGTCTTACACGAACCTTTCGTTTCGAGGTCCTCGAGGAGCTTAGCAGTGCAGCGACTGATTGGTGCTGATAGGGGAACGTACGTTGAACAAGATCGCAGACGCGGATGCATGGCCTCTTTGGAGGACGCTACTCATGTTTGACTGATTCATTGATCCAATGGGAAAGGCGAGTGCATAGTGCTAGAATGACCATAGAGGTAGGGTCGGCAGTCTTTACGTTTCCTAAAAGGATGGCGAATGGACCCTCAGCATTGCACCTGGGCAAAGTCACAACGAAGAACCTACCTCTTATTGCGACGTTAAATGGCGAGTAGAGTATACATGATACTACCTTGTTGTCCCTGGGTAACGGATTGCAGGAAACATACATGTCTGCAGATACCCTGTGCATGGGAGGTGGACGACTACAGCAACGGTCAGACGCCGTATACCTCGTCAACGGTGCGCTGGGGCCCCACGACCTACCGCACAGTGCGATACCTCTAGATGGGGCGAGGTGTGCTGAGGTGGGCTAGGGCCGGAATGATCTTAATCGGCTTGCGATGCATTAGCCGCAAGATCAGTCAGCAGGACAATAAACGAGGACACAAAATAAAATAAGGTTGGGCGGTGGCTGCACTTGGTGGGATTCCGCGTACTCAAACTACCCCCGGGAAGGTCATCGGTCGCGGAACCTGTGAAACAAGGGCACAAGGATGGATTTGGAGCATAGGGTTATCCGCGCGATCAATCAGCGCCAGTGTTTATCCAATCTCGCCGTGATTCATATGCATCCGGTGTCTTGCAGTGACTGTGGTGATGACTTTCCAATGTGTGTGTCATATGGCTTCTCTTCGGCGAGAAGCAACTGATGCGAGCGCTTCGAAGATTTCAAATATCCACAGCGCGTCAAGTACCAAGGCGGAGACGCTGTGGCCGGACATTAATCAAATCTGGTGAGCCAATTCGGATCACTCCTGTACTAATAGTAATACTTACCGTCTGGTCGTGAAAATATACCCTTGCGACAAATTTGGGGAGGAAATTGTTTTGTTCATCTTTAAGATTGCTGAAATGAGATTTCCGCAAGAGTGTAAGGGAACTCGGCGGACCAGAGACCTGCTTCTCTGAGGAGAGTTCCCTGTGATTATCCTGGAATCGACTTACCCTGGCGGTTCTTGAGACACTACCTTGATTAAGGCTAGGGCTCAATCCGGGCCGTTCAACAGATCGCAGGGATTAAACGCCCATACACAGTCGAATTGATGTCACAGAATAGGCAGCAAACTTGTAATTTGTGCTCACCATATGGTGGCTGTGAGCGGGACCTACCTTAGCGGACATATAAGCCCTCAAGCTGGGATGTTTGATGGCTATCTGCATTAGTAATTTAATGTCTTGCGCCGGCGATGATGCTTGCTCCGCGAGCACTCTTCCACAAGCATCTTTAAATATATCTCGTTACTCACTTGAAGATTGATTCAGATGCGTCTGGTCAGTCCCGCAAGGGGCTGCTGTTGCGCCGCGGGCTACCACGGGCGGCGCGAGAGAGATTTTCTGGAGAAATGATTGACGTTATATTGGCCCAGAAGTCGATCACACTCACATACCCGTGGAGCAGGAAATGCCACGTCGCCATCATGATGGTCACGGAACGAAGTATGATGAACGTTGTTTCGGGGGTTTTCAAATTTCAGGCACCGCGATGTGTTCGAATTCGCACCTACTGGCACTGACAACGGCTGTCGCTTTGTGGCAAATCGTCACAGCCCCGCCAATGACACATGTGAGCATTGCTACATGGCCATGCTACATAGGCTGTCCGAATCATTGATGCTGGTCGAATGTCGGGGGAGGAAGTATTGCTTGGCTGGGCCTCTGGATGTTGGTGTGGCTGTCTGACTTCACAAGTGGCAAGAGTATAGGTACAGATTTGATCGTCTCTTGCCCAATGTGACAACGGTGGGTCCCGGATTCTTCCTGATAAACATGTTCATCCGAGTCGTCCCATCTGGATTTCGTATGTATAATATTAACCGTGTACCAAAACCTCCCGCATTTGAGGCCTGGGTCCAGGGATAGGTGCGCACTTTACCCGTTTTTCTGAGCTCGGACTGACTTCAAAAGATACTTAGATTCCATTATTGGCCATTGTAAATACTTCTTTTCTTGATCCCCGTTACCGTGACTGTGCGCAGTGATTATGCGCTGACCCGGGATCTTATCATTACATAGTGGCTCATAGGTCAGAGCCCTCGTTGTCTTTCCTCGCGTGGGGCGCAAGTTTGACTTCCACACTGCTTCCGCATGTGTCCTTCATCAAAGTCCTTTCCGCTAAATGCAGCAACTGTTCGCGGTATTGTCTTCTGCAGCGCTACTGTCAGGAATCACGCGGATGACTTCCAATCAGAACATTAATCCCATCTTTGTTGCGTTGATAGAGAATCTGGGACGGATTGCGCTCTATTTACGGTTTCGGATGGCTGTTCCGCCGTGCCCCTGGTGCCCTTTTTCATCAGCATCATAACTCGCTGGGTTCTCTTTGAGGGCCTGTAGTTCTGTTTGTCCTCTGTTAAATACCTAACTGCGAGGAATTGGCTTGACACCAGACAAGCAAGATGGCGAGCACCGATGCAGGGATCCCACCCATGGACAAGATATCGCTGGTGGGCATATGGATCGAGACGGTACTCTACGGTATGCTCCAGAATACTAGTTTCGTAGCCCGGATCCTAACATCACCTAGGTTTCAAGTGCGTTCTGAATTCTAGATATAAAATACCGGACTGAAGCATAAGCGATGCAGCTGCATAGTTTATGGTTTGTGCATGTTCGTCCTCTTGCGCAAAGGGCGAGGTCCGGGGACTAGCTGGTGCGCTCAATGCCACAGATCAAGATCGACGCTCACTTCTTTGATCAGGATGCTTTCCATCACTTCCACTGTTCTTTTCCTGTTGTGCACTATTCATGTCGCCGCATCCCTGCGGCAACTGCTGGAAGCGTTCATTTATGCGCCGCCGATACCCGGCTATTCCATCCTCTACTGGCTCAGCCAGACAGCCTCTATGGCCATACTCAAGGCAGTGCTCTATGACTGTCTGGTGAGCTGTCACATGAATTTCAAGTTATGTGTCGATACTGAGGAGGTGACGCAGGTTTTTCTTCAAGACATTGTTCTAGTAAGCGAAGAACGATGGATATTAAGTTATGTAAGCACTTACGCTCATTCCAACCCACCAGATTTGGCGCCTGTACATCGTGTGGGGTCGCAAATGGCAAATCGCCGCTTTGCCGGTAGGCGGGAGTCCTTTTCTTCTTGATCGAAACTTGATTCGACTCCCGACAGATTATTTTCGAGCTCGGTCATATGAGTCAGTACTGAAGTCTCTACCACCCTCGATAAACGTTGCTCACTCCCAGCCAGGCGTAGCTTACGCGGCCACAGTCTTGGTCACTAAGCCAGGCGTAGCGCTATACGGGTCGGTGTTCGCTCGTCTGGGTTTGGCTGGGTGGGCGATGGACATTGCTCTCAACGTCGGAGTCACGTTTGCTATCGCCGCGCGTCTCTGGTGGATGGGTCGCAAAGTTTCTTCGCTAACCTCCAGCAACCCCACTCCCAACCGGTATCTCTCTACCATGTACACCATCATTGAATCGGGTGGACTTTTCGCTGCTGTTACGGTCGTCATGTTGGGACTTTACCTTTCGGGTAGCCCTCTGGCGTTCACGGGTTTGGACATCTCCTGTCAGCTTGCTGTAGGTGGTTCTTTAATGACCGCTCAGCTTCTGTTCATTCCTTCACAACAGGTCTTAACACCGCTCTTGATTGTAGTGAGGGTGGGGCTGGGACTGACGCATGGCTTGCCTAAAGCCTATGAACAGGCCACAACGACATCAGGCATATCAAGGTTCACGAGGTCGGCGCAGAGTGGCCCGGGAGTGCGGGTAGAAGTCTCACGCGAGGTCGCTCATGCAGTCGAGCTCGACCACTTCTCCAGCCAGTCTCAGACCTTCACGTCTGCTCATTCGGATTCGAAGGACTACCCTGTTGGCGGAGACACGAAGGTTTGATCTGCGAACCATACAGATTATTACTCGCTTGATGGTAGAGTTGGGCGCATGGATATCCATCCCGGTGGTATCGTTTGTATGATATGTAGTCAGAGCGACACGCCTTTAATTTATTGACCGCTAGTTTTCGCTATGGACAGCAAACTTTTTTTTGCCTATGATCAATTGGATACTGAATGAAACTTCGGAGTAATTTGCTTCTCTAAGTCTCTTCTCTATTTTAAGAGATACGCGCCAGCTCTGCACCAGGCAATCGGTGACACCTTCCCATGATCCATGGGTCAGGTTATCCCACTCCGATTGTTCGGGGCGTCTGATACAATCCGATATACTAGTAGACTTACTTTTTGGGCTCTGAGCCAGAGTCGCCAAGATGCACAAGGTGATGGAACCTCGCGTTGGACACTTCCTCTCTCGTGCGCCTTTTTCTTGGGAATCTGATTGTGCACAGCTGTTACCTTCCCCATTCGACATGAATTGCAAATGAGAATGTCTGGGTGTAGGGTGAACATCGTGGACCCGGGCCCTTGGCTTCTCTGCCCGCAACACAGCATAGAGCTTACCCCCTTGCCCAGCTTCCCCTTGCTATTGCCCTTGGTGCCCGCCAGATCATCCCAAGCCACATGATGCGAAGCTTGTTATACTGCCTTCATGATGCCTTCATGAGACCAAGAGATCCGCCGTGATCCTGAGTTCAAGTTGGGACACTGTCAGAGGCACTAGCCCGTTCATTGAAAGCAGTACGTCAAACTAATGAATGGTTGCATGCCATGCGAATGAGAAGAAACGATGAACTAACAAGGAATGAGCCAGAACGTCGGTGACAGCGGGATAGAGTGGAGAGTGAGATTTTAGCCCTGACTACGAATCCAAGTACCGGAGAATACACATTGGTAACTCGTGCAGCAACAACAGCGACCAAGCTTCATCGGACCCTACTTTGTACCAGTACCATAAACTCCGGCAATCCATTGCGCCAGCTCTTTCGAGGCCTCCGTCCTCTCCGGCTCATGGAAAGGTGCAAGGAGGAAATCATGGGTGGCATCAGGATACTCCCAGTAAGTGATGTCCTTGGCATCATTGTCGTCGAGGAGGCGGTTGTAGAGGGCCTTGACGGGGTCGAGAGTCTGTTCCGCTCCACCTGCGATGAGACACGTGGGTGGGAAGTTGCCATATAGGCCACGCGTGTTGATACGGAGGGAGGCCGGGGATATCCAGGAGTTGGTTTCTGGGCTGTTGTCAGGGAGAGCGCCGCGAAGTGAGCGAGCGGTGTATCCGCTGTGAAGGATTGTCTTTACGAAATCGGAGCGCGAGTTGCGTGTCATAGATGATCCCGGGTTTGAGTCGTGAGTACAACCCCAGTCGACAGTGGGAGAGAGTAAAATAACCGCTCCAGGAGGTGGAAGGGAAGAAAGCGACTCTTGGATCAGGTATCGGACGAGACCAAAGGCAAGGTGACCACCTGCACTATCTCCGGATACAATGATGTTGCTGGGCTGGAAGCCCAGCGTCTCCACCAGATACCTGTACCCAGAAAGCGCATCGATGAGTGCAGCCGGGAAGGGGTTTGCGGCCTTGAATGGAGGAGAAGACGAAATCCGATAGTTTAAGCAAAATGAACGTTCAACAACGCCTGAACAGTGTGCCACGAGATCAGCCATTGGAGGGCCAGATCTTCCGGCGGGATTCGCAGAACCCATCTGAAGGGACATTAGTCAAGATTTTTTTGGGAGGATAATAGTACTGACTATGTATCCGCCACCTTGATAAAAAATGGGGTTAGCATTACGCGTGCGCGAGGACAACGCAAGCTTACCGTGGAAGTGATAAAGAACCTTCTCATCAGGTCGCGCCTTATGTCCATGAGAACCGTCCCCAACACCTTTCCCGTACCAATATCCGTAAGTGCGAACCGCCTCGACTTTATTTGTGACAGCAATTGAGGCGACCTCTCCGGTCAACAGATTGGTTGGGAGAGGATCAACCCACACGAAACCAAGTTTGTCGGCAGACTGAGCACTTTGCTCAGGATCCTCATCACTGAAGGAGCCTGTGGCAAAGACAAGATTAACAGCAGCTTGCAGACCGTAGACGGTGACAGTTCGAGAGAGGGTCCAAGCTGAGCGAGGTCTCCATGCAGGCACAATTGAAGATATGATCCAATACGGCAACCGAACGAACACAATGGAGATGACCGAGTACAAGACATAGAACGTCTTGAGCGGCTGGTGTCTGAGTTCAAACATGACGGGGTGTATGAAGCCAGAAGTGGGACGGAAGGCAGACTAAATGTATCGAGTGAGGCACCGCTGAAGCTCCCATAACAGCCATGAAAATAGATGGTTCCACAGGAGAAAGATATCAGCGTCTATCGAAGCATTCCGAGCATCTGAATGTGATTGCGCCTCACCAAATTGCTGGAAATGTAAGCATTCTCGGAAACTCATCAAATGCCCATACCGCGGGAGTTTACATCGAAGAAGTTGCATTTGATCGTAAGCAAGGCTCGTAAGATACGGCACGAAGAACACATACCTGCGTCTGCTATTCATGGACCCGTGTCAAGGAACAGCTTCCTTGTAGGATATGAGGCCCAATGGCAGGCAAATTACTGGTGGCCGTGATGGTGATGGTGGACCCCTTGATTCAGGCCAATGTCCAAGTTTCTCGGAAGTGATCAAGCTTCCCGTGGGAACGATAGACGTGTATAGAAATGCTATAGCAGATACCACACTGGGAGACATAAGCAGGAAAGAAGGTCCCCACAATGGCGGTCATCAATGCGCGAGAGTCGCACAACATGGCGAGGCCACCGATGACAAAAACAGATCGCGTCAAGTCTCGCGGTGGCCAGGGGACTGCGGAATCACTGGCCAGCTTTATCTCGGGTATTCTCATTTGAGGCATTTCTTAAACATGGAAGCGGATCGAGTTATTCTGGGAGTTCTGCGGGGCCGCCATGTGATCGAATCCCTTTTGAGATTGTGGGTCCCCGTATTTCACTGCGAGTGTGCGAGAGGAGGCTCACGCCAAACAGCTAGGATCGTCTGCTAAGTAGCACACTCAAGACGGGATAACAGTAAGAGCTCGTCAATCAGAAGGGAAACGTGGCTTCTTGATTGGTCAGGTTAATCGTTCATCATCGGATCGATACTGACGAATTCCGAAGATTAAAATATCACAATTATGCATATCAAAGATCAATGGGACGGCGGCCGCCGTGAGCTTACCGTGATGGAAAACCCGAAGGAACACGTTCGGTTGCGAAGATCATGTTGGTCCTTATTGACTTGCTGTCAGTGTGATACCGGACCCAAACGTGATCGTAAGCAATACGAACGGGTGCGAGAGCCTGGAAGCACGCGAGGACAAAACTCATCATGGTTAGCGCCAGTTTCAAGGTAAGGGCGAGCACGAGAAAATGGGCGGTGAGGTTGGGTTGGTCGGCCGTCCTCGGAAGCACAAGGTCGCAGAGAGCTAATGTACCTGTCCAGGCGTGCATTTGTTATAGCGGGTCATCCAAGAGAGATAAAGATGCTTTTAAAATAGAATGTTTTGTGGGGGCACCGGGGCGTGCTCTGTTGCTTTAATCCAGGAGCTTGTTCGATGTATCGACAGAGATTTGGCGGCGTCACGCAGTTTGGACGTCGATGGTCAAGGAGGAAAACAAACCAGAGATGTCCTTTTCCCTCCAGGTCTCTTGCGCTTGGGCGGGCTGTGGCTGTGCTTTGTTTGTTTCCAAAGCCTTTGACAAACAACGCGCAACAATTTGGAATGCTACATGCCAAATACGGAATCTGGGCGGTTAAGTCCCCAACAGCTAACACAAAACTTCAAACAATTCCCCCCGTCTTTTCCTCTGTCTAATGTACCCTTCGGGGTTACACACGATAAAATTGGAACGATACAGAGAAGTTGGTTTCTACGAGAGCAGTCAATGATCTGCTTACTTAACTTCCTTTTTTGGCACTGCTTGTTTGTGTTTGTTTACTTTTTGTTGGTCGATGATCCACTTACTTGATTTCCTTTTTTGGCACTATCTATTTGGGTTTGTTTACTTTTTGTGGTGTCCCGCGGAAACATAGCCACCTTTCACAACGCGGCACACCCCCCTTCTAGCACTATGCAGGGGGACGCGATCATCATGTGATTGATCATCGACTTGTGCAATGAAACTCACTTTACAGTGCTTTGCATAATAAACTGCAGTGTTCGAATTCTCGGAATTCGCAGAAAGCTGTTTGTGTATATTTGTAGTCGCTATTAACCTGAGGTACGAAATAGTAAACTAGGACCCCCGCAAATCCCTAGTAATGTCCGATACAAAACCCCCAGTTTTCGGGTGTTTTGGTCCGCAAGATTTTCCTAGCCGCGGTGTCCACATAACATACGGACCTCTAGATATTTGGCTTTTAGGTCCGCATTATCGATCGGGGTTTGCAAAAGGTGCGCCATGCATGTGTGTTCCGAGTTCAATATCGTCGACAAACTGCCGCACGCCTGATCAGGGCTTCATTCAAGAATGAGCTGTCCGCAAAGCAGATCGGGGCTCTGTACTGGCGCATACTGTCCGGGTGGGTCCGCAACGTTTTCTCCTTTCCTTTTCTATCCTTCCCCGTATTTAGTGTATAAATAGCGAGTATGTACTTCCGTAAAAATCAGTCTACCTCCTACAGAGATTCTTTAGAACAGTTCTACTTGAGCTACCTAAGTCCTCTAACGAGCCAAGACTACTCCGTGTGAACGTTTCGCTATACGAAACGCCACAGTAAGTCACGCACTCTAGTCGGCAAATGCTGTGCCACCCGAAGCTGACAAATGCGCAGAGTCCTGCGTAATCACAGCCACCTCCTGCTCCAAATGTCGGGAGTTGCCTATTTAGGCCTGGCCGCCAGTCATCTGCGGATTTCCGCAGACAGTGAGCGGGCACCAGTGTAGAGAATTTCACGGATTGAATTAGCTTTGGAATACAAAATATTTACAGCAGGCTGAGGAGTGCTCTCAACTTGGGTCGAAGTCGGCTAGTACTATGGCTGTTTGAGCAAGGTGAGTGGTTGGGCCAGAGCGTGATGCGGGCCCCGGTGGACAACTGTCCTCACCCGATATCAGACGTTGTCACAGACGACTGGAACACGATGCGCAGCCCACAGGCAAAGGTCCGAATAGTGGATCGGGCCTTGCCCCATTTCATACCTCAGATTAATAGCTACTACAAACATACACAAACAGATTTCTGCGGATTCAGACACTGCAGTTTATTATGCAAGGCACTGTAACGCTGGCCTGGACAGTATTAGTGCAATTTGTAGGTTATTGAAGTCTTTTAAACGCGCTGAAGAAGCTTACATCTATCCAACAGTATTTATTTCCACCTCATTCTCGATCCAGGTTGGTGGACCCAGAAGTTTTACCCACCAATTGCATTATCTGTAGGTGAAAACGAACAAGGTACGATGCCCCACGGCCTGCATGAAAGCATCAACGCGACCGACCCACGCTTCGAAGGTTCTCGGTACGCGAAAAAGATTTTCGTCCCTTGCCGGTCTGCCTTGCACCGATGTAGAAAGGTAGCGCTTCACCAACACAATGCGCTGGTGAATTTGTTCTATGAGTGGACTTGGATTGGTGAAAAGGCAGAGCTTTACCAACGCAATGCATCGGTTAAATGAACTCGTGGGTTGGGCATGACTTGCACTACCATATGCCATGAGCTCAACCGGCACCCGCAAAGTGAGGACGTCGCAACCCCAGTGTGAGTCGGTGCACCATCTCGATCGTTCAAACGTAGGTACTTTTGATCAAGAGATGCGATGATCACTAAAGATCCGAATAGTGTTGATTGCCCTCGGCGACATTCTTCTGCGCGAAACGTTCAAACAACCCGTATCCATCGGTTACTTTATCGTCCATGGACTACATTATTGCACACACATGACTCGCACGCAAAACTAAACCAATGTTGAACAGCCCCCTCCCGAACGAAATATTAACCTACGCACGCTCCGACACCCTCCTATACATCTACGACAAGCTCCGCCTCGCCCTAATCGCTCACGCGGTATCCATTCCACCCTCCACTTCTCCCCTATCATTCATCCCCACCACCATTCTTTCCTCCTCCACAAATCTAATCTCGACGGTTCTCTCATGCTCCACACGCACAGCTCTCTGTCTTTACGATGTCGAGGTATACGACGAAGACCGCGGGACGGGCCCTAGTGGATGGGACCACTCGCGCGGGAATGGAATAAGGCGGGGTTGGTTAGCGTATGTGGAGGGCGGCGCACGCCTACTACGGCCACATGTGGAGATGGTGGGGTGCAGGGGGCGGTGTACAGAGCTGTTCATCGGTGGAGAGAGGATGTTGCAAGGGAGGACGAGAGTAATCTACGGTCACGAACGCGGAGGGGGCGCCTGAGGACATAGAGACGCACGTAGCGTCGGTGCGCGAGAAAAGTGCAACGTCGAAGGGAGAGTCGGAGCTTCATCGTCATCAATAGCTTTCGCGTCTCGTTCGTCATTGTCGTTTGGCGCCAGTGTTGAGGTCGCTGCATTACTGTTTTTGCTTTCACCATCATCCGAGTTGGCGCTGTGCGCTCGCATGCACCTGAGTAAGCGTCTCGCGTCCATTCCGTGCAGCAGCATACTAACGCCTTCCCCACCCAGGCTACTCAAGGCTAATCACTTGTGGCTGGCCCAAAGCTAATAACTTGTGACGCGTTGTGAGCGATTCCCGGACTTTCCTATTTCGGCCCATATTTGAGAGATGATCGAAATACCTATAAGTAGGGCTGCGCGCGTTGTTTCTCCCTCTCTTCCTTCGTTTACATTTGCTCCCAAATAGCCTTCCCAGATAGCCTTCCCAAATAGCCTTCCCGCATGCCTCCCAAACGCCGTGCCCCGACCAAGAAGAAGACCGATGAGGAGCGTTTTCAAGAGCGTGGACAGACGTCGCAGTTATATAGCGATAGATATAAACAAATGGATCCTAACCTACCAGTATTCAAAGAGGTCCTTAAACCGACAATTGATGCCCAACGACGCATTGAGATGCGACTTCGAGCTTTCCTTCCAAAGATTCCAGACGTCCTTGAACGACATGGAGTGCAGTCGTTCGACGATCTGCTGAAGCCAGGTGCCCCGATGCTGGATAGAGGTGCGACCCATTGTTTCGCCTGATCCTTGCCAATACTCACCATAAGACAAGCTTCGATGATTCTCTTCGTAGACTATATAGTGGACGTATCCGAAGGAAAGTTTACAGATCGGATTACCATCAAAACGTTGGTTAACAACGTGGCAATATTCCTGAGCGCCGTAAGTGATACTGGCTTCTTGTTTATATGTACTGACTTGATGGTTTTGACAGTATAAACGGCTTACTGCTCAATCAATTTCGAAGGATGACAGTCAAGCGCTCTTCAATGTAAGGTTTTCTTTGATTGTATGCGCATATATTCGCTGAAATTTGTTGATAGTATGCGAAAGGCGAATGTGCCACGACTTATGGCCTCACTACACACGTCCGTGGAAAACCTATCGCGGATGGTGTTGATGTGCGGTTCCTTCAAAAGGAGCTATGGAGTGAGAAGGATCCTATTGTTTCGACCCGTATGGTGAGTACCTAGCGCACATCATTCAACTCCACACTAGACTAAAGTTTTCGATGTAGCGCATCCAAGTTTCAGCCTTTATAGGCCTTTCCGCAGCGACTGCCTCTCGCCCAGGAAATATCGTGGAGTCGTCTTGCTGGAAAGGCAGCAACGAGGCCTTGCTGTATGAGGTAGTTATTCGAGTTGATTTCAAGGACGTTAGATGCTCAAATCATCTCGTCTAGGATCTGGTTTTCACCATTTTACCCCATGTAGATCTCGGTCTGTCATCAGATGCCTCTCTTACAAACCCACCACTGGCCTCTGAAGGCGACCTGCCTGGGAATTCTTCACCGCATAAATGTGAATCTGCCAAACTTGTCTTGAAAGTACGTTTTAGACTGCTTAAAGGACATCGAAAGGAAGAGGGCTATTAGTACGCCTATTTTTCTTCATTATACTTTCGGGCGTTGATAAGTCTCCGAAAGCTCCGAGATTGTATTCGATCAAGAGAAACTTGAAGAGTTGGGACTATGTCTCGTCACTTCGTTTTTGCTCATGGCTCTGCAAGATGAAGCTTTTGACGTTGTTCGCGATCTGGACGACTTGGAACGCCTAATGGCTGGCGCCACGGCACCCATCAAATTATCCATCAAGGATTCT
This sequence comes from Hydnomerulius pinastri MD-312, assembly GCA_000827185.1. NCBI lineage: Eukaryota > Fungi > Basidiomycota > Agaricomycetes > Boletales > Leucogyrophana > Leucogyrophana pinastri. Next base: position 583,162 of record KN839845.1, on the reverse strand, counting down.
GCGAAGAAAACTCCAGTTCTTCGCAACTATCAAGGACGGACAAAAAACATATCCGACACGGCTGCGCTGACATATAATGCCCTTTACTTTCAGCTTGCTAAGCTCGGAATGAGGGCTGGCTTCGAAGGTATATTACTAGAAATATGGGGTGAGCGCAATCTAACAGTTTGTTCTTTTATCCAGAACGTCTCAACCCATACTGCCTGCGGCGTATGGGTGCTAATAACATGGACGAGTCGGACGCTATCACTCCAGAGCAAAGGCGTCAAGTGATGGGGCACGAAGTCACTTCTCGGATTTTTGTGAGTTGTCCTACTAGTCACAGTTGACCACGACAATGATAGAGAACGTACAGTCTACGTCATATCTTAGTCCACTTGTCCGTGCTGACTTGATGGGAGTTGCTATGGGACGTCAAGAATCGCTTGATGCTGTGCGAGTTAGTCCTTTCTCTATACTCGTTCGGCTGCAGTTCCCCTCAGACCTGTTGCAGGCTATCGGCCGGATGTCTCTGAGCGCAGATAAAGAAGCACCGATTGCCTTGTCTGTGGAAGCAACAGCGCACATATGGAAACTGCCTGAGCTCCAGGAGTTGCTGTCCATTCAAGATAAGGTAACGCTCAGCTTCCTCATGAATCTCATCTGCTCAACGTGTATAGGCCAAACTGGCTTGCTTTGCCGTTCACGGCACTCGAATCGAAGATGCTAAAGATAGTGCGGAAGGTGCTGTATATCGAGCTGCCTACAACGAAGTGCGGAATGCCTTTCGGCGACATCAGAAAGCTGCATTCGCTGAGGAAAGAGAACGATGGTTTTCGACACAAGATAAACGATTGATGGCAGAGTTGAACAAGGCACGTTCGCAGCGAGATTAAAATGACATTGTCTGATGGTGTGGGTCAAGCAGCCGACTGGGCCATCTAGCGAAGAACCCATTTCTTTCCTCCCGGATGCTGCTCAGGAGGAACAGCTCGAGAACCTGGACTTGCGCTCTAGGTTCGAGGAGCTTGGACACATCGATCTTAATAACATGACCGGCGGTGACTGTGCAGATATCCTCGAGGGTGGCGCAACGGAACACCTGATCTCCGTACTAATGGAGGGTGACGATCACGATAATTTGCCGGTATCAGGTCCGGTCGGTGGTTCGTCACTTTCTAAGAAAGCTGCCCAGCGGGTTCAGACGAAAGTCGATGTGGAGTACAACCCAGCCCGTCACTATCCTCCCAACATTGTGCAACAACTTTTTGGTGGCACTCGAGACGACGACAAACTGGTCACTCGCATTTCTGCTTGGCGTCAGCTGATAGCCCTCCCTGAATGTCGAGAGATTCCAAAGACTGATTACGACTCCCTTTACTACCCGGATAACGCTCCTACCGAGGATATGTCGTGTCCGTACGAAAACTGCAAGAAAAAAGACTTAACGTTGGTTTATTTCGCACATCCATTTTTTGATTGCTGAAGCCAACGTGATACTTAGACACAAGACTGCCTCACAGCGGGCGATCCATCTCCATCAGTGTGATACCGCCCAGAGGCAGGAGCTAGCGGACGCTAGGCTCGAATCAACCACGCTGTTCCCAACAGTTTGCTGCTGGGAAAGGTGCAACCGACACAACGACGGCGACTTCGAGGATAACTGCATCCATATCTCCCAGCACGTTCATAACGAGCTTAAGCGTGCCAGTGGGGGTGCCGGCGGTACCTGTGGGCTGAATGATTGCGGATACGTGTAAGGGATCATGCATGGCACTATCAATTGGTCTGGTCATTGTACTGAATACTCCTAGGTTTGGTCCTCATTTCCAAGAGGGCTTTGCCCATGTGCGCGAAGAGCATCTGCTGCCTTGCAGCCCGAAAGGGTTTGTTGAATTTTGTTACCGATGTCACACGTGGTATGATGATGTCGGTGATTGGGCGCAACACCTTCACATCCACTTCGAAGAAGAGTTCGCGCCTCACGATGCTCGCCAATCCTCATCGACATCATCAGAGCCAGGTACCAACGCAAGTTACCCAGGCTACACCTCCGTAGAGAACACAGGTATTGTTTACAGGCCCGCGGCATGCCCATTCTGCCTATGGAATGAGAACTTGCCTATCAGTGTGCGGATGCATCAGTGGAGTATATTTTGACGTTAGCTCTATCGAAATTGACTGACCTTGACTGAGCTATATAGGTTTTACAACGACTCGGGACTAAAGACCCACATCGCACGAAACCATCACGAATACCTTGACGACCTAATGAAATCGGGGACTCATACTGGACTCTTGTGTCCTTCGGCTGCGTGTACTGCACCCGACCAGCCATACTCATCGCTTCTTGAATTCTATAATCACTTGGTCGCAGCACACAAGATCGCGTTTGCAGGCAAGCGAGGGAAACTCAGCGACGGCTCTCTCCCTCTTCTCCAGTCTCTGGAGCCCATCGAGGATGAGATCCCGGAGCGCCTCAAGAAACGACAGGCGGTCGGCACACTGAACCAGGACTGTCCATCAATTCCAGTGAGCACATGTCTTGTTGTTTGGCCTATGATTGGTCCAGTTTCTATCATCCCCATCCAAATCAGAAGGCAAAGAAGCGCAAAGTAGCAAGCTCGTCCAGGAACCGAAAGGAGAATGCGTCATAAGGAATCAGCACTCAGCACTGGCAATCGCAAGACCATGACCATCAACACCATCGACTTCTGCCGCAAGACTCCAAGGCTGCGAATACCGTTCTTTTCACGTTTCAACTCGGACCCTCGATTTCAAGTCTCGACCTTTTCAAGTCTCGACCTAGACCCTCAACTTCTCCATCGACTTCTGCCGCAAGACTCCAAGGCTGCGAATACCGTTCTTTTCACGTTTCAACTCGGACCCTCGATTTCAAGTCTCAACCTTTTCAAGTCTCGACTTAGACCCTCAACTTTGAGGCTGCGAACGCCCTTCATCTTGTCGCTGTTCACCCTGTAGCTTGAATTGTCGTCTCTCTCAAGCCTGTAGCTCTCCTCTGCATGTTATGTTTTTACATTGTAATTGAAGAAATTGACGTTGCTTGAGCGCATGGCTATGTCCACATAGATGGTACAACTCTGCCATTGATTAGAAAGTCTTAGTGGTAAGTAGGACAAAACCGCTGCAGAGAGTTCGGTCACAGTAACATGTGGGGCAAATATGCGCCACGGTGCATCACAGTGCGTCTGGGATGTGTCAATTTCGCCTTGCCGCAATACCGGGAGTCGAACCCAGGGCTGTTTCTGCAGTTATCAGCGTTTAGAGCTTGAAGTTTCTTTCATATGACATCACCTGGATGGCCAGTACTTATAGTTGTCGGACAGCCCATCGTCGTTCACCTTCACTTTCTCCCTCATCTCATCATGCTTCCTCTGAACAATGCTCTTGGTCTGTATACTTCAACTCCAGTGACTGCGACAACCGATATGCCTCCGTCAGCAGAGGCATCCTCCACATTACTAAGCCCCCTCTCAGGCTCTCCTTTTGAGAGTTTGCAGCGCCCCATGTCACCACAGGTAGGTTTCTATTGATGTACTTTGTTTTTTCGTCTTACACCAGACGGCATATCTATGCAGATTTCGATTGAAAGGAGCTGCTGCAGAGCTTTGAAGCACCAATTAGCCATTGTCAGTGCAGAGCGCGACGCTTACAAGTGGGTATCAAAATTTTGGAATTTACTGTATTTTGACTTTAGTAGGAGTATCATTGATCGCTTCGCCAGCGTTGCGACTTTCCCCCCTGGATTCTTATCCCAGGACGGCCCTTCGCAGATCCCTCCGACTGGGGCCCCGGGCAGCACTTACAAAGCGTAGAACACTGTCACCCACTGCCGCTACTGAACCATTGCCAACCGCCGAGCGCCACCATCGAACGATCACCAGCACAGTTTGAAAGCCTTCACATCAAGCCCTTTTCTGTTTAATGTCTCTCACTATTGCATGTCTTCATCCCTATCTCACACGCTTGTTTGCATGTCTCAATGTAACTGCAGTTGACACGTAGCATTATTTGCAATGAAATCAGTCTTACGTGCTACCAGATCATTAGCATGGCCCCTGCACAAGGATGACACGCTTTCCCGGAGTGGTAGACCTACGGGTCTCAATATTTATTGCTTTTTAGACCTTTTTTGGCGTTGTTTTAATTCTCAGCACGCTCGGAAGGCTCAGAAAACTCCGTTGAAGTGGTAGTAAATTAGCTTTCATGCAGGGGCTCCTCTAGATATATTTTTTGAGCGGAAAAATGCTAAATACGCAGTTCTACACATTGCGTGTCTGGAGGGTGTCCTCAGTGGTGCTCCTTTTGGAGATCGGAAATCGGAAATCGGAAAAAGTTCGCTGTCCATAGCGAATAAATTACATAAAGGCATATCAGTCCGGCTACATAGCACACGAGTAACACTGTATATTCAAGCGCCTAACTCTACTATCAGGCAAGTAATACTCCGTATGATTCGCAGATCAAACCTTCATGTCTCCGCGAACAGGATAGTCCTTCAAATCTGAATGAGCAGACGTAAAGATCTGAGACTGATTGGAGAAGTGGTCGAGTTCGACTGCATGAGCAACCTGTACTCCCGGGCCACTCTGCGCCGACCTCGTGAACCTCAATCCGCTTGATATCGTGGCCTGTTCATAGGCTTTAGGCAAGCCGTGCGTCAGCCCCAGCCCTACCCTCACTACAATCAAGAGCGGTGTTAAGGCCTGTTGTAAAGGCGTGAACAGAAGCTGAGTGGTCATTAAAGAATCACCTACGGCAAGCTGGCAGGAGATGTCCAAACCCGTGAACGCCAGAGGGCTACCCGAAAGGTAAAGTCCCAACATGACGACCGTAACAGAGGCGAAAAGTCCACCTGATTCAATGATGGTGTACATGGTAGAGAGGTATGGGTTGGGAGTGGGATTGCTGGAGGTTAGCGAAGAAACTTTGCGACCCATCCACCAGAGACGCGCGGCGATAGCAAATGTGACTCCGACATTGAGAGTAATGTCCATCGCCCACCCAGCCAAACCCAGACGAGCGAACACCGACCCGTATAGCGCTACACCTGGCTTGGTGACCAAGACTGTGCCCGCGTAAGCCACGCCTGGCTGGGAATGAGCAATGTTTATCGAGGGTGGTAGAGACTTCAGTACTGACTCATATGACCGAGCTCGAAAATAATCTGTCGGGAGTCAAATCAGGTTTCTATCAAGAAGAAAAGGGCTCCCGCCTACCGGCAAAGCAGCAATTTGCCATTTTCGACCCCACACGATGTACAGGCGCCAAATCTGGTGGGCCGGAACGAGCGTGAGCGGTTACACAACTTAATATCCATCGTTCTTCGCTTACTAGAACAATGTCTTGAAGAAAACCCTGCGTCACTTCCTTAGTATCGACACATAACTTAAAAATCATGTGACAGCTCACCAGACAGTCATAGAGCACTGCCTTGAGTACGGCCATAGAGGCTGTCTGGCTGAGCCAGTAGGCGCTGGAATAGCCGGGTATTGGCGGCGCATAAATGAACGCTTCCAGCAGTTGCTGCAGGGATGCGGCGACATGAACGGTACACAACAGGAAAAGCACAGTGGACGTGATGGAAAGCATCCTGATCAAAGAAAGTGAGAGTCGATCGTGATTCGTGGCATTGAGCGCACAAACTAGTCCCTGGACCTCGCCCTTTGCGCAAGAGGACGAACATGCACAAGCCATAAACTATGCAGCTGCATTGCTTATGCTTCAGTCCGGTATTTTATATCTAGAATTCAGAACGCACTTGAAACCTAGGTAATGTTAGGATCCAGTCTACGAAACTAGTATTCTGGAGCATACCGTAGAGTACTGTCTCGATCCATATGCCCACCAGCGATATCTTGTCCATGGGTGGGATCCCTGCATCGGTGCTCGCCATCTTGCTCGTCTGATGTCAATCCAATTCCTCGCAGTTGGGTATTTAATGGTGGACAAACGGAGCTACAAGCCCTCAAAGAGAATTCAGCAAGCTATGATGCTGATGGAAAAGGGCACCAGGGGCACTGCGGAACAGCCATCCAAAACCGCAAATGGACCTAGATTCTCTATCAACGCGACAAAGATGGGATTGTTCTGAATGGAATTTACCCACATGATTCCTGACAGTAGCGCTGCAGAAGATAACATTAATACGTCGAACAGTTGCTGCAATTGGCTGAAAGGCCTTTGATGGAGGACGCACGGTAAACCAATGTGGAAATCAAATTTGCGCCCCCCCTCCCCCGCGAGGGAAGACAACGAGATTGACCACGAGGGTTCTAACATAATGATAAGATCTCGGGTCGGCGCCAAACATTGCGTAGAGTTACGGGGACGGCCTCGGGGACCAAGAAAAGAAGTATTTACGTTGGCCAATAGCGGAATCCAAGTATCCTTGGAAGTGAGTCCGAGCTCGGGAAACGGGCAGAGTGTGCACCTATCCCTGGACGCAGGCCTCAAATGCGGGAGATTTTGGTTCTAGATGGCGTTTAGTACACGGTTAATATTATACATACGAATTCCAAACGGGACATCGATGGTGTATGTTTAGCTGCAGTAATCCGGATCCCTCTCTTGTCGCATTGAGCGGGAGGCAGTGTAACTTGAATCCGTGCCTATGCCCTTCCCACTTGTGAAATCAAACGGTTGACCCACATCCGGAGGCCTAGCTGAGCAACACCTGCTTCGCCGCCATCTGCCTAGTATCAATGATCCAGATAGTCTATTTCCAATGTTGCAATGCTCACTTGTGTCACTGGCAGTGGGCTGTGGTGATTTGCCACAAAGCGACAGCCGTGGCTCTTACTTACTACCAGTAGTGCTAATTCGAACACACATTGCGGCGCCTGAAATTTGAAAACCGCCGAAATGGCAATGTTCATCATACTTCGTTCTATGGCCATCATGATGCGGCGAAGTGCTCAGGCTGCTCCGCGGGTGTGTGAGTGTAGCCGACTTCTGGGCCAATATAACGTGACCATCGCTCCAGAAAATCTCTCTCGTACCTCCCGTGGTAACCCGCGGCGCAGTAGCAGTCCTCTGCAGGACTGACCGGACGCATCTGAATCAATCTCCAAGTAAGTGATGAGATACACTAAAGATGCTTGTGGAAGGGTGCTCGCAGAGCAAGCACCATCGCCGGCGCAAGACATTAAAATTACTAACGCAAATAGTCATTAAACATCTCAGCTTGAGGGCCAATGTTTCCGGTATGGCCCCGCTCGCAGCCACCATATAGTAAGCAAAATTATAAGTTTGCCGCCTGTTCTGTGACAACGATTCGACTGTGCATCCCCACATCCTGGGGAAGTATTGCAATACTTACGATAACGAACATCTCCAAGTTTTGCAAAATCTGTGATAGCCACCTCCCAGGTACTTCTATCCTTTCGCTGCAATAGATTGCCATGCAGCAGTCTTCTGATTGTTGCAAGTATTGCAATAGTCCGTTTTTTTTTTTGGCAAAGTGCCCTGCAGCTTTTATTAGCACGGGCGTGGCCAAGTACGGAACCCCTGGATGCACGTGGCGGGAATCCGCCCTTAACGCTGCACGCGTAAATGCGCCGCGCCCCCAACATCTCTGGGACTCCCGCGATTGTCTCCTTTCTTTCTCTTCCATCGGAAGCCACCGCCCGTCGCACCGAGTATATTGGAAACATTTCCAATGCGGCACTCTCAGCGCCTTCCAACATTGATGCGCCCCAGGGACGATGAGCCTCGTAAGTGATGTGGGGCATGTGGGGCGCACGGATGGTGCTCGTACATAGTTGGGGGTGAGAGCCGAAGGCCGACAAGCACCGGAAAGGCATAACAGAAGATCTGTTTAATTAGAACAACTCAAGGAAAGAAAAACATGAATTATGAATGACACGTCCATCCGATGTCACATCGGAGGTGGTCAGGATGACCATGTGAACCAACTGAACACTACGGGAGCTCGCGATCGGGAGCGATTAGGATATGTTGGCAGCATGGGCATCAGATATGTGTACTGATAGGCATGAATCTTGCTTGCAGTCTATGCGCTGCAGCTAGTAGTGAGGTCATTGATTAGGGTCATTCTGCGTACAGGGTCGTATTGCTCTTTGATCCACACATATCAGGGCCTGTCACAACAAGATAAATTAGGGATTAACATCAATACTGATATAGCCTTGGAGGTATCGTACTTCAATGTTCCAGTGGGGATATACTACTAGCATTGGTCAATGCGGATGGTGTCGCAGCTTACCGCTGGTTAGGCGCCTACATGCAGTGATCACTAACGTCGAGATGCAGAAGCCTGAAGGCGGTCGGAGTTCGGATATGTCGCATTCTGCGTCAGGAGCGACGATCACACAGATCCACCAAAGCAAAGGCGAGCGATTGCGAAAGGAAACAAATTGCCTGAATGCAGAACAAGCGACACACAGGAAATATTGGCAAAGTATTGCAAGAGTGCCGCAAGAGTTGTGAAGAATTGCTGCAACGGACTGCAATACTTTTGCAATACTTTGCACCATATTTGCGACCGCAGAGATGACCATAGGTATTGCAACACTTTCATCTGATAGCTATCATGATTTATTGCAACAGAGTTACGGTATGAGTGTAGGTGGTGGCACTCAGATATTCAATAACAATACGAATCGATAGATATCCCAGAAGGACCATATCGTTCACGCTGACCTCCATGCTGGCGATGGAGCCTTCGCCCCACTTCCGAAATGATTCCGACCTTTGTGCGCTGAGCAGTTCTGGGACCGGCCAGTGATAATATGAAAACGGCTTTCACTACTAGTGAATACAGAATACAGAAGAAACCATGAACCTAGACCATTTCCAATGCAACCAGAGCCGCTACAAGTCCTGTCACAACCGGAATTAAGTTCTCCAACTGATCCAGCACGCACGTCGCACCACCGGTAGCTGAATCGGGCGCCAGATTCGCTAGTAATGAACTCATCAACACGCTATCAAGGATATGGACGACCCCATTCGAGAGAAGTATGTCTGAGGTTAGAATCTTTGCAGAGTTTCCACCCTCTATCGAGACGGTCATCCCGTCGAGGCTGACACTGAGTTGTATGCCTGCCAGGGAGGTAAATTGCTTGTTTGCGAGCCCTGGAGAATAGTTCGTGCCAGACACTGCCTGGATCTCACTCAGAAAACCCAGTGGAAAGTAAAAGAACAGTTCGGATGCTTACATGTCCTCTCCAGAGCAGTCCTAGTTCAGCCGCGTTCAAGGAGCTCAGGGATCCACTGTCGATAGCAACATCTAGAGTCAAGGAGATTGGTCTCTTCCTACATAGTGAACAGACCCGCGTAGAACGCACCTTGTGGGACGAAGATCGTGATCCCATGCTCACCCTCGAACATACTTAAAACGCCCGCATCGGAAGCACTTGATGCGAAGGCCTCGAACCCCGCCGAGGAAGCGGTAGCTGACAGGTTTGATGGCATGACCAAAAGCTCGCTCGAGACGGCCCACGTGAACGAAACAGGCGTTAGATCCAGTACGCCTTGTGTGTTGAGAATGACATCTGTGCTAGATGGGCAGGGATTGTAAGGGGAGTGCGTACGTACGAGCCGCAAGGGAATCATACAGCTGATTCAGGACGTGGCATGTTCCGTTGGAGTCTTGGGTAAGTACCAACACTTGGGAACTTCCGTTTCCCAACATGACGAAGTTCGGGTCGTTGAGGGTTGTGTTGATGATTGTGTGTCCAGGCGAGATAGCGATGGTGGGGATAACATCTGAAATAAGGTTGTACAGCATGTAGGCAAGGATGAGCGAGCTGTTGTTATTGATGATGCCTAAAGTCTGATTCGACACTGTCGAGATGGTGAGTTCAGGGTGTGTGTATCATCGCGGTCCCTTCTGCTTACCGTCACTAGAAAGCAGGGAGCATCATTAACCCGGGACAATACTGCACGGTAGCGGTGATGACGAACTTTGGAATGAACATCGTAGTACCCGCTTGACCATCCTTTGTAGACCCTGAGCTTGTGACCCACCCGTTCGTCAATTCCCCAACAAACGTGATTGTATCGCTGGACGAGAGCATAGAATATAATGCAAGGGCGGAGGGTAGCTTTTCGATACTGACGGATAAAGCAGCTTGAAGATTCTCCCAGTAGGCCGAGGCATTCTGTGCGGACACGAGAGAAATAGCGGTCAGAATCAGAACGGAAGATAGGACTACTGGAAACATCTTGATGGATGTGGTGTGCTGAGTAACGGTGAGTACTACGAAAGACAGGCATTTATTGCTGGAAGCGCGTGTATCCCATGCATAGCCTAGGCTTTACTCAAGTAGGGGTTCAGCTAGCAACCATCCGTGCTGCAAAACGGATTCATGCGGGATGACACACCAACGCCCACTCATTCAAAGATCGTTAAGCGAATAGCTGCAACGGAGCCTTGAGCTCTGCCCGAACAGGTGAACCCTTAGATGCCATGCTGTTGTGGTGTTGCAAGTTCGCATCTTCGTAGACGCTCGTGCGAATGACATCCTCATAAGATTGTAGGCATTATCTGGGGGTTTCGAGTGTGAATTGTTCGAGTGAAGGTACCATCTCTGCTGCAAGATGACTTGTAAGGCGAAATTTCCCGGGCGCGCTCATGGTATACAGAGTCCTGGCAGAGTGTGCTTGGAAGAACGGGTGCGTGCGAGTGTGGACACACAGAACTGCACGAGGTTATTGGAGATCATCACGCCTGGCCAACTTGCTGTTATTCATGTACCCATACCTGAAGGGAGCTGTGCGCCCATTGAAATGGACCCGTAATGCGACTTTGCCTGGTGACCTGATTGAAAACGCCTGCGCCCCTCGAAGATCGCGCTTTAGCCCAACGATATCGGCAGCCCAAGGAACGAAAAGGGGAGCTAGATACAAAGGAATACGCTCACCTGAACGTCTCACATCTGATCACATTGACTGCGGCCATTTTTACAGTTGAAGATGATGAATTTGACCTCGGGCCTCCCAAACCAAAAACCATGCAGAGTTTCTCGACTCCCGCTGAGTTGGTCTGATTCGGTCTTGAGGGCAAGGTCGTAAGTCACAGTAGGTGGTCTGGGAGCAGGCGCGTTATGTAATCGGCATGCCTTAACCGGAAAACACGTGCCGAGGGACATCTTGAGTCCGCACAGCTGTCAGTGTTGGCGAGGCCTCATCGCAGAGTCCAGCCGAGGGCCATCATAGTACTCGATGTTCGACTCACTACAGCGATATGTTTATGACCGACGTCGGGGCTTGTATCAATCCGCTGCTGTGATGGGCGGTACCTATGCTGTCAGCTCTTACGTCCGCCAGAGACTGGAGGAAGTGAAGGACAAGGTTGTGAGAGAGAAGATTGCAAGAGAAAGGTCAGTTTTGATCCTCTCTACTCCTTTTCGCATGAATATCCGGAGAGTTGTTTCTTCCGGGAAAATTTACTGACTGCTTGTCCAACAGTCTTCGAAAACGCTTCCAAACAACGCACGATGACGCCTGTTATACCATCATGGCCCTCATACCCACGCTTGCTGCCCAAATCCTCGAGGACATGGACGTTGAGGCTCTCACCAACGAGCTCCAGTCGCTCTCACGTGCATCCCGTCCCCGTTCACTCCTTCCCTCGCACAATCAGCACCGCTCCCAATCTGAATCTGAAGTGAGCTCCGTCTCGGATGCGCAGTCAGATGCAGGTTCTGTGTCCTTTTCGTCTTATTCCGGCTCTGGCCTTGATGGAGATCGAGCATCTGGTTCGGGTAGCTGGGTTGAGAATATGTCGGCTTCAGAGAGATTCCAGGCTCCGCATGATTTCTTAACATCTGCAGGTGGGCACCTGTCCGACTCAGTAACAACAGCCAGTTCTTCTCTGAGCAATAATGGACACAACACGCTCTCGATGGACAGCTCGATGTCCTCCAGCAGCACAAGGACGAAAGCCCAGCTCTGGAAAGAGGTCAAGATTCTCGGTGAGGCTTCCTGGCTAATATTACCATATATGGTCAACTAACCCCTCTCAAGCTCTAACACGCACACTGACGACACTCTACACGACCACCCTCCTCACTCTCCTCACAGCCACCCAACTCACTCTTCTTGCCCGAAGTCGCTATATCGCGTCCGTGCGCGCCTCCGAGCGTGCCGAACGAGCACGTGACCGAGCACCTCATTTCACCCTTACTGGAATCCTCGCCAGAGAAGCCATGTCTAGGATTGTAGACCTGGAGGCAATCTGGCCTGCCTGGCTTATTGGTGAGGACGAGGACGACGAAGATGATGGCGACGAGGAGGTTGAGGATGTAGTTTCGGAGGAAACGGAGATGCGCTACCTGACGCTCTCCTGGTGGATCTTGCACGTGGGATGGAAAGACGTCGCTGCCAGGGTGAGGGGCAGTGTGGAAATTGTTTTTGATGGGTGAGTCCATTTCCTATCCGTCACACATCGACGGACACTCAGTGGTGAACGTGAATTTTCCACTCTTGCGACGCGTCTCATATTTGAACCCTGCTTCCTCGGTTGATCCCCTTGCTGATGTCTCGTCCCCATCAGTGTCTCACTCAAGTCAAAGCTCTCATCCTCTGAATTACACGCACTCATATTGGATGTCCGAAGACGTGTGGAGCTTGATAGGACAGAAAAGGGATCGAGGTAAGCCTCCATCTTGTTTTGTAGCGCGAGTCGATATGTGGTACATCTTGACATATTGTGTATTACCATAGATTCGCCTCATCGCTCCTCCCTCCGACACCAGAAACCACTGCCCACGTCCTCGCACAAGGAGGTGCTCTTCCCATGCCCCCCTCTGAGGTTTCCCGAGAGAATCATAGCCAACTACATGACCGAGACCAAGAGCATCCAATAGGCATCAGCCCACCTCCATACTCCGTCCTGAGCAGCGCCGCCTCCTCGACGCACGGAGGGAACGATTCCGAACCCCAATCCCAGCTTAGTCTGGGACCCCAAGACGGACTATCGCCCGAAACCGCGATCGTAATTGCTAGCCCGACCCCACGTCCCGCTGTATTCCCTACCCCACCCTCTTCAAACACACAGGAATCATCACCGAGCTCGCGCGCTTCGCCTTCTCCTTCGAGCCCGTCTTTACCTGCTCATATTCGCGGGCAAGCGCAATCGCCTCCTGCAGGAGAAGGGACGCAGGGGGTCTCCTTCAGTTCACTGGACCTGGATCTGAGGTTTAACACGCTCCTCGCTGAGACTAGAGCTTACTTCTCTGGCGGGGACTTTGCTCATGCACTTACTTGTGCACTTGACCGTGCTACAGACGTACTAATGGACGGTCTCCGTGCCCGCGTATTTGTCGACCTCGGAAGTGCTGTGAACGTTCCGGAGGGCGGGGATGTACATGCGCAACCAGGGGGTGGACCGGAAGTGGCTCATGGTGGTGGCGGCGATTGGGAGAAAGGCGAGGTGAAGATACGTCTTGCAGGGCTGTTGCCCGGTCTTGCGAGATGGAGCCAGTTGGCGTTGAATTCGACGCCGAATGAGTTGGTTGATGTGAGTGAATCTGATTTGTAGTACACGATGCGACTCATTGAGAACTTCTCGGCCTTTTTCCCCTTTGGCAGAACATCATGGCAGTGCGGGAGGTCAACGCGCTGGAGGCGATCGTCATATCGGATTATCAGGACCGCTTTCCTGCGACTGCCTGATCGGGATATCGCATCGAAATTCGCTCATATCAGCGCCAACCAAATTTTGCAATTTTGACATAATGTAGCCTGTGGCCCAAGGTAACCTGCCTTGAGCAAACCCTCTGAATAGCAGATTCCCTCAGCACACAAAAACTTTTCCTGCCACTGAAATACTAGGTTGAGCCCACGCTTGGTACTGTAAATAATCCACTGGATGAGGCACCGCTAAGTTAGCAACCACTTGACACTCTTGAAGGTACTTACAGTTGCGCAATCTCAGTATCATATGCCTTGAGACTACTGTCCATGACAGTCCCTTTTGCAGAAAGCTGTAATGGCTTCGTCTTTGAGGTGACGATGATCACGTCTTGTGTTATGACAGCGGGAAGGGGAATGTGCTGGTTCCCAAGCTGAACGTCGGGCCTCGAAGGTTGTTCAGCTAACTCTCAAACTAATAAAAAGTAAATGTCTTTACCATATAGCATCGACAAATCGAGAGGGGTCGCTTTCGTCGGGGTTGGAACTGTACCACTCGACGCTCGGCTCGACAAGTAGCCCAAAGCGACGGCCAGACTGGAAGACTTTGGCGGCCTTAACATAGCGGTTGCCGACAATTGCAAGTTCCACTGGTTCTATAATGACGCCCTCCCTCTCGGAAAGCAAGAATAGGTTCTTCGCTCGACCGGCACTGCAGCCCGACTGAATCAGTCGAAGGGAAGATGGAACATAAAGATCATACTATTTCCACAGACCCTCTACCGTTGGGTGTTTCTCGAAGAGGTCGCCTGACGCATACCCTGGTACGTCGTCCAAATTCTCCACCGCAACTTGGAGTTTGTCTGTGGACTGAAAAAAATTATCAGTCATGTTTCAGTTCCTCGCTCATAACGTGAGGAAATACTCACCAATACCTGGCATTCGTACAGGTTTTTGCTCTTCTGTACCCATCTGATGCCATACGGGTCAACGAAGCGCACATATTGCCAGTGCTCCCAGTCAGATTCGTCGAGGATCGAGGCAGTGAGTGCACCGAGCTCAGTCGCGGCGTACACCCCTGTGAACCTGACGCCTGCCTTTAGAAGAATTTCACCGCTCTTTGGTGAAAGCGCGCTCCCAATAAACCCCTAGAGATAATTCTTGCTGTAGGCTGGTCCCGGAAAGATATTCGCGGGACTTACGATATAGGACAAAGACTTCAACACCTCTAAAGCTTTCTCGGAGGAGGCCCATTGTTCAAGGATGGATGGGTATATTATCAGCGCGTCCGCGCTAGTCGATTGAATACTCTCGAGCACATTCTGTGCGTCGGGAGCCGTCGGCAGAGCCTTGGGGTCCTTCGCAGAAGTTGGCGCGAATACGCATGCCGGCGTCAGCGCCGCCAAGGGCACATAGAGCTGATTATAAAGCCCACTGACGTGGAACGCCGGAAGAGCCATCGTACCAAGGTTAATCTTTTTCTCGCTGGCTCTAAAATCAGCCACGGGTGCTAGGGGAGCGTAAGTGCTACTATTGTCATCTTCAGCGAACGTGAATACCTTGGTTGCACCAATTTAAACCCATCTGGTGGGTGTGGCGGACTGGCTTGGGATAACCAGTACTTCCAGACGTATGGAGATACAGCGTGATGTCTTGGAGAGCAGAGCGCTTGGCAGGGGCATCAAATCTCTCAAACGCATCACTGGCGGTTTCGTGTCCCAACTTGGGATATACCTCTGTGAAAGAGGGAACTTCCATCGTCTCAAGAGCGCCTTCACTGCTGAACTGAGCCTCGACGCCGGCCGTTAAGTCGTGCAGGTCGTGACGGCTTCTAATCAAACCACCACAAGAGGTTGCTCGCATCAGATGAGCTACGGCGTCCGCAGATAATCTGTAGGATATCATTTGCGGCTAAGTCAAAGTGGTCAGATAAAGATCAAGTTAGCAGTGGCCCTGCTTACAATGACACCGGCAATGATCATGCCCATCGTGAGGGCGTGTTGGAGAACAGTGTCAATTCTGGCGATGACAGCGACCACTTGGCCTTCCTTGAATCGTCCCCGAACTAGGTGAGCAGCCCGATGGCTTGCACGATAGAATTCGAGGTGGGAGACCTTGCACAGGCCGCCCGAGCCATCTGGAAAGATGAAGAAAGTGGCATCCGGATTGTTAGTTGCATTGAACTCTAGGATATCGGTATGAAGCAAAGATCCATCCACGGGTGGGTATTGCAGTCCCTTGACCATTGCGTCGTCAATAGAGGGGGGTTGGTTGTTACACAAGCAGGTCTTTCGGAAGCTGGTTTCAAGAGGACTTGGAAATCACAGTCCAAGGCATACATTTCAGGGGAAGCTATTTATGTGCGGACAGATCGCCATTCTGAGGGGATGCGCGGTGATAACGTTGGTGATCATTGGTAATACACCGGGTCCGGGTAGTCACTAGAGCGCGAACACGAAACATTCTCGCGGCAGTATGGCTTTCGCCATCTTTAAGTAGTAATTCCCAAGTGATGTGAGCTGTGTGTTAGTAGTCAGCAGAGTAGAAGATATTCACAGGACGCTTATGTCCGAATGCTGACTCTAATGAAATTTCCTCGAGCATGGGGCCGCAGCCATCCCGGACCTAGGTTGGCGCTGGAACGAACTATTTGGTAATACGACTATGTATTGTCCTGTTTGGTTTTTTACATCTTCTGCACCTATACTCGAAGGTTAGTGTTACAGATGAAACGTGATATAAACTGCTCCAAGAACCACAGCTACAGCCAGCATACACCTTGTCAGGCCGAAAAGGCTTACTATGTCCTTGAGTATCCTACCGTAATAGCGGAGCCTTTCAGCTTTCCTGTGATGGCTGCTGAGTCTGATACAACTCCAGAAGAAAGCATCAAACCTTTCTAAACTGCTGCGTCTGTCGTCAAGCATCTGATAAAGCCCTCCCTTGAGCTCGTCCTTGCGCACTTGGACAACAGGGCCGTCGCCGTCGAAGAGCCAAGCACAGCCGTCGGTCTTAAGGTTGTCGTCAGTCGCAGCAAGGAAGATCGCTCCAGCGACACTGTGAACAGGGGCAAATGGGATACCGGCCATAGAGAGTTACAGAGACGGGGATAAAAGGGGCGTGTTCACATATAATGGGTGTACGCAGCTTGTCGAATTTTTTAGGAGCGAGTGAGTAATGTAGTGATCGTATGAGCCCAAGGACACCGTGTTTCGAGGAGGTGTAGAGCGGAATTCCTGGGAGGCCCTGCCATGATGCTATTGGACTCGAATGAGTGAGGTCACACAGACATGGCAGAGTCTTACCCATCGACCCTACGAAGACCAAAACTTTCAATGGTTCATGATCAGCACTAGTATTCAACTTGAGGTAGCGAATAGCCAGATTCGCACCCGTCTCAAGATGTTATTTAGTCTCTGACACACACTAAGCCAACTTACTGTAAATTGCCCCTATTAAGTTCACTGTGAGGGTCATCAGGTCAGGCTCCTGGGGATTGTCGTTCGTTCGTTCGCTCGAAATCTCCCGCCTCAGGAACGCCAGCGTTCAGGACCTGTAGCAAGGTTTGTGAGTGGTCAGAGCTTTCAAATGTGGAGCACGCACGACAACATCCAGAGCACCACAAGTCGTATGAGCGAACTTGAACAGGGCCACCAGGTCGTCCCAGCTCGTGTAATCGCATCTAACTGCCTGTCCGATGCTGCGTATACTGTAAGGATGAAAATGATAGGAATAATGGTATTCCTGGCATACCCGCCAAAGCCTTTGACCCCTGCAGCAGTTTTCTCGGCACCTTCTGGGTTTATATCGCCAACGATAACTATGGCACTTCGGAGGTAGAGTCATCGGACGTTCCAACTACCTTACAATTCGCATACCCGCGCTTTGCAAACTCTACTGCTGTAGTGCGTCTGATACCGCTCCCACCTCCTAAAACAGATATCAGCAAATATCCTCGTTATCGCAAACTGCTGAGCTCAGACTACGAACCAGTGATGAGCGTGACTTTCCCCGATACTCGCTTCTCGTGGTCAAATAGATGATCGTCGGGAATTCTGGGCATGTTTAGCAGGTTTGGGAAGGGTACTGCCACGATGATGCGGCATTGTTGGATGGCCTGAACTTCAAGTACCTAGAACTTTGCCACAAGCTGCGAAAAGACTCTTTTGGATTGGAATTTGCAGTTGGCTTTGAGTTGGCTGCTCTGCACTAGGAAAATCAGAGGTCGCCTACTAGCAACCACTTATTACTCGCGATCATATGAACTTGAATCAAGTCTACATCATCATGACCCAGCAGTGCGTACCGGGTGTGTTGCAAAACCGTCGATAATCCTGCGCAAATCCTTGCACAGCGACGCGGTTTGGAGGTTCATTCAAAATCAAACATTTTCGATTATGAATTATTTGAAAGGGACCCAATAAACAACCGCGCTGCCAGGGCACTGTGTTGTGCGAGAGTCTAAGTTGCCGTTGGCGATCCAAGCGCAGATGGAACTGCAAGGGAGATCTCGACACCGATCAGCTTTGTTGTAATATTCTACTAATCATCGAACAGACGGTGACTTGTCCACCGGCGGCTGAGATTTTTGGGAGGTCATCATGGGGCTTGCCAAAAATTTAAGGGGTTTCGACACGGCATAACGAGTTGACATTTTACGGCATGCCAGCCACGCTGCCCCAATTCTCAGGCTTGCTCCGCCTCCAACTTTCCAACGAACAGATCTCGTGAAATTACAACTGTCTAGATTTCTCGTTGGTAACGCTCCACAACGTCCAGATTCCTGAGTTGTCATCTCGTCAAGCTATACGTTCGTCTGATCTCCTGCCAGTGACCAGTGCGTCGCCGGTTCAGAGATGCTGAGTGACTGAGCATCATGTTGATTTGGCCATGTAGCCCCGGCAATGAGGTCTAATGAGGTATAATCTCAATATTATTGCAATTTTAAGTACCATTGCTGACTTCAGCGCCGAATCACCTACCCGTTCAGATGAAAATACCGCGGATATGCGTTTAGGCACTGGCCGACTTCACGGTCTTAATCTTAGCCAATGGTTAAGGCCAAATCACCGCTTTTGTCGTAAGTCTGCTTTGCTCGATTCAGGCGCGATCACAATGCTCCAGCGACATGGCTTCGACTCATGGCCGTTACGATGCCATGAGGTGACACTTGGAGGACTGAATAGCTGTGACGCTCGCAACGTTCAGAAATGAGTTGGCGGCTTAGGAGACAGAGGGCTCCCTTCTAAAATCACTGTTCGCAGTTTGGTAATTGAGTAGTTTCGAATTTCAGCCATCTTCCATGCACTGACAGTGTTTGATTGGCAAGTTCTTGTCTCCCGGAATAAGTATCGCAGTTTTGACAACATGCCGAGGAGCACTTCTTTTTCCAACAGACCACCATATCATCAAAATTACGGCTGAAGATATGAATTCGAAGTTCCCAATTGACGTTGGAACATCTATACGCCGCATTGCGAAGAGCGGTAAGATAGGAAATCCCTTGACCACCGGGGAGAAGCAGTTTGTGGTCATCCGCCTTGGCGATGCTAAGTATATCGCAGGCTCCACATCCCTCTCATAATGAAATCCCATACCCCACGTCTTCGGCGATCATGCATCTCCCCGCAACGGAACGCGTGCTCCGATATCGATGGACTGACCTCCATCCTTCCTGATAAAGGTCGACGAACGACTAGCAGACGATCCAACAGCCTCTTCAAGATGTCGACCCCCGCTGCCCTCGTTCCATCGCTCCCTGTTGTAGCCAAAATCATCCTTCAACCCCCCTTAATAGGCTCCCTCTTTGCCATGCTGTAGGTGTTACTCGACGCCGGAGGCAGAACGCTGTTACTCATCGTGAGCAGGGTTTATGGGATTACTTGCTTGCAGACATTTTTCTACTTCCAAACGTACCCTCATGATCCGATTTTTATGAAGCTGACAGTACGTCGAATGTGACAGTAGCCCACCTATACTGATCATTCTTTGCAAATCCAAGGTGGCATTGATATGGTACCTGAAGTTTGATCCTCTTCGATGGAGAATAATTGACACAGGTTTGCTTCAGGATTTTGGAAACCGTGCATACAGGATTTATGATCAGTTTCCTGAATTTCTATCTTATCGAGGGTTTCGGCAACTCGCTGGTAGCTAACTCTGTGAACTGGTGCGTCCCGAGGTCATTGACATATGATCCTGGTCTGAAGCTTTTGAACGCTCTCAGGGACCTATTGGTTCGTTTCGTCTTTTGTACTATATCTCTGCATCGATGATTGATTGAGAAAATTGGTCTGACAGGCTAATTTGATAACTGGGGTGGGTAAAAGCCCAATCCGCAAAGTCGCATTGAAGCGTAATTGATTCCGCAAACATTCAGTTCGGTGTCCTCTATACTGTCAACTTGTGAGAAAGGTCTCAGTGACTCTCGAATGCCGCGAATCTTACTTCTGCTAGGTACTATACCTGGCGTAGCTGGAAATGTCAGCGCTTTCCTTCCTTGCATCCGTGAAGTTTGCGGGCGCTGACAGTGAATGCACTGCAGTGAGCAGGAATTGTGCAGTCGGTGTTCTATTGGTCAGACCTGTCTTATTTTCACGCCAGTGAGGACTAATGACTCCTAGGCTGTTCTCGCCTCTGTGCGCCTCGGTGAGTGCATATAACAACATCACGCAAATTGGGTCACTTCCTCACCCTCGATCACGCGCCAGCTTTTGGTATAGTAGCAGCAGCATTCTGGTGCGTCATTGAATTCAGAGGTCCAACTCAGCTGAGTACCAGAGTCGTTGCAGCTTTCCCTACGGTCGGACATGGCAAACGACTCGACAACATATCCTTGTGAGCGCTTTCGCTGTCTGCTCCTGCCCGCGTGCGTCAGCATAACTTCAACCGTTGCAGTGGGGTATTACTAGTACATTAGCCCTCGGTACTGTTGAGGACACGCTAGCCGCTTGTATCGTGGCGTATTACTTGTACACTGGACGCTCCGGAATGAATAGGTAAATTCCCTGAACTTCTCCGAAGAGCTGATACTCACACTCGAAAATGATGCTCAGTACGAATCATATTGTCGGTCGTCTTCTGGCGTACACCATGGCCACTGGTGCACTGACAGCGTTAGTCATCTCCCCAAAGTACTGTATACGGTCCAGCGACTAACTTCTTTGTGTTGTTAGATTATTTGAGGCAATTGAACTTGTACTCGTGAGCGCCATGGTGTCGCCCACAATGAGGAAGTACTCACTTTGAGTTGTACAGTTTCTTGTTTATCCCAACAACATTCTCTATCTCGGATTGGTACTCGTGCAGACAAAACGTGAGCTTCAGTCGAACTTTGCAAACGAACATGGATTTACCATTGTGCCATAGTATATGCCAATTCACTTTTGATGTCGTACGTCATCGATCCTCTCTTAGTGAAATACATGGCTTACTTGTTTGGCGCAGCCTCAATCTACGAAAAACCCTCACTAAAAGGAAGAGATTCACAATCGGCCCTGGTGCGATCGGGATGAATAACCTGCACTTGCCAGCAACATTGAATCCCGGGCAGTCATCGGACGGTCAAAGTTCAGATATGAATGTATGCCGCCTTTTTGTTGTGGTCACCTATGACCTGACATTGTACTATGCGGCTAGATCTTGGTACTTGGTCGAGACGTCAAGCCGACGAACATCAGCCACGAGTTTTCGGAATCGTCCCCTTCCTCCACCATTGCAAGAGACGAGTCCGAGTCGGGGCAGAATGATTCCTTCTAACCTAACTTTACATGTGTGGCACACATCATTGCATTCGAACATTTAACATATGCACTCCCTATGCAGAAGCTCTCTATGTCAGAGTCCAGCTTTTTCTTGCCTTTTGTTTAGACAGCACTAAACTCCTCAGTAAACAGTAAAGCTGTACTGCTAGTGTACCCCGCACAGAGGCTCTGAGAGAGGAGACTCAGGAGTTCGGTTAAGCTCTTCAGACCCCAAATCTGTACGTATACCCTTTGTTTTTAGTTTTAGAAGACACGCACCCACACTGGAACGTGGCGCATTTGAAAGCCACCTTGATAAGTGTGTGTGGCCTAAGGACATCGACGGTATGCTCAGCCTGAGGCAGGTAGTGAATTCAGGAGATAGGCCTGATTCTTGGCAAGCAGTCGGGACTTCGCGTCCGTGGTGGCACAAGTGAGCTCACTCAGGCTCAATTGTGGGAGTGGTTTAGTAGTATCATGGCCTACTTCGCACGCTGGATGGGAGTCCGAGGATATCTTTCTCGGCCAATCTGAGATTGGGAGATCAGCAAAAGCCTGAATGGGAACTGGACGATGACAACTCACCTCTCGGGGGTATGTGAGGTGAGAGCGACTGCGGCCTAGCCCTCAGTTGCTGCGCCAGTATCTATAGCAGAGGCGTCCGATTTGCTGCTGTTCTGGTGCTGGGAAAGCAACTAATTCTCATATACGCGGGAATTGAAGAAACTAGAGCTGAGATTCTGAAATTCTGAGAAGATAACAAGCCTGAATTTAACTCGGTACCGAGTTGTTGACCCGCCTCTTTAAACTTCACCCGCTACACTGGACTGGATAAGCTGTGCCAAGGTCTCTGGGTTCATCTCTGGGGTCCTTGCGACGATTCGACAAGGGAAGGGAGCAGGATGACTATAGATGGTCAATAAGGCTTTGTTCTGCAGTAGAGTGGTGAGTTCGACACCCACGAAGTGAGGCCGTTGGTCCATCGCGGTTCGATTTCTATACTTTCACCATCCGGCCCTTGTGCTGGTAGGAGTTTGAATGTGGCAAGAATTGACACCATTGCAGCCCACAATGACGCATCAGCTACATGGCGTCCCGCGCAGATCCGCCTCCCAAAACCCCATGCAAAGTTGACGGTGTCGCTGGTCAGTTTCCCATGCGCAGAGATGAACCGTTCGGGCATGAACTCTGAGGGCCGTGGGTACTTCTTCTCGTTGCGAGACATAGCCCTGCATCAACACAAGAAGACGGGGATGTTGACAACGGCGTAGTCAAAGTGGACGTGTGCTCACCATGCATTTGGGACAAAGATCATTCCTAGGCAAAAAAAGAAGTCTGATGAGTTGATGCTTCGATAGATCCGAGGTAGGGAAAACCTTTGGGTATGGAGTAACTACGATAGATATCATTGTTAACTGCGGCATGAGGAATGCCTAAAATAAAGTTATTCAGCATCTCTTCCTGGGTTTCAGAGTAAATGCCGACTCAGGGGTGCCACCGGGTGCCATCGCAAAGTCTCCCTCAGCACAGCCTCGACGTATGGAAGCGATGGCCTGTCGTTGAAATTGGGCAACCTGGTGGTTCCGATCATCGCATCGATCTCCTTTTGCGCTCTTTCTTGGACGCGGGGATTAAGAACCATGGCCAGCATAAAAACCAACATCGACGACGTTGTCTACCGCACAACTGAGATACAAATAGATGAAAAGGGAGCTATGCTTACCGTCTCGGAACCCGCTGGGCACGCGTCAGACTATGGGGCGCTGAGTTCAATCTGATACAGCTTACCTCCAAATGCAGTCGCAGATGACTGCTTGATAGCTAAGACTAATTCTGGATCTGCATTGTGTATACCTAGCTTCCGCAGAGAATCGGAAGCCAAGGATTTCCCTACTTTCCCGCTTTCCTTTCCAGGGGTCAGTGACGATCCGCCCAAAGGCAAAACTTCACTCACAAGGCTTTCAAGCACGTACTGGAAGGGTTCATCGGCCATCTTCTTGATATATTCGCGGCAGATTTCGATGTTGCGTCGCAGGCACGACCCAGGCATCCACTTTGGTAGGTACAGGACTGTTAAGGGGTAATCATGGGACACATTCTTTGATCAAATGATATTTCTGGGACTTACGGAACGGGAAAGCTGACAGCAAGACAGAATTCATAGGGGATAACGTCTTGAATACCAAATCCATCGTGCTCTCAATCCTACTAACGAGTGGGTCATCTTTTTCAGCAACGTCCCAATCATAGGCAATTGACAGAGCTATAGAGGCTGAAAATCTTCAGTTCATTCAGCTGACTACCCCGAGAAGCTAAGGCAAGAAGTCACCCACTTCTGCAGGGATAGATGATAACGTGATGGAGTTTCGAGGAGTTCCGCCAATAGCCGTCGTGCTTTAGCTAATTGCATGGGATGATAACTAGTAGCAGCATCGGCTCGCATGACCTGGTGATAGAGTTTCCTATGCAGTCTCCAGCGCTGCCCATACGGCAACCGAACCGTGCTGAACCCGAGACCGACCCTATGCTGCGATGTCTTTCAAGATCCACTACAGGAAACATCCGAGGACTCACGGCTCAGTGATAGCGGACACCGCTCTGTCTGAGTAGTTCTGAGAACGATGCTCGAGGAGCTCTTTTGCAGTCTCCTCGGAGTTGATGATGATCATTCCCTGTTTAAATAGCTTGACGTATACAAGGTCCCCTAGACACGGATATGACCACCCAGTGCTTGCCGTCATAATGCCACTCATCATGTTGGTGGTGAGATCGACGTACCATACACTGTGGCCCATTCAGTATAGGTCTTCCAAGGTTCCCCGTCTCGGATTTGCAGTGCGTTGCCAAAGAATGGCAGACCGCTCGGACCTGGAGGCAATTCTCGGCGAGATACACGTTCTCGCCTTTTCTGTTGGATAAGGCTCCATGCACTCAAGGCAAACAACGCTAGAGCAGCGTTTTGGGCATTGTCTGAAAGCCAGGTAGAGATCATGGTGGTTTAGGAGGGCCTTCCTCGTGTGCTATTCGCTCGGAATGCATCGCAACCGATTGAGCGGAAATGGTCATGAGCTTGAATTACGTAGGTGCCTTCTCTGACGCAAGTACCTTTAATTTTCCCTCTCACAACGGATTGGGATATCGAACGGGTCTAAACGTTGGACAAAAAGAGTTCTCGAACGCTCCAGGGCATTCTAGATTTGCCTGTATTCCGTTTCGACCAATATTCAGGTTTAGACCAGCACAAAACATCACAAAACCGTTGTGTCTCATACCGTGGAGCATGTATCAGAAGTACACCAAGCCTACTATCGCCATCGATTTTAGCAGGTGGCCGGACCGTCCAATTTAGTCTCTGCACGTCCAGTGCTCAGGCCTTCTGCCGACAAGCCTGCAAGGAGTGGTGGATGTGGGGTTATCTTGCCTTGACTTCAAGCCACAAAGTCCAAACTGCATAGTTAAGGACGAAGTTAGTGACATGAATTGTTAGTTTATTACGTAGCGGGGAACAACTGGCCCATCTGCAACCTGAAGACGGCCGAGTTATCATTTGTCTTTCTTCTGCACTTTGAAGTTTGCAGCAATCTCGGTCCAAAACAGTCACCCAGCTCTGCGAGGTGAGTGGGCTATAATTTCTAGATGGAGTAAAGTTAAGTCTTTGGGCGGGCGGCTATACGCGGCACTGCTTCTTGTCTCTCCGTTCATCCATCGTCGTTGGCACCGACAACGACAACGACACGACTTACCAGCATTCTTTTCTTTTGCTCACCCACCCACTGAATCATGATCTAACGCTGACGGTGGATCCGCAACTTTGTCAACTTTGAAGTTCGTGAGAAGGACTCTGCTTCGAGAACTTGACAAGCTACCTCAGGGTCTATCAGCGGCCTTAGGCCTTAGTAGCAGGTGGGATTGCTGGGCACACAGCCAACAGCGGAAGCAAAAGCAAAAGCGCCAGCTCTGAGATCTGACCTCCCCTAAGTTTTCGTCACAATCCTTATTTCAACTTGAAGTTCCCAGTCAATCCGCTGATATCTAAAGACAGAAAAAGCGCTGGTCTCCCCGTTGCCCTATGGTCCTGAAATTTCGAACCAATACTGCTTGCAGGCAAATGGCCCTTCATTACCGCACGGCGTTCCGCACAGCAAGGCTGGAGTCATCTAGCGGGTATGGCTACATAACGCATTGTTGTACTGGAATAGCAGCATCGGCGCAAACTTAGACTCATATCCCGTCTCAGCAAAGATCCGTAAATCATGGCTGCCATGGTGTTCACGTTAGCCTAAGATCGTGACCCAAAAGCGGCGTGCGCTGCACAGGTCCGTCTCTGAGCTCATCAGTTACCTACATTATGAATGATGCTGATGCACGATCCATCTGACAACACATCATTTTCCATCTGGTGGACGAATCTCTTTGAGCACCGATCGAGAATCATCATCTAATAGTCGCCGAGAACTGTCCTTGTACTATGCGGTACAAATCTACTCTGAGCCTTTCAAGTGTCCTGGGTAACATCATACCATTGCCAAGCCAAGCAGGGCCTTTTAGGATAAGATGGCTTTAGCTGCATCAACGATGCTTGCGGCGTAAGCCTCGATGTAGTTCTGGTCCCAATTGTCTTCGGCCTGTGTCCCTCAGTGAGTGAGCGCCGATGAGAAATATGACCACAAATAATTACCTGGATCTGGATATGAATCTGGGACTTCCATGTCCAGCAGTGAATGTTCCTGCAATTTACGACGTGAGTGTTGAAGATAGACACGAATATCCACAATTTAACTCACGGGTTTGCGCCAGTCCAACGATGGCCAAATTGCATGTCGAGGAGTTCTATAAGGAGCTTTCCATCAGCAGACTGACCATACGTCAAAGGCAGCCGTCTCTGCACATCGGCGAGGTTGGTGATCGTCGTGGCGTAAGGATTCCTAGGGACTGCCTTTTCCGTTGGGGGTTTCTGGAGCATGCCGAGCGCCAGCCACTGTCCAGTGCAAGGATGGTCGGTGTATTCCTGCATTTGTGCTTTGATGAGGCCCAAGAGAGTAACCAATTTCTCGCGCCGAGTTCCCGTCAAAGCAAGTTCCTTGGCGGTGAGATGGAGAGGAATCCAGACGTGGGCTGAGATCCAGTGGGGCTTGGTTTTGTATTGAGGCTCGAGTCTACTCTCCAAGGCAACGCTATTGTGGGATTAGTGATGGATTTTGTAAAGAAGACAGCAGCCTTACAAGGTCTGTTCGTTCGTGATGTGTGCTTCAGGGTCGCCCTCAGGTAGAGGGTTGGTTTCGAGGAGAGCAAGTATCTGAGCCGCTTCAAAGAGGTGGCTTGCACTAAACCCAAGTTTCTTCGCTTCAGCGAAGAGCTGCTGGGACAGTGCCCCATCAACCTTGAGTATGTATCGGATCGCGCTTGCAGTTCCTTCACTAGGGATTGGCCTCTGAGGTATGAGTCCATGTGGAGGCTGAAAGGCGAACAACTCCGTTAGCGCAATTTGGAGAAGAGTTTTTCGGACTGACTTTTGGTGCTCCATAAAGCGATTGGATTTTCGCACCCAGCGCCTGGCCACTTGGGGTAGCCCACTCGGGCTTGATCCCGCCAGTTACAATCAATGGCCCAGCTGGCAGGTTCTGATATTCAGTTCCCCAAGCCAGCCTCTCCAGTTGTTCGCTCTGGTCCCCAACAATCCATTCAAACGTCTGCTTCAAGACACCAAGAGTAGGCCACCCATCCATGATCGAGTGGGGTCCATGGAAGTAAAGAGCGTACTCGCCATTGCCGACCTGGAGGTAGCAACGCCAGTGCACGTTTGTTCCAGACTTCGTCACATGCGGGAGCTTAACGTTCCGGTTTGTTTCCAGTATGAAGTCGTTCACGTTGATGGCGCTCGATACCTTTTCGACCACAACAGCGTCAGCGAACCATCTGTCTATGTCAGCGCGGGAGGAAACTGGGGTATACACCCAGGATCGCAGTTCCTTGTGGTGAACACCTCTCTCCAAGGGCGCAGCGATGATAGGATAGGTAAAGCTGAGTTACGTGCGATAGGTCAAGTCGGCCGTTCGATAAGTAGCCGTGACAACCTACCGCAACTTCCCGAGGGCATATCGTGTTCGTGCTTCGAGTTCTTGGGCATCGAAGCCTGGTGCTTTGAAGGGGACGCCGATTACCCATTGAGCGAGCCTTTGCAGACATATTAGTACGTTAGTCAAGAAAAATTAAACCGGAGATACATGCCCATCATAAAAGCCTTCATATTGATCATACAGTAGCTCGGATCCTTCCAACAGCCTTCGCAAAACAATTAGAACCAGAGATTCATAGCTATCGACCAGCTCACCTTGAATATGCGGCGGGCTGGCGATCCAAGATGTTCCATCCCGGGGGAGTCAAGATGCTCATGTTTGAGAGTGTTTGAATCAACGGTGATAAGGTAGAGTCTGATGTGTGGGGATCACGCCAGACAGTTACACCGTTTTATGGGCTATAAACGAGTGATTGGCTTGCTTATGGAAAGCAGCGGAGCACTTCCACATCAGCACTACCACACTCGAACGTTGGAATATCAATCACTTCTACGATCAGATCGGCTGATGGCAAAATATAGCTGTAACAGCAGGCAGCGCATCTCGCGCGCCTCAAAAAGGAGAACAACCTCTGGAAAAGTAAAATGAAAGGAAACTGCCACGCATTTGATTTATTTGCTTGTGGTCGCCATCCTGAGAGATTGAATAAAAATACACAAACTCCCGCAGTCCAAACTGGGAGGGCTCCCTCCCAATGCCCGCTGCCCAGGAAGGCTAAGAACCGAAGATGGTACGCAAGGCAGCATCTGTAAATGATGGAAGTCAGCCAAAGATACTGACCTTGATGAAGCTTGGATACCGCGGACTACTTATACGTGCATGTTGGCCTACCGAGTTGTCTAAGGCTGTTGTTTGAATTTGTCGCTCAGCGGCTTTGGCCGGCATATCTAAAAGGGGCCATTGATGATGACGTAATCCATGACTTTTCCTTCGTCGTGGTTGGTCGAATGCTGAAACCAAGAAGTATTGATCTCAATCGAGTCTTCTTGGGATTCGAGCGCAGCTTTCCCCCTGGTAGCGCTTGCATGACGGCCGCTCGGGCTCCCCGCTGGTGGGACCTGGCCGGGACCCTTGAATAGCTGATCATCAAAAGGGGCCTCAACATCGTGACACAATTAACCAGTTCCCGAGAATCAGCGCCCGTACACCGCACGGTGAACAATCAACCAGTCGGACTATTGGGCACTCCCGCGCCTTGTTATCGCGGACTGGGAAATGGAAGCTGATCCTCTAGGCCTACAGCATCACGCGGTCTATACTGGGCACTCCCAATCATACATAGCCATGTCCTCTGTTATGTAGAGAGCCTCCGACGCTCTGGACATCAAGACCTCATTGGTTTCACCCCGATCTCTGTGAGCTTCGCTCTTGTTCTCCAGAACACCATGGCACCACACAGGCAAGGAGCAGGCTTAGAGCATCCACGTGATGCTCGGCCCAGCGTCGACCAACTTCTAGGCCTCAGATATCCCTCCCGTCAAACTGAGTCGATATTCGAGGAAACAGCTGCTATTCTGAGCTCCGACACCGTAATGCAATTATCACTAGCTGACAGAGTTCGCTTTGTGCTTTACGGTGTCGGAGCTCACTATCATGCCCGTCTGGAATGCGTTCACCACGCGTTCGCTGAGCACGCGGCAAATCGGCCGGATGCTGTTGCTGTTGAACATGGTGAAGAGAAAATCACGTTTCGAGACCTCGACCGCCTTTCCAATACCCTTGCCCATGATCTGCGTGTGCGGGGTGTGTATCCCGGCCAGCGAGTATGCCTTCTTGTCCAACGCTCGATAGCCATGGTTGTTGCAATACTTGGTGTCCTCAAGGCCGGCGCCTCCTATGTGCCCCTTGACGGCGGAATAGCGACCGACCAAACCATTAAATTCGTCCTCGAAGACTCTGGAGCAAACCTTGTGCTCTGTCTCTCTTCGTTTTCGCACAGAGTTCCGTCCCATGTTGAATCCATATCGCTAGAAGGGTTTATGCAACGCAGCGGCAGTCACGCTCTCCCTCCAATAGACCACTCTTTTAGTGACCACGAGGTCTATGTCATATTCACGTCTGGTAGGCCTCTCTCTTTGCCTATTTAACCTCGTAGACGTATTAAAAGCATCCGATCAAAGGTACGACCGGCAAACCGAAGGGTGTCAGCATCAGCCACCGGAATGTGATGAACTGTTCGTTATTCCCTCCGTCCTCGGCAGTCATAATTAAATTAAATCACTTCGTGCAGTGTTGTCGCTGGATCCCGGGAAGGTCGGAATGCGACCCGGGGCAAGGGTCGCTCAATTGCTGAACATTGCTTTCGATATGTGCGCTTGGGAAGTACTGGGATCCCTGATCAATGGTTGCACCCTATGCATCCGAGGCAAAGCTAGAGAAGACTGGGAAGCCGTCCTTCGTACTGTCGATGTCGTCATCTCCACTCCAACCATCCTCCAATGCTATCGAGCGGAGGATTACCCAAACGTCCGTTCTGTTGCTACCGCTGGCGAACCGTGCCCCCAGGCTCTCGCCGATAGTTGGTCACGCACAGCAAACTTCTTCAACTCCTGCGGACCTACAGAGGTAAGTACTATTATTCTTGCACGTCTTACTTCGCTGAGCCTCTTTTAGACTACCATCGTCAACACTGCCGAGGTTCACGAACTAGGAAAGCCTATATCAATTGGACGGCCAACTCCAAATAATCGAGTCTATATCTTGGATCAAGACCTGAAACCTCTGCCCATCGGTCAGGTTGGTGTGATGTGGGCCGCAGGGCGGGGTATATCAGCAGGTTATCTAAAGCGACCAGATTTGAATGAGGAGCGATTTGTACCAGACCCCTTTGCAAGGGACGGGTAAGACCGAGTCACTCGTGCAAAGAATCTTTGTTGACTCTGGATACCACATAGAAGTTGCATGTTTCATACGGGGGACCTTGGTCGGTGGACTGAAGAAGGTCGGTTACAGCATCATGGGAGGATAGATGACCAGGTCAAGATCAAGGTATATCTTCATTTCAGCAAGTCAGACAACGAACACCTTCAATGACTGTCCCTATTAGGGCTTCCGGGTCGAACTTGATGGGGTGGCGGCGGCCCTGCAGAGTTACCGAGAAGTGACCCAAGCTGTCGCCCTACTTGTTGACAAAGTACTCTGGGGCATCATTTGCCCGTCACATCTCGATCTTTCCGCCGTTCGGAGCGCTGCATCGGAGGTGATGCCTTACTATGCGGTACCGACACGTTTCTTGCCCCTGGACCAATTACCAAAGACAAAGTAAGACCATAAACATTTGACGTTCCTAGTGCGGGGTCTCTAATATCTCGAACTTTCAGGAATGGAAAGGTGGACAAGGCCTTCCTACGCGAGCTCATCTGTAACTCGCTATCACGGGAAGCCTCATCATCGTCAAGTTCAAAACCTCAAGCCCCTGAACTTGCGTCCCGCGATCCCAAACCGGGTAACATCATAGGGTAATCAACCCTCCCCATATATTATCCGTTTCCCCCCCTTACCTGTAGCTTGGACGTGGTATGTATTCATTGATCTAACCTATTTAGAGCGTTGGTCGTTTGGGAACTGTTCATTCTGTAGTTGTTTACCATGTATTATTTTTTCTTTGATTTTAGGGTACGTACACTGACTGTGATTGTCCCACGGACTGGAATACACAAATTTAAAATTAAGCCATCGTTGGAGTGAGAATACCGGGATACCCTCTTAAGTGACCTTCCAAATCAAGCACTGCAGCATCAGCCTGAGAGAGAGAGCGATGCTCGCGGGCCCGAGCACTAGTGATCACTCGCTACGTTATCAGAAGCGCCGGTCGTACGAGCCGTATTCAAGGGGTTGCATTACTGATAACGCGTACTTACCGCACCATGAAACTGTGTGAGAGCGTTGGCGCAGTCGGAGAGCGGCGGGCGTGACGCCGGGAAAATTGCTTCCGCTGGCATATGGTTCCGCGTCTGATCGAGATCAAATTTTGATCGCGAAATCCCTCGTGAGAATATTCAGGGGCTAATGCCGATTCCTCTATCCACGTACTGTAACTCAGGGGTCGTCTTAATACACCCTACTACCATGGTTTTGATAGCGGCTCCAGTGGATACAGGGGCACGAAGTACATTTAGCTATGTAGCCAGTGCCCTAAAAGCTGCGGCCATAGCGTTGTAGATATTATATGAAGATACAGGGTTCGGTACAAATCTATATACAGTGCTATCACAATTAAGCTAACGTAGGGTCTGTAGATAGTGCATCTCAGAGGCCGCTGATTTTTTGTTCTGGAGGTTCCTGGGTAGCCACTCTGCTAAGCTCTTTCTGTGCAGAACGCTCTCGCTCTATCTCCTGCGTAACGCTGATCACAATGGGATGACGAGACTGAGGAATGCATGATCAGAGGCTATCATTGGGTCACAAAGCAGGCACAACATACCTTGCGTCTTTGATCCCCCTCTCCGCCGGATCCCGTCACGGTATCCGATCGCCTAGCTCCGAATTCGAACTCGACAACTCCCTCGGAGGTTCTCATTTGATTGAGGAGTGCGCGGCTGTTCAGTCTATTTGACCTATGTATGAGCTTCGTTCAAAGACAATCTAACAAAGACATCTTACGCTGCCAGCAGCGAATTCAGGTATACTAAAATCGCAATGTCAGGGGTGCTTTTCTCTCCTGAGAATAAGATGCTTACATCCAGATTCGAAGGAATAAACTCCCATCCAAATATCTGAAAACGTTTTCAGTGAAGATGTTGCAGAACATACGAAAAAGCGCCCACAGTTGTTTGGCATTTTCCAGAACTAGAGGTATGACGAGTCAGACCGTCAGGAGTATCAGAGACTTAGATCAGAACGTACAAAGATACCCTCAATTAAATCTGTCAAGCTGCAGGTGGGAAGTCAATCGTTGATACAATCGCAACCAGATCAATCACCAGTCGTACCTGGTTGCCAGACCAGTTTCTGGACGCCGCCCGAATCAACATGGGGTCATAGCTAGTCATCTGTAGAGAACTGGACTCACCAATAGTATACACAATCATTTGGTCAATGATTCGTGTTGTCCTAGGGTACAAGAGTTGAATAGTATGCAGGTGAAAGTTTCAAGTGATCTTACTGTTTAAACCCTGTCTTGCGCCTCGCGTTTAGATGGTATGAGAGCGCAGCGGCAATCGTCAGATCACAGGAGATCGACACTGCGAGAATTGAGGTGATGATCCAGCTCCACTCATGCTCATACACGGTCACATTCTTCATGTAGTATCCAGCTATGCCGAGGGTCATGTTGAATACCAGGCGAACGAAAGCCAAGATAATACAGAAAGCTGGAAGGAAGCGATCTTGCGAGAGTCTGTAAAGCCTGACGATGAAGTACACCTGTGACGCGTCAGCCGCATACCCTGTGCACGAGTGAATATTTCTACCTGGACAGCGAACGTGATTGGTGCGCTGAGAACAACAGCGGTCACGGAGGTTGCTGGCAGAGTTACCAGCGTTTGCGGTTCTCCGTAGTTGGTCACTGTCATCGTCCACATTGCGGCAGTTAAGCACACAAGATGAGGGATTTGGAGGGACCTTCCAGGTGTTCAGATCGCATCAGAAGCACTCGGGAGAGTGATGGGAAACATACATTTCAAAAGCGACCTTGACATCAATTAGCTGTTAGCCTTCAGTGATGTGCGTGATGACAGTACATACGAGACCTTTGATCCTCCAACTATCATTTGGAAACTTCTTGTAGTACACATACATCTGTACGACGGCGCATCCGAACAGAACGGCCGCGATGACCACGCCAAGCTCAATTGGCCCCAGGATCGGGTTGGCGTCAAAACCTGCGATGGCCATGGTGTGTGCGCGATTGGGATATGTAGGCGTAAGCCCTATCAGCGACCCCCGCTCCCGGGATATATAGCGGCACTACCGCACCACGGTAAGCCCGCATGGTGTGATATTTGGCGGCGCATTCTCTGCCATGTTTCCCCATCAAACTATTGATAGCCCTATTGAGGAAACCGCCCATGAAGAAAGTTTGATCATCAGAGTGTTTCAAGATCAGAGTGATATTTTAGGATGCCCACAAGTTGCAACGAACGCAGATATCCACTGACCTCCCGGGCCTTTGTAAGCTATGCTCAAGACGGTTGTGTGATAGGCTCTGATAACATGTTCAAGCATGCAAACACCACGAATCCCGGCGCCCTCGTTGTTCGTTTTTCGCATCAGTGGTCCTGAGCTAGCTTAGCTTTCTGCACGGTGACCCACGCATTATCGATGTTTGTATAGAATGGCTGAGTCGCTGTCCGTGAAACAAATTCACTGGTTGCTACTATGGTTAGTACTACTACCAGTACCCAACCGAAATCAGACTGTGACTGTTTCAAAGAAGTTTCAGTGATCATTGATCAAGAAGTGCACCCCAGGGCGGGTATCAATTCACAGCCACCTGTCCACCGTGATGAATAGGCTTGAAGCTGCCGTATTCAGTACCGCACCCATCGTTATGCCATGGCCGAGATCGACGAAGTAAACATGCCTTACAACGAATAAGCACTGCTTGCTTCGTCATGGCACCGGCGACCCTCCCAGAACGACTTCCAGCTTTAGTGCCACTTCCAATCTTGCTCAAGGGCACCTATGCTAGTGCTCGTCCGACGTCCACGCACGTCACTTGTGGTAGGCATGCATCTGTGGGTTCCCCATCTGTGCGAATATTGATGGTTCAAAGTTCAAACATGAGAAGATGTCAAGTTGTGGTATATACGTTGCAGGTAAGATAAACATTATCCACATAAGCGGGAAATGCTGAAATGGGGAAGACGTGTGTAAAGTAAACAGAACGGCGATAATGAACCCCCATCCAAAAATAAAACGAAAAAGGTACTGTATGAAAACAAAAATACGGTATCAAACGCGCCTCGGGGAGAGCATAACCTTCCTATGCTTCTGTATATCAAGACCATCCTTTCCAAAATACCTGGGCGTTTCGAAGGACCATGCTTCGTTTGCGCGGGCCCAGTTTCCAAGACCATTGACATAAGTTGCGACTTGTGCATCTATCTCCTCTCCCCAGCTCGGAAGTAGGTCTATGTTGTCCAGGAATCGGGCCTCAAGGATTGCGCTATATTCTCCAATCCAGTCAAGGGCCTCATGAAGGTCGGTACCCAGATCATTCATGACCACGGTCACCGCATTGTGCCCATCATCGCCGCGTGCCTGTTCGACGTTGTAGGAGTAAACATCCTAAGCAGCACGAAGTAAGTGACGATGCTACAACATTCGATCCGAAGATTCCGCGTACATTGCCAATGCAAATTATATCCGTAATACAACGCTCCATGTCCACAATGACCGGATGATCCAGGACGTCCTCTGGAATGTCCATGCCGAGCTCGAGGAGGACGAAACATGGATAGGTTCCGATAGTGTCACGGCGAACGGTCAGGTAACTTTCGATGTCTCGAATCAGGTGGAGGTCCCGGTCTTCGGCCTGGACGGCAACTGCTGACGCGTAAGCTTCGAAGGACCTAATGAACCGTTCTTGAGTGAGTGGAGTCGGCTTCGCGAAGCGAATGGCTCGACTCCAAAACCTACAGAAAAGGTCAGTCACACGTGAAACACGCGCTGAACCGTGTGCTTACTGCCGTGTTATCTCACCAAGAGGTGACTCGCCATCCGGCCGAGGGGCATAGGGATTCCGGAGGGCATCCATAATGATGCTCGCCTGTTGATGGACCACAGGGGCAGACTCGCAGTCCGACAATTCATCAAAGACGAAAAATAAGTGCATCATGTCGCAGCATGCCCGTAGTTGCTCTTAAAAACAGCTTTCTGAGTCCCCTGTGTCCTCATCAAACAGATTTCCCACTCACGTTTATCGGCGATTGGAAACGCTAGCGACGTCAGCAAATCTACAGGACAAGGTGAGGCAGGATCCGCGCAGCTGCAAAGACGAACTCACTGAAGTTGCATTTATCGAAGGCCTTCTTCCCTTTTGCACTCATCACCTTGAAGCCGTTAATCCAAGCGCTTGATGACGCGCCGACCTCTTTGTAGTGGGGGTTGAGGTGTCGCGTCCACGGCCACTGTGTGAGGGTGTCTGGAAGGGTGAAGTGCTGCATGGCGAAGAAGCATAGACCTCTAAGGCGAAGGGTCCGCAAAACCGGGAGCTTCGCCTTTATGTGGGAGGCTCAATGCATATGACATTATTGGATTATTGGATTTGAGCACATATCACGATTCGGATCCGACCTGTCCGAGTGTCATCTGTGCAGCTAGCTTTCTCCAAGACCCGGGCTGCTAGCTGGCTTCTTGGCGACGGTACCAGAAACATCCAGTATGATGTGAAGGACTGGTATTCTCCATATCTCATAATCTCATAAATTATAATGGTGGATGACACCGTTCACATTTCTCAGAATTTGACTTTGGATCGACTTCCGGCGCCGACGCACAAGAACCTTCACATCGTCAGTGATCGGGTGATGACTGACAAGTTGGATTATGATGTTCAGCCTATTCCGTCGAAGGTAACGTCCCGTCCGAGGATTAACATTAGCGGAACGGGTTATGCACCCACGCTCACAAGGAGCTGAATAGTTTCCTTTGACTGGTCTAGATATCATGATTCTTAAACAAATTGCCAAGGTTCATGCACATGCATCGATCGATCACTACACTTGCCACTTAGGAAGAGGGTTATATTCGCGAGATCTTCGCTTGAGACTCGATTTTTACCCATGTAAGTAAGTAGGTAATCTCGCGTATCGGTATATGTCGTCGGTGCTTCTTGTCATTTTCTCGTTCCAAGGGAAACTTAGGCAAGGCAGGCTTGCTTGCCATCTCGATCTCGGTAGTGGGCTGCCGCATCAGAACAATCACAATGATTTAGTACGAGCAAGACGCATGTGAGCGCCACGTAGAACATTAAAGTTATGTCGTCACAAGCTGTGATCCACTGCGACTCGGCATAGGCCAAGGGAACCGATAATGCCAGAAAATCTCCCACAATATATGAAGACAAGAAGTCATGATTTCGTCGTGATTCATCAAATGATTCGTAAAAGCTTTGCAGTCGACATGCGACGGTCCTGCAATGGTATAAGTAAAGAGTGGGCAATAAAGCGAAGGACGAAGACGAGACTTCGCAACCGGTATGTACAGGAGGGTACACGCCAAAATACAACATGAGCTAGAAGAAGAATATAATATGTCCAGGAATCAAGTTGGCTCAAGAGCTCAAGAAAGGAGCAACGACGTTGCCAGAGAACGAAGGACGATATGCACGGCCCTCTTCCATGGAAGAGGGACCTGAGCCCATGCCCGCTTTAACGTCCTTGAGGGGATATACGTTCTCGACGTCCTCTGTACGCTGAATGCTAACTTCTATCTTTCTCGTCGCCATCGAGGGCCGCGAAACTCGTGCGGCAAAGGAGCTATGACTGACACTGGAATCCCCATGGTTTTTGGCAGTGCTTAAGACACCAACGCGTGCTATGATAAGCATCGGAGTTGTCGCCTGCCCTCCATTGCCTTAGCACAAAACGACTCAGCAGTCAAACGAAAACAGCTTACTGCTAGTTGTGACACCGGACTGATGCCCACGTTTCCTGCGACGTTGCCGCTTGCGTCCAAGGCAAAAAGGACGATGGTAGCGGTGGCAAAAAGAGCACCAGACTCGAGGACCGTGAACATAGCGGTCTTGTACCCTCCTGCAGAGCTTGCAGATGCCATCTCTCGATCAGCCAACCACAGCCGGTAAGCGATACCAAACGTGACAAGGCTGTTGACAGCGACATCCATGCCCCAGCCAGTCAGACCCCACGCTTGGACCGCGGTACTGAAGACGTTGGTGGAGGGCATGGTCAGGAGGACCGCGGCAACCAAAATGGTCCCTACATTGCGATTAGCTCAATCCTCCGGTGCTTAAATACTCGCTTATGCCCTTACTTACCGATGTGAATGCATTCCATGATTATCTAGGACCGTTCTCTGTGAGTACTTGGGTAAGGTTCGTCCCTCAGAAGCAGTCACTCACCGGCACAATACAGACTTTCCAGTTGCGCCCCCAGACCATGTAAAGCCTCCAGATCTATGAAAGGATGTCAGGAAGGTCGCTGTGAGTAGTGTGGGGGAATCTCACCAAAAGGATGTCTTGAGAAAACACCTAGGGGGAAATTATTATTGAGGGTACACAAAACCGGCGCAACTACCCTTACCGCAAAGTTATACAACATATTCTTGGCAGAGTACACTGGGTCTGACTCTATAGCAAAATACATGTCCGTCCCCGAAGGCTGCGAGGTGATCGCCGGGTTCGTGAAACCTTGTAGCAATTGCACGAGGGACAACGCAACGTGTGCACTGCACATCGAGAATAATAGTACAGTAGAAGCAAGAAGGGGACTAAAATTCAATTGCGGACGACTGCCAAAGACGACTATCGGAAGGGCTTACATGTTGATCTTATGTACGCGCGACAGCAGCACCCATAGGCAAGTCACAAACAAAATAACACTGTGGGGAGGTTGTTCGTTAGTGGCAGCGGACCAAAAACACCCAAAGTACTAACTTGGCACCTATCTTTCAGTCAGCGAGGGCATCGATTCAAGTGATCTATGAAGCTTACCGTAAAAGAGCGTCTCAATCCAAATCGCAATCAACGACATGCGACCAAGAGGGGGAAGAGCGGCATCCATTTTGGCGGGGAGGGGGACGGGAAGGGGGTACCAAGGTGGTGCTGAATTGCACTTATTCCGAGCTGCGCTATATACACGCCAGAAAATCGAATACTCTGACGTCTTCTCTCATATTTACCATACGAGATTGACATATCATGGCCAGATGCGGAGAGTTGATGCGAAGTGAGGATCCGCATGGCAAGTCGATCTGATGGGGTTTAGACAAGGTTTAGAAGCTCCATCGCAAGAAATAGAAGGTCAAAGCCCGCAGCTTGTCAAATGTGGAGTTGCTAGTTGGGTTCGGCGTGACCAGAACCATGCGATAGGCCGGGTCGAACTATGTTAGCCCGCAATGTGTTTGTCGATTACATTTGCGCGGCCGCTTGTGGATGTGTCGTCGGTGTCGGTGAATTTTCCTTCTGAGCTGTTCTTGCACAGCTGCTGGTTTGGGGAGTTACGGCATTTATATGAATGTTTTACCGACATCCGAGACTAGGAGTTTTCTAACAGGTACGAGACCATCGCTTGGCTTGCTCGGTTACGAGAAAGCCCGCATCAGAGCACCCACCGATACCCTCTATGGGCGGAATGTTATCAAGCAAAGACGAAACGCCTCGTGGGGGTAGAAAAACTTGTCCTTCGGCCCATTGACCTTCTAACCCTTCATCCTCGCCCTTCCCCCAAAGTCTCGCCATGGGTGCCAGCTTCTCTCAGTCCTCTTATGTCTCTGACGCGTCGACACTTGTGGATCAACATTATGACTATATAATCGTGGGAGGAGGTAGGATTGACGCTCCTCAGATCCAAGCCCTACCTGCGTAACTTAAGCTGACGTCGTGGGTAGGTACTGCTGGATGCGTCTTGGCCAGTCGTCTTTCTGAGGACCCCAGCCTCAGCGTGCTTTTGGTAGAGGCGGGGGGAAGGTTAGTCTGACCTGACAACCTCGATGGACGAATCTGATGACAGTTGTAAAGCCATGAGAAGGAGACGCTGTCGAAGATTCCGCTGGCTGCGGCTCAGCTGTTGAAGTCAGTACCGTAACTTAACGGTCGGTCCCGAAAGTTCTCATTTTGAGTGCGCAGGTCCCAGAGAGATTGGTGCTACATGACAGAGTAAGCCGACACCACCTATGTTCCATTCGTAACTTATCCTTGCTTAGGCCGCAGTCGGCGCTCAATGGTCGCAAGATCAATTATGCCAGGGGTAAGATGTTGGGAGGTTCGGCTTCGATCAACGCGTTGGTATATCAGCACTGCAGTCCATCTGATTTTGACGAGTGGGAGAGCAAAGGTCTAGTTGGTTGGGGGTACAGCTCCCTAGCTCCGTATGTGCCCTGTCACAGTTCTCGAAGCTCGATTGCCTACTGACGATATCCGTCAGATACCTACGAAAGTCTGAGAAGTTTACACCAAACCCCTTATACCCTGTGGATATCAAACACAGAGGGACCGCTGGGGTATGGCATACCACGTATGGCTATACTCATGACATCTGCGACAAATGGATGGAGGCCGCACAAGCGGTCGGAATCACCCGCATTCCGTGAGTGAATATGTAAATCTTCGTACGGTGTCATAAGACCGTTCACCATTGCTTTCAGAGATTTCAACACTCCTCAAGGGAGCCTTGGTGTTACGAAATTTGTTACTTTTGTGGACCAGGGGGGTCAAAGAAGCTCGCCCGCGACAGCATTCTTGACGAAAGACGTACTGAAGAGGAAGAATTTGACTGTTCTTGTCAACTCCCTGACAACTCGGATCTTGTTCAGCGACGATGGGAGTCGAGCGATTGGAATCGAAGTGGCTGCGGGTGAGACCAGCCCCCGGTACCAGATTAGCGCGAGCAGGGAGATTATCCTTGCTGCGGGTGCAGTCAACTCACCACAGTTGCTGATGCTGTCGGGCATTGGGCACAAGGAAGAGCTGGGGAAGCTGAATATTCCAGTGGTCAAACATCTTCCTCACGTCGGTAAGAACCTGCTGGACGTGAGCGAGATTTTTATCGTTTGTCGCATAATCCAACTGACGAATCGCTCTTTAGCATCCCATGGTTCCCGTGATATTCAGGGCAAAGGACGGATACACGCTCGACTACATGCAGAACCCGATCAAGGCCATCCCTGTAATGCTGCGGTGGTTCTTAACAGGAACAGGACCGGCAACTTCAAACGTGAGCACTTACCAATCTTTGAGAATGTAATGTTCACTTCGCTTTAGGGCGGAGAGGCTGTGGTATTTGTTCGCTCTGACGACAAGACCTTGTTCAATTCGAAGGTCGACGATGAAGATGGGTCAGGATTGATTGACAACACGTCTGGACCAGACG
This sequence comes from Hydnomerulius pinastri MD-312, assembly GCA_000827185.1. Taxonomy (NCBI): domain Eukaryota; kingdom Fungi; phylum Basidiomycota; class Agaricomycetes; order Boletales; genus Leucogyrophana; species Leucogyrophana pinastri. The sequence goes on along the minus strand of KN839845.1, from coordinate 542,749 downwards.
CTCCGGATCTTGAGATTGGGATCGCACCAGCCAGCTTCCGCCCCTTACCAAGGCCGAAGAACGGCATGACACTGGTAAGCGCCGTCGGAGATAATAATTTGTGTAGTCTGACGCTCCTGCTAAACAGATCCCAATCCTCGTCCGGCCTGTTTCCACTGGTTACCTATCCTTGGTGTCTTCCTCACCCTTCGACAAACCTAGCATCAACCCTGAATTCTTGGTCAATCCCGCCGATATGAGTATGATGAAACGCGGTGTCCGGCTCGCTCTTCGGACTGCTCGAGGCCTTGCTCTCAAGCCGATGCTCGACTTGAAGCCCGACTCGAACGACACCAAGGACATCTACTACCCAGGAGATGCTGACCCTGAAACTATTTCGAATGCCGACCTTGAGGAGTGGATTCGGAATAACTGTGAAACCGTCAACCACTGCGCTGGAACTGCACGAATGGGCACTAGCGAGGAAGATAGCGTTGTCGACCACAACCTCAAGGTCTGGGGAATCAACAACTTGAGAGTCGTCGACGCATCAGTCTTCCCTACGATGGTTTCCGGACACCCGGTGCGTTGTACCTACCACAGCTCTCTTTAAGGCGACGCTAACATGTTCTGGTAGACCGCTCCCGTTGTTGCCATCGCAGAAAGGATGTCGGACTTAATCACTAAAGACACGAAATGATTCACGATTACCTACGAGATGTATTCCTGTATAGTATTATCCATACCTGTTTAAATGACTTTTACCAAGTTTTTCAACAAATGAACCAATCGAACAAACAGAGCTCCCATCATCTGATAATGCATAGAACGATTAAGATAACTGGATATTATACTAAAACAAGGCGTTGTAGGAAAGACCGGAAAGAAATATTGTTTGGCATTACGGCCCGTTTGCGTGGAGATAAAACTCCTTCGTCTGATCGATGATGGCGCGAGTATTGGCATAACGTGGTTCTATCACGCATTTGAAAGGGACGGGATGGCTAAGATGATTAGTTAGACACCGCACTTAGCTATGAAAGGTAGCGCACGTACAGTGTAAGGCCAGTGTTCGTATTCGCCTCGTTGTTGGGGAGGTAAGCATTACCAGATTCATCAAGCGAGGGACGAATGCGACATGCCCACAGAATAGTTGCGAGATCAATGAACATGGTAGAGTTTGCAACATGCCTGCCTACGCATATCCTGGTGCATTCGGTAAGGGCCCGTCTGATTGGCTTTTACAATGTGAACTCACCTTCTTCCGTAGCCGAAGCTTGAGTGACTTTCATCCTGGGTATCGAGTACTGCGGGTAGTAGTTGGCCTTTCTCGTCGAGGTAACGATCGGGATTGAACTCTCGGGCATCGGGTCCATAGACATCTGGGTCCCTATTAATGGCCCTAAGGAAGGGTTAGCAAATCGTAAAAAAACGATTCGTTCCCAAGGACATACCAGATGTTGGCCAAGCAAAGCGTCCCTTTGGGTATAAAGTAGCCTTCATACCAGTCATCCTGAACCAAACCCTTCAGTATTCAACGATCACTCATGAAAAACTCTAACTACCTCAGTCAAACGATGTGGGAGACCTGCAATCGTTCATTAGCACCGGGCCAGCGATCAATAAGCTTTTTGAATACCTAGGGGAATAGGGGGGCGCCATCTGAAAACCTCCTTCACAAGAGCTCGCAAGTAGGGCAAGTTCTCGAAATCGGAGAATTCCGGCATCCTTGAAGCACCAATGACCGCATCAAGTTCCCGTTGAGCTTTCTCCTGCACTTCTGGGTAGTGCACCATGGCGACCATGAACCATTGCAGGGACGAATAGGACTGCGAGAGCTGAGTGTTTTATAAACCGAGACTGCAATAGTATATTTACCGTTTCAGCCCCCGCACCACTGTAAAGGGGGAAGGTCGATTGGTCAGGGGATACAAAGAACACGCGCGGGAGAACTTACTATAAACTCGCCGCAAGCCATGCTTTCTCGAGCAGATTTAGACCATGTTGGTCTTTCTGCGCTTCCAAAGATGCTACGAAACTGGGGTTGCTGTTTTTCGTCATCTGATGGTAGCTCATTAGAAAGCTATGCGCGGCAATATTGAGGTATCGGGACTCACTCTGTCCAGAGTATCCTTATACAGGGCCATGAACGTGTCGGAATCCTTCCTGAACCATTCTCGGGCCTCCTTCTTCCAAGGCGCCAAGAACGCTGGAAGGTGTTCCATCCAGGGGAAGATCTCGACCAGGAAATTACCGGGATATAAAGCGTAGGCAAGTCGATCCATGTGTGCGCGAATGTGGGCGATGGATGTATCCGTCTCTGATTTGAGTGGGGGGAGGTTGTACGTGACCGCCATGATCAGTGATGCGGTTGCTCTGGCGAAGGAAGGTAAGCTTGCTCCTGGTCATGAAGACGAAGAGCACCTATCACCTCTGTAAATGATTATCCCATGAATCGGGATCCTGCAAAAGGCTGTCGGCCAATAGAACCGCTTCCAAAGATTGGACGGCACTGAAGGTGTGCTGAATCTCCTTTGTTAAGCCTTGGTGGGCAGATTTTCGTTGTCTGCGCCAGCTATTGTCCCTGGGTCAGCGTTCTGAACCGTTCCTGGGTGAGACGTGCTTACCCATCGCCATACCGAGCGAACGCGATGTGGATACCGCCAGTCAAAGTTTCCGCGGCAACAATGCTGCGATGTCTGTCCGAGTACTTGTTGGCTCTACGAGTCAATAAATCCGATGCAACTTTATTTGAGTTGAGTACGAGGAACGACTGTCCAGCGATGGACATGTGTACGATGGGTCCTAAGGAAGGTTCAGGCCTGATGTGTTAGAAGGACGTATCTCGCGCTCACCATACTCATGTTTCCATTGCTCGAAGACCGCCCACGCGTTACGAGAGAGCTGGAATGCGTTTCCAAGGAACGGAATTCCAGGAGGGCCAGGTGGGCGATTGCGCTTGCTCGAAGAGACATATCGCTTTGTTAGAGCAAAGATGACCGACAATGAACATGCTACGATGGCCCAATTCATCTGACTGCGGGGCAACACACTCCATGTAAGGCTGCTCATTTTGTCTCCGAGTTGATAGAAAGCAGGGCTGCGGCTTTACCAACGAAGTGTAGGCAAAGTGTCTACGAGGCGCACCTATGTAAGTCGACTCGGAGTGGGGATATCTTCCACACGAAATCAAGGCGAGGGGCGCCTAGCTAGAAGCATTCGAAACTTCTGATATTGCAAAGTAAACTGTCATAGAACCGTATATTAGCTTAAGGCTTTGTGGGTCAAAGTTTGACAATAGTAAGTCGCAGATTGTTCGAGTGACTATAGGTGACTATCGTGACATACCAAATGACATAGGCGGCACAGATTCCGTGGAAGTACCCAGCCGAGCTACCAGTATCATGGGCCCAATTTCACCCGCTGTCATATTTGACATGGACGATCAGATTGATGTCCCGTCACAATTCTGTCATGCGGCAAATCGGAGAAGGAGAAGATTAATTACTTTATGTGAAATACTGTAAGCAAAAGTAAGTAGACTGTGCTCACCCTGACTGTTTGGTGCCACAAGGTTCTAGTGAGCCTCGGTCATCGCGGGCGCGCAAACCCGCACGAGCTAAAGACGCTAAGACTCATCGGAAAGAAGCAATGAGCTTGGCATGTCTACTCCACAGAACTCACCTCGGAGATTCAGGTTTGCTTGGCCGCTGTCATCAGGCCATCAGCAACTCTCATGAATCATGATGACTTGCCGACGAACGAACAATTCGAGTACAATTCGATGAGAAGCAACTCGCCATCACCATCAGTGAGTCAGAGGGAAAGCTTGTGGTGCATATGCCGTGGCCCCTGCTCCAAAACGAAAATCGATTCCCACTGGAGCCCACGTTGTTAACCAAATCCCAACTCTGTTTGAGATTAGCAAGTACGGCTAAGTAGTACTTGACACTGCAACAGGGAGATGTTTGACGGGCGCGCGTGGTGTCAACAGCTGCGAATTATGGCCGCCCGCGTATACTATCATCGACTATACTTTGCGTGCTCGAATATTCGAATGCTGATCCTGGACGACGCATTGAGAGGCTCTACAATGTACTGCTGAAGGCCGCAATTCATGAATTGTAACGTCGGGAGCAAGCCGGGACTCGGGAGCGTTGAGTTGCCTACGGCGGAAGCAAATAAGGAAATCCCCTGACGGGTAAGAGGGTACACACTCTATCACTCTAATTTGACAGCTACACCAAGACGGTCAACGAGGCGGCTTCAGAGAAGGGTCGCATGCAGGAAATAGCAAGCATATGTATACAACGATATTAAGAAACAAGCCCACGCCTCGATTGGCAGTACTTGTCAAGGAGGAAATGATAGTTCCAAGTACTGGCAGACCTCCAGTCATAGATTATCATCGACAAACAGCTGTACATACATTACATTTCTCGCCGTTATCGAAAAATCGCGCCACTTCTCCTGATCAATATGTTGACGGATGAACGAGGAAGGTCTGCAACAACAAGTGCGTCAGGGGCATGTCCAAAATGGTGAACACATGATGCGCACTCCACCGTCAATAAGTACTGTTTCACCGTTCACAAACCAGTTCGCTACAAGGAACAGAACCAAAGAACCAATGTCGCGCGGTGTTCCCCCAGTAGGGATGTCAGGGGGCGTGAGGGGCGGCAGCATCACGGTCGTGGCATGAGAAAGCCCTAGTTCATCTGCTGTTCCTGGAGCGGATAACTTCACAACGGAGATTTGAGCGTTGCGTTAAGGCTGAACGGACACATGTGCGTACCTCGGACTGAAAGTATCCTGCGATGGGATGAGAAGAAAAGACATGGGAATGATGGGAAACACTCACCTGGCGCGATACCATTGACCCTGATACCGAGAGGAAGGAATTCATGGGCAAGAGAGGAGACGAACTGAGCACTCGCGCTCTTGGAGAACATGTACGGGAAAGAGCGAGCTGCGAGTAGAGGTTCCTACGGGACATTGCCGGACTTGTGAGATGCAGTGTACGAGGATACAGAGAGCTTCGTACCTTCGTCCACGCACACCCACTGGACGTAACAATGATTTGCGGCACAAACTTGGCAGCTGCAGGATTCACCGTAGGATCAAGGGTCTTCCACTTCCCGAGTAAGGGAAGGAACGCAAAAGAAAGCCAGTACGTTCCAACGGCGTTAGTGTTGAAGACGTTGGAAAAGTCATCTTGTGACACCGAGTCAAAGTAAGTCTTGACATAAGAAGGTACATTGGGTTCGGGCCCTTGTAGGTTGGCAGCAGCGAGAATCCCTGCATTGTTGAAAAGAACGGTTATGTACCCTTCCCGGCTTTCGATCTCGTCCGCCAGGCGCTTGGCCTCGGACTATGAGGGTGTGGTTAGTTGGCTCCATAGACAGGATCATTTCTACGAGCTCGCCTTGAGTCTGATATCTCCTGCCAAACCAATAATCTTTCCAGATGACCCAGTTGAAGCGTTATTATACACCCTCGCGATGCTTCGGACATTGCCCAAGGATTCAACTCAGGCAGTGGAGGGCTCGGATCCATTTCACTCACCGATCCAGGTCTTCTTGTTGGGGACCTATGATGTACACTGTTGCACCGTTGGCAACGAGCGTGGTGGTCATCATCAGGCCAATGCCCTGAAACACAAACTTGTTAGCGAAGTAAGTGACTGCCGACCCAGTGGCCTTACCGTGCCCCCTCCAGTAACGACTGCAACCACACCAGTAAGGTCAAAGAGCTTTCCAGCACTCAGGCGATCGAGAACAGCTTCTGCCATTGTGAGAGATAGTGGTGGGTGAAGTCAGTCAAGCTGTATTGTGCTCTTTCACCTCGGGAGCGAGGTAGACACTCTCGCTACACTTCGGAACGCTAACTATCGCGTCTCAGATCGGCAGATTGTGAATCGTTTTAGCAAGTCATTGCCATCAATACGGCTATAACCTAGATCTGACATGCCAACGACGAAGCGAGCAGGGATACCGACCCACCAGATTACTGCGGCCGATGGCCTGTCCCACCTCGACAATGTCGCGTTGCAGTTTGAAGGACTTGCCTTCTTTCTTTTTCCAACCCCTCTTCTTTTGTCTCTGACAACATACCCACATTCTCCGCAATGAGCCGTCGCCACCTAGCATGCTGCGACCATGTCTCCGATGCACTCAAATTCCGAGACATGACACTAAGGGAAACCAAGGTGGGGCTGGTCCCTGTGCCACAAGTTGTGCGAACCTACCAAGCGTGCTGGCAAGCGCTAGCGTGAGTGATCTCACTTGGGTTTGCGTCAGCCAGCTTTTCCAAGGAGGCTCGTGGACTCGGACATGTCCTGGACTTGAGCGACGCCAGTGGCAATCAAAAGTCGAAATGCGGATTGCCTCGGATTGCCCAGTATTGAATCGAATTGTCAGTCGGCTATAACGTCGCCACACTGTTACTTGGTACTCTAAGAACCTTTGGCAACTTACCACCCCAGCTGGCCATGACCGCGGCCCGCAACGAAATGCTTCACCTTTCAGTTGTGCTACTGCAGCTCTCGTCTCGCTTTCCACAGCACCTGACCCTCAGGCAAATGTTGCCAGGCTTGTCCGGATCCTAGACAGAGCTTGGATAGATTGTATTACGGTGTGGCTGGTGGCTTGCTAACTGACACTGACGCGTCAGTTTCCTCTTAAAACTATCTCAAGACAACGCCGCCTAGTGCTTCCATTGGGTGCGCAATCAACCGGTGTTGCGCCTTCGGTGACCGTTCGCACAACCCAGCGAGCTTCTTGTGAAATTTGACTTGAGGAACCAAATTCAAATACGGAGGCGGCCGCTGATGGACTTAAATATGGCGTTACACAGAACGCTATTCAGGGTAAGCATAAACCCTCAGGTCTGCCTAGACTCTGGCTGGTCGCGATGCAAGAAGACGCCTCATGGCTACTGTGACTTCGCAGCTCACTGGGTTGTCCTCCTTCCCCCCTTTTGTAATGATGTATCGGGGATCCATTTCCCACCTAGGAAACTCCATAGGCCTGGGGTATCTGAGGGTATCTGATGGAACATCGTAGGCATGCGTGGCTCAATGATGGACGGAGTTCCCACGGGACGCATTCTGACTTCGCCGTAGCCTGGCGCTAAAGTAAGTTATCTTCCTCCGCAAAAGACTTAACAAAAAATATTGCTGAACATGGTTGTACTTGGGCGCCTGCTTTCAGATTGATCATTGGATACTTTATATATAAGTATAGACAAGGGCAGCATTTTATGCCATCACTCAGATGCACGTGGAAGGGAACACCATGGAAGGCCGGGGGTAATTTGCACTCAACAATCACAAAGGCGCTACCACTGTTGATCAGTTTTAGATGCAGGATGTCCTTCGAAAGGCCGTGATATCTGCGGCTCGTGGATTCTATCTATTTACATGCCCATCATGGCTGCGTAAGCATTTGCTTTAATAAACGCTGTCAGAGCGTTGTACCTTTCATCCCACCTCCCATCTCAACCTCCTCGACATGTTCGAACTCAGACATCAGCCGCTCAAAACCGTCTACCTCTTGTATTCGGTTGTATCGATTCTGTTCGTTCGGCTACCATTTTGGGTTGTATCCTCGCTTGTCCCAGCTTGGAGACCTCGTCCAACGTGGCCACTCTCACGAACAGTCATAGTATACGGTCTTCAAGCTTTTGTCAGCATTGCCTTTTCCATAGGCTCGTTCAGTGGCGACGATGCCGAGAAAAGTTCCAAGGATGCCGACAAACTCGGCTTCGTGTGGGTTGAGCCTGTCCCTGCTGAGCTCTTGAAGGGAGAGGTTGCCTCAATTGCTGCTACGAACAAAGTCGAGCCTGTTCGTAGGCACGGATACTGGTACGGAAAAGGTGTTGGGGGTGGTTCGCACGGAGGAAAGGCGCAGCCTGATGAGAAAGTCTTGTATCACTTCCATGGTAAGCTCGTGTAGTCCTCGTGCACGCGTCAAGAGTCCCTAATAGCGGCTCTCATTTAGGTGGCGGATACATTGTTGGTACTGTTCTTCATTGAATGAACCCGCACTCATGTCTTTTTAGACCGGAAGTGCAAGCCCTGCTGCGCAAACCGGGCCTGCAATGGCCGATCTCGTGGGCCACTTTTCGCCTGTCCTCGACCGAGCGTTCTGCATGGGTTATCGTATTTCGTCTTCTCCTCCGTTCAAGGCCGCAAACCCATTCCCTGCTGCGCTTCTCGATGCACTTGCCGGCTACAGGTACTTGGTGGAGACGCTAGGCTTCAAACCCAACAACATCATCTTGTGCGGAGACAGCGCAGGCGGTCACCTTGCATTCACCCTTGCCCGGTACCTCACACAAGAGTCGTTTCCTTCTCTTCTACCTCCCGGAGCGCTTATCTTGCTCTCCCCTACTGTGGATTGGGGCTGCACTCACGACGACGACGCAGGCTGCTCCATGACGCGTAACAAAAGTTCTGACTTCGTCGAACATTTCTTGCACAGCGGATACACCGCTCGTTCGTTGCGCGGGTCGCTCCCAGCCGAAAGCACAGAGAAGAACTCGTGGTTGTCCCCTGCCTCTCTCCGCATCGACACGAGGGGTCTGTACGCCAACTTCCCACCCACATACCTCATGGCGGGTGGGGCTGAGCAGACTCTGGACCCTGTTAAAACCCTCCACAACCGTTTGGTTGCGGACAATAATGCAGAGAGTATTATATACTTGGAGTATCCTGATGCGACCCACGATTTCGTCTTTACCACTTTCCAAGAGCCTGAGAGAACGGAGGCGTCGAAGGAGCTGGCAAGATGGGTTGGTAGTCTCTACGATACTAAGTAGTCTGTTAGTTGGTTCTGAATTTGGGCTGTGACATGTTGTTGCTGAGTTCTCGCTCTCGTTGCTTCTTGTACGAGCCTTGATATTTGCTTTCTGTTATGTAGGTACCGCTTGATAAGCAGTGTATCCAGTATGTCCCATGGTCTGTGTACAGTACTGGTATACGTTTGCTCACTGGCAGGCAGCTTATTAAACGCCCAAACATGGGCTGTTCTAGGACTCCCATGCGAGCACACGCAGGAACCGTAAATATAACCCCTGAGCACCACAGCCCTAGGAGAGTGATCATCAGAATCAGAGCGGGCGCAATCACTGGCTGCGCCCACGCGTATGAGAAAAGGTAAAGGAATCGCCGTCGCAGCAACGCGAGCACAACGGAGGTACGTGAGAAGAGGCTTGATACCATTAGACCGGTAAGTGCTAAGGAGTCGATATCGGGATAGAATGGAAGCGTCCGCGAGCCAATAGGTACCCTAGGAAATCTGAAAGGATAACTTAACTACGTGGGTCCCTGTATATGTGTGTTGCTGCTACATTATCTCGTCTATTGTTCTACCATACGCGTGAAGACGATGAGAAGAAAATCATGAAAACAATCAGACCTTTACATCCCTTCCAGTGGCAAATGTCTGCGACCGATCGGAAATGTTATCGAGCTCAAGTTCGTGAGTTCGAGGAAATTCGATGCGTGGACCTTCCATTCGAGAGCCCGCAGTTTGAACGCTGTGACCATCTCGAGCAGCTCTCTGCATGCTAGGTGACGCCGTGACCTGCTCGTAGGCCTTCGGTAACCCATGTGTCATTCCAAGCCCCACTCTGACCACGATCAAGAGCGGGCTCAATACCTAGAGGCAAAGGATGAACAAATGTCGGACCACGACACAAGCTTCTACGCACCGCAAGCTGCGAGGCTATATCCAACCCAGTGAAGGCCACCGGGCTATTGCCAACATACAGACCCAACATCACGACCGTAACAGCGGCAAATAGACCTCCTGATTCGACGACTGTGTAGATCACAGAAGCATATCGGTTGTACCGAGCAGAGACAGGATCATACAGAGCAGAAACTCTGCGGCCCATCCACCAGAGACGCAAGGCAATGGCAAGAGTTACTGAAACGTTGAGAGTAATGTCTAATGCCCATCCGCTTGAACCCAGGCGGGAAAACAGGGAATTGTATAACTGGGTGCCTGGTTGGGTGATGACGGCTGTGGCAGCATAAGCGCAGGCTGTTGGGTCATGAGTACTTTACAGAAACAAGGTTGGCGGGCCACGAACCCATGTGAGCACCTTCCGCGATGATCTGCCGAAGGTAAGCACGGGTGAAAGCGATCGTAAGGTTGAAAACAACTCACTGGGAGGACAACAACCTTCCAATTACGACCCCAAACAATGTAGAGGCGCCATATCTGAAAAGTGAGCTCGAGCGGGGGCGGTGGCTACGTATCGGTCAAAAGCATACCAGTACAATATCTTGGAGGAACACCTACATCGGTGTGTTAGAGTTGAGCCCAGAAACTGAGCAAGGTGGCCTACCAGATTGTCGTAGAGTACTGCCTTGAGTACAGCCATTGGCGCCGTCTGGCTAAGCCAGTAAAGGGTGGAATAGTTGGGCACATCGGACGGTGCATAGATGAAAGCTTCCAGCATTTGCCGCAGGGACGCGGCAACATGAATTGTGCACATGAGGAAGAGGACAGTCGAGGTGATAGAAAGCATCCTGACGAAGGAGAGTCAACGAACAGTCCTGAAGCGTGACATAAAACGTGCCATCTTGACTCTAGCCCACGCTTTTCACGCCAGAGGACGAACATGCAAAGGCCGTATATTATAACACTGGAGGGTCCAAGCGTTAGCGAAACCTCTTTGTCTCCGATGGGCGGAACATACTTGACACCTGTGGTATGCTCAGCCGGTCGTCGTGTCATAATATTATCGGACCTACCATAGAGCACGGTCTCCATCCAAATACCGATCAATGATATTTTTCCCATAGGAGGGAGGCCTTGTAGGACGTTGCTCGCCATCCCGTTTGTTGGTCAAAGTGACCAGGTTGATCCGTTGAGAACATCTAATATAGGTGAGGCAAAGCTAAAGGCGCCCGGGGCTCAACCGGGTAGGTCGGGTCAATTGAGGGACATGTTGCTGATGGTGCGATGCAAAAAGGAGACCAGGGCAGCCTCGCCACCGCATCGACAATGATAAAAACAATGATGAAGGAAGATTTTCCTCTCAACCTATAGCTATGTTCGTGATGCGATGGAATCAATGTTAGACCCAGCAGCATCACGATAATCCTCCATGATAGGATAAAACACCAATCTTCTTCAAGAGTCTGTAAGTGAATCAATAGTGTCTTCTTGCCCGGAGACCAATGTGTTTCAGCGCCATCAGGCTCCTGCCACCATCAAGAAAACCAGGGGTTGGGCTGTTCCGTCTGAATTAGTCTTCAGAGTGACCAATCGTAGAACATGCGCACGTTGCCTTCTCCGTACTTGTTTTCATCCTGCGAAGAACGCTGAAACACCAGTTGGCTCATGTACAAAAAAGCTGTCAATAAAGCTCCCCTATCACTGGCTCGGTAATTACCGGGCTCTGTGTACCCTTGTCCGCCGGCGCTTTGCATAACGTCCATGCACAACCTTCCGTTTTCGTGCCTTGTCGTGAGTTGACCTGATGGTTCATATTGCAGTATTGAGAACGATCGCGCTGTTCTATTGGCAAATGAGCGTCGACACCACGTTCGTGGTGCAGATAGGCGTTTGTCATAGGCGGCGTACGCCACTATGAAAAGTCGTCGTTGAACCCTGTGGCGGCAATCCCATTGGTGGGTAAGAATAACACTCATCTGACTTCTCGACCACGTGAACCAGCATGTAGTGTGGGGTATCAATATTCCACATTGACCATTCCTCATACCATGGCTGCGTTCAGTACCAAGCGTACGCTATATGACAAGATTTGGGACAATCACGTCGTGTATGTATCTCTCGGACTCGCTTTGAAGTGCGTTCTTTCTGAATAATTCAATACCCTGGCAGGCAGCTCAAGAATGACGGGTTAGCTTTGATCTATATTGACCGGTAACGTTTTCACCTAAATCGGCGCGCGACTCCCCTGATGATCCGTCAATACTGTACGCGTAGTCATTTGGTTCACGAGGTGTCGAGTCCGCAAGCATTTGAGGCATTGTGAGGAGCACGGTTTGACCTGTACTGAGTCTTCTTTTCTCTGACCCATCCTCCAGGCGACTGGCGGGGCGTCGCGTTCGTCGCCCGGACTGCACATTAGCTACTGTAGATCACAACGTTCCGTGAGTTTTAGTTCAGCTAACAGCCCAATGGATGATTGTGAATTTCAATCGTGAACAGAACGTCGGCTCGCACTAACGCAAGACTGGACGATCTCATAGCAGAACCCGAGTCCCGTGCTCAATGCATTGAACTGGAGAAGAACGTCAAGGAGTTTGGACTCAGTTACTTCGGTCTGAAAGATCGGCGCCAAGGTACGATAATGGACATCCTTACTTGCCTTTGCACTTAAGTAATTGATTTCACCACTTTAAGGCATCGTGCATGTCATCGGACCTGAACAGGGTTTCACGGTGAGTTTCCATTGACGCCATCACTCCTTTTCTTACTGTTCATTGTAGTTGCCTGGCACCACTTGCGTGTGTGGTGACTCCCATACATCAAGTGAGCGGTCATGCCCGTGGCCTCACACCATTTCATTTACAATTTCGTTCTAGCGCATGGTGCGTTTGGCTGCCTAGCATTCGGAATCGGTACCTCTGAGGTCGAGCACGTCTTCGCCACCCAAACGCTTCTTCAAACAAAGAGCAAGAACATGCGTATTTCCGTTGAGGGCAACCTTGCCCCTGGGGTAACATCAAAGGACGTGATACTTTACATCATTGGTGCCATCGGCACGGCAGGTGGGACGGGTTGTGTCGTTGAATACGCAGGTTCTGTTATCAGGGGGCTCAGCATGGAGGCTCGCATGAGTATCTGTAACATGAGCATCGAGGCTGGTGCGCGAGCTGGGCTGATCGCCCCCGACGACGTCACTTTCGCATATCTTAAGGAGCGGCCGCTGGCTCCGAAGGGAGAGAACTGGGAACGCGCGGTTGACTATTGGTGCTCTCTCGCATCAGATGAGGGGGCTCACTTTGACGTCGAAGTGAACATACTTGCTTCAGATATTAGTCCAATGGTCACGTGGGGAACATCCCCGCAGGATGTCGTCCCCATCACCGGCTCCGTTCCTGATCCCCAGAGCTTCAGCGATCCAGTAAAACGCACTGCCATGGAACGCTCACTCTCTTACATGAACCTCGCGCCCAACACACGAATGGAAGGTATTCAACTGGACAAGATCTTCATCGGCTCCTGTACGAACAGTCGCATCGAGGACCTTCGCTCCGCCGCCAAAGTCATCCTCTCGGCTGGACTCGACGCGCAGGTCCCCTCAAACGTTCACGCCCTTGTCGTCCCTGGTTCGGGCCTTATCAAGGCCCAAGCTGAAGCCGAAGGTCTAGCCACCATATTCAAAAGGGCTGGTTTCGACTGGCGTGAGGCCGGTTGCTCCCTGTGTGTTGGAATGAACCCAGACTCTCTGGCACCTGGTGAAAGATGCGCAAGCACGAGCAACCGCAACTTCGAAGGGCGACAGGGTGCTGGTGGTCGCACTCACCTGCTTAGCCCAGCGATGGCCGCAGCTGCTGCTCTGACTGGCAAACTTACCGACGTTCGCAATCTAATGCGACCCGACGTTGATCTCGCTCTTTCGCTCTCTCCTGAAGGTGTACAGGCCTTGGATGTCCGCGAAACCTCAGTGGCACCCCTTCCACTTTCCCCCGCCAGTGTCACAAAGTCACTTGCCTCAACTCAGGGAGCGCCACGGATCAACGGAAACCCTCTTCCCGCAGAAAAGTTTACCACTCTCAAGGGCATTGCTGCCCCATTACACATGCGGAATGTTGACACCGACATGATCATACCAAAGCAGTTTTGCAAGACCCTAAAGCGAACTGGTCTTGGTCGCGGCCTATTCTTCAATGTTCGCCATGGTGCGCAAGACACCAATGGCTCAACTTTCATTCTCGACCAGCACCCCTTCGACAATGCTTGCATACTTATTTGCACTGGCGAAAATTTCGGATGCGGAAGCTCTCGCGAGCATGCCGCCTGGAGTCTGTAAGTTCGTTTCCCTAACAATCTGATGCGTTCTGCTGACATGTTTGTCAACAGTAAAGACTTCGGCATCCGCTGTGTCATCGCTCCGAGTTTTGGCGAAATCTTCTACAACAACATGATGCAGAACAGCATGTTACCCATCAGGCTCCCTGTCGACAGCTGCAAGGCTTTAGCGGAGGATGCAACCCTTGGCCTGGAGATTGAAGTTGACCTGAGCAAGCAAGAGGTCAGGCGCTCGACCGGTGAATCTACGCATTTCGTCATCGATGCATTCCGCAAGGTTTGCTTGTTGGAAGGAGTGGACGATATTGCCCTCACTCTGCAGAGCAGTCATCTCATTGACATTTTCGAGAAGAGGAGAAGTCAGGAGTGGCCGTGGTTAGATAGTTCGCGATTGGAGGGACTCAAGATGCCGTTGAGATCCACAAAGAAAGCAGTGGGGTTGGATTGGTGACAAGCTGGTCCATGGCAGCAATAGCTAGTTTGTAAGTCATTTCTGCGAACCAATGCGAATCAGAGTAATCTTGGCCCTTCGGCCGTGCACCTGTACCAAACTCAAGCTTGGGTATGAGCAGGTGCTCCCGAGCCTCTATTTTCATCACCTACAGCCCATCACGATACAGCACCAACTTGATCAGAGACTCGATCGAATCGGCTACTCGTCTATGCATCGGTGTGGAATGTGTTAGTCCTGTCTCATTGGTCCGACCAGAGCAGGGGCTTCATCGTAGTCCGTAAGAATACGTGTATGTGGTTGAGTAACCTACATACGGCACATAAAACAGTCAATCGGAGTGACCCCCGACACTGACAAAGTCCCGATAGCTGGTCTGCGCCGTGCACCCTCTTACCTGCCGAACACCTAACTCATCCGAGGACAGGTGTCCTCAAACCAGATGGCTGCGGCACAAATATTCGCGGGCCTACTCCTCCGTCATTTTGCGATAGATACTGAGGTGACGAGGACGCAATCATATAGACTGGACGAGGAAACTGTGAATCGGGTGGGCCACCAGGCTGTGGCAGGCCCGATGGATAGACAAAAAGGGGTTGTGCAACATATGCAGGCGCATACATCTGTGGCTGGCTCCCGTGGCTGTCGGTTGAAGGCGGACCCTCGTATGAGGGTGAACGCGAGTCCGTGCTCCCCCCACCTCCGTGTCGCGGCTGTGCAAACAGGAGGTTTGCACTAGAGCCGAGGATGAACGGCGGAGCGCCCTGTGGATGGGCATGCATTGGTGTGGAGTGCTGTGGAGGGAGAAGTCCTGTTGTTGATGGCCCTGCAAGGAGGTCAAGAGGGTGGTTGTTACGAGGCGTGTACCATGACGAGGATTGCTTGGGCTCTCTCTGCCGGCTGTACCGTCGCCGCGAGGTGGATCTGCCAGGCTTGTATTCCGTCGATATATCTCGAGAGGCAATCCACGGAAGGCCGTTAAGATCGCGGAAGAATCTTCGAACTCGAGCAAGCTGTGAAGCCACAGACTCCTCGGGCGGTCGGCGGATAGGAGACTCCATTTTTATGAAGTCCGCAGATGGACGAGGCTCCGCAAGTATCGGAGAATGGATGGATGGTTCGAGTACTGGAGTAGACATAGCGTTTGGTACCTCCCCATCCCGCTCAAAGGGCCGGCTCGAAATGGATGTGTTGTTGGAGCGAGAACGTACGCGAGGAGCGTGCAAGGATGCACGTAAACTGTGTTCATAGCTGTGTTCGTGGACAGCTGATAGCAACAGCCGCGCTCTCCTCCCGCTTTCGAAGCTTGCTTCTCCATCGAGGGGATTAGCTAGTCTCCCAGGTGGTGACACTGATGAGGCACGTGGAGGTGTCTCCACCCTCTCGACAGTAGGTATGTCATCCGAGTTCGTCTCCGGAACACCAGAGGAAGGTGGTTGGTATCGGGGTAAAGCTGTTCTCCCCGCCTCAAAGGTAGCCGCAGTCCCTCCACTTCCCTGCCGCTCCGACTTCAAATGGTCTCTCAAACGGCTCTTTGACATCACTTTGGGGAGACGTCGCAGGCCGCTCACGAACCCTCCCATCAGCTTCTTCTTCTCGCTTTTCCCATTCGCAGCTATTGGCACAGGCGCGACATCACTAAACCCATGCCCGTGCCCCTCGTAATTACAGGCTTCACGGTCGTCGACGCTCACAGTCATGTACTCTGCGTCGAGCTCCGATTCTGTTATTGTCGGCGCCGACTTGCGCATGACAGGTGTTGGGGCCCGCACTTGCTGGAATACGGGAGGAGGAGCGTACCGAGGTGTTTGTGGGGTGTGTGTATGTGTCGACGGGATCTGAGGCTGAGAGGTCGATATCCAGGTAACGTCTCGTACACGGGGTTGTGTTTGGGAGCTATGGCGGGAGTAGCGGTCCCTGGGCAAAGGTTCCGCGAGGAAGTCCCGTCCGCCGCTCTGTGGGCGGAGGAAGCTTGTGTCAAGGCGAAGTTCTCGACTTGGTGATGTCTGATTGAATTCAGGGTATTCTGACATCTTGAGGTTATTGGCGTGGTTCCAGGAGAACAGAGTTGATGATGATGAAATGGAGGAAACTGTGGCAGGTGGAGCAAATGCTTATAGGGCGCAGCAGCGGCACAGACGGGAGGAAACAGGCAGTGAACGCCAGACCATCGTGAATGGTATGAAAACGTCACGTTCTGTGAACACGAGGCACGGGTGAAAGGGGTCATCGTCGATTTAACCGGAGCTTCAGGCAGCCACGCGATATCGTGCGTTTGTGCATTGGTTGGCATAAACGCACGGTCCGCGTGGCTGCATGCTGGAGCAAAGCACACGGTTTGAGTAACGCAGCTTCTGGGCAGTCAACTGACGCTGTACCATCGCTACAAGCCAGGCGATATGGTCACCTTTATCTCACCTTCATTCTCCGAGTGAAGTGCAAGCATAGCATTGGGCCAAGTTTTACCCCAGTCTCCAGGTATTGAACTATGTCCTTGTTGCAAATTCCGGGTCCCAGCTGAATGGCCTACAGTGTTTCGCCTATGATGTGCTAAACCCATGCCTGTGCGCAAAAAGGACTACCGGTACCAATGCGTTCACAGGAGCAGGAAGTCCAGGGATATCATGTCAAGGTAATTCAAAAGATCAGAGGATGAGCGTCGCAAGGAAAAACCGGCCGATAGCAAGCGAGGCGTTCCGGGGGCTGCGCGAGAGGTTTAACTGGAGCGAGCGTTCTCTTAAAGAAGAGCGCAGTAGTGACTGTTGGCGCCCCAAGTGACAGGGCCCATAAGCTGCTAACGGCTCACAATATACCCGGAGTGCACAATTTGACTCCTTGTGAAGCCTGGGCCTGAAGACGCTCATTCATAGTTCCTGAACTATCTCATCTGAACAAACGCATGTTGTCCGATGGAATCGCAATCAATGCCGTGACTGCGAGAGGTAACGGTTGTGTACGGAATTATACTTGAACTCGTCGGAACGTCTCGGCTTCTCTCTATGACATCAGATGCATTTTTGGAAATTGTCAATGGATTAGCTCTTTATTTACTAGGCGAACGATGTCGATGAGGGCGAACCTTCCCTTGTCAACAACGGCGCAGAAAGTCGCAGATTCAACCGCTTGAACTTGGCCTGGCCTGTTTTTTTTTTGTTTTTTTTTCAGTCAGCCGAACTTTCGAACGATCTAGTACCAGCATCTGTGAGCGGCGGTTTAAGTCCACCAGCATTTCCGAGTCATCATCAGATTTTGTTCCGCAATGACTCTTGAGGCTGACGCTGCCAATGGACGGCTATATCGTGAACCGGAGGAGTCTTCCTGAGACGGATGTTTACGGCCTAATGACGACCCGAGGTCTGAGGAGTTCTGTGTCATTCCTGTGAGCTGAGGAGTCCGTTGAGACACCTTGAAGTCGCGCGAACAGTGCAGAATTGTGGGACTCCGTTTCAAGGTGCGACGACCACTAAGCGAGGACCATGTCCGTCGTTTCTTTGTAATGCAAAATGTTGCAATCACTAGCTCATTCTCTCCCACTGGCCCAACTCACCACACGGAAACCAATAGAAGCCTTCGGGGTTACTTCTCCCCGACTTGGATCACACATCCCGAGAAACTCAATTGCATCGCCTATTCTCGTTTCGTTTCAGGGCGATTTATGCCATCCAACCATTGTCAGATTATCGGAGGCGTCATGACTCGGGAACCCCACTCAGCGTCAGCCTGTAAATACTACATCATTGCGTAGTCTGTACGCATCTATATAACAGACGCTTTGCAATGGGGTAAATCGTCACAGAAGTTAGTTGCTACCAACCCGTCAGTTAACCATGAATACAGGAGGCTCTTCCCGAGGAAGTACTCCTCCAAGCCCGCCTCTTCAACGAGGAAAAGCGTGCATCTCTTGCAGGTAAGCTCTTCCTTTGATGCACTCACTGAAGGGTACTGAATACCTCATGTAGGCGCAGAAAGATGGCAAGTCACTTCAGTAACCCCTGAACTCTCTCGGTCATTAACCCCTTGCTCTTGTGTTAGAGATGTGATGGAGCCCGGCCGACGTGCACACAGTGCATCAGAGGGGACAGAGCTGATGACTGCGAATACACAGACGGAAATCGTCGCCCACGCACCTTGGCATTGGAAGAGGATATCGCCCGGTTGCAGGCTCGCGTGCAGGAGCTCGAGAATCCTCACAATACAACGCCTTCTATTGAGCTATATAGTCCGTATGCCCCAATGAGCCCACCAAACCGGGCCATAGGTCAGGCCAGTTACCAAGCGTTGAGGATTCCTGCAACCTCAGCTTCATCGTCTACATCCAGTCTCGCAACTAGTAGGCACAACATTATCCAAGTGTACTGAGATAACCTGACCTTCTGTGCAGCATCAAGTGGATCAAGCTGGGGATTTGACGGCCCTTCTCAGCACTCTGTGCAACAGTCGTAAGCATTTCTCGTAAGATATGCGGCTGAAAATCTACTAAAACACAGGGTTTTATCTGGGTTAAATTTCTGGTAGTGTAGCTGTTCTCACTCCACATGCAGCAGAAATCGGGTTCTTCCTCCGCATCGATCGTCTTCGTGCGCAGAGCGCTCACATAATTCCAGCTCTGCGCAGCACTCTCGCATTATGGTCTGTCCACCTGCAGTCAAAAGTATCGGAGCAGGCTCTGCTCGCTGAACCGACTCTTTTGTCACGCGCACAACATCAGTTATCTGATGCTCTCTCAGCAGTCAATTCGATCACGAATCCACAATCCCTCATGCACATAATACAGACGGAAGTACTCATCTCATTCTATCTGCAACGCACTGGTCAGGCGTTGGGGGCACGATATCATGCTAGTGCTGCTCTCTCTCTCGCTTTAGGACTCCGGCTTCATATAGGGTCCGGAGAAGCGCCATCCGCCAGCCTATTCGATTTCTTGGGGAGTTTCCAGCACCAACTTCCGCCCCCTACGGATTCCATTGAAGAGAAAGAGCGCGTAGATGCATTTTGGACAGTATATTCTCTCGATCGGTGCCTTGGGGCTATCCATAACGGACCGCCGGCAACAAGTAATGCGATCACGATCACTGTGCCCTGGCCAAGCACCGATTGGGCCACTGAGGTCACTTACCTGTTTTCAACAGGTGGTGGCAGTGTCCTGACTAGTGCTTACCAGGGACAAAACGACTTCATGCAACCCAGTGCCAGCGCTGCCCCGGTCAATACGGTGTTACAATTTCTGAATGGCCAGGAGAACAGCTCTCAAATCGATTCCGCTCTCGGATTGCAAGCAAAAGCATCTGCTTTGCTCAGCGAAGCAGCGTCTGTTGCTGTTTCGTTCACTACCCGTACGTTCCTTTGCTCCCTTCTCCAATCCAAGAATGGCGCTGACTGGTGAATGACGCACCTGTCGGCAATTTGGATCAACAAGAGCGGTCGATTTGCCAGTCGCCCTCTTTCCGAGCTCACTTTGCGGCCCTAGACAATCTTATACAGAGGTTCTGTGCGTCCCTTCCCCACTCCTCATCAATATCTATACCTCCCGGCACCCTCCAACCGAACTCGCGACAGGCTATCCTCACGATAGCCCTCGCGGCTCTTGCTCAAATCACATTGCACCGCCCCCTTGCTCCGACGCATGAACCATCTAACAACCGTTGTGTGGAAGCTGCCCTTCTTGCTGTGAGTGCTCTGGACGGACTGAGCGATCCGGGATTCATGAACCCGCTTTGTGCTGTATGCATTGTGACCTGTGGTGTGAAGTAATATTGACCCTTTCCTTGCAGGCAATATGGACTGCCCTGTGTTTTGTGCTCCACGATGAAATCCTCCGTCTTCGTGCACAGAGATCTCAACCCGCCACGAACGCTGATACTAGCTGGGCTTCGTCGTCCCGTGCTCCCTCCCGCCAAGCTGCACACCACGAAGAAGAAGCTCGAATCTTGCAGGCACTCCGGAAGCTCTTAGCGGTGTTGGGAGAAATGTCCGCGAGATGTCCGATGATGTGTAAGCCTTCGAAAAATTCCTTGCTGTGAGATTCCATTGATGGACTCTCTTGACAGCATTTGCCGCGAAGTTTGAAGCACTGCTACCCATTCTTGAATCTATATCAACTTGATCGCGCCTAATCCAACATCTAGACTGGTTCTCGGCACATATGGGTGCCTTATTTATCGTGTCTGTTGCCGCTCTCACCATTTTCATAGCCACTTTCATATTTCTTTGTCACTTACACTCCCAGCTCTCGAAGCACCCACTTCAATCTGGTGTACATATGTTCGTTGAATGTACAGAGCACGTAATTTACAGTATGTTCACATTGCCCCAGCTACAGATCGTAAACGCCTACGTATGTATTTCACAATGTCCTTACTAGATACTATACCATCCATCGTTGGTCCGGCTATTCATAAGCCGCATTTGCGCTCAAACGCAGGTATTGTCCAAGATGGCGAACGGAGATGTCGCCTGGGGAGCTAATGAGGTATATGAGCAAATCACATTAAAGGTAGGCGGGGTGGGACGTACAGGATGGCGAGAAGCTCGGTTTTCGTAGGTTCTGGAGATTGACTTTTGTCCCTTCGGACGTTTTGATAGTGATCCCACTTGATGGGACGAACGCAGAGGCACTCGAGTTCAGACCCCTGATTGGGGATGTGCTTGATGAAGTCGACATCGATGAAAGAGCTCTGGGGGGACGATCGTCCTCGACGTGTAGTGTGTGCACGTACGGGGCAAGTTCCTTCCACGAGTCCTCATCAACCATGACCTTAGCGGGATCAACCGATCCGTCCTCGCGATAGAACAGCGCAGAGGCAACGCGGAGATTATCGGGAAGTCCCATTGACGACCTGGCGAGACAAACGACGGTCTGTTTGAGATGAGCCGAGTAGCCGGCCGGTCAATAACCTGAAGTCATCGAGCAATGGAGCTTGATGCTCACTCGAAGAGGTACCCGTGAGAGATGTTCCCTGCCGAAAGCCTTGACCATAGGCGACCTTGAGCTCGTGTACTCGACCAGGACGGGAGATGCCCTGGGAAGGCTCGAGATGAGGCGAAGGGCCTCAAGGCACTGTGCTAGGCCAGAAGCGATCTCGTTAGGGGACGATGCAAGCTGTGAGAGTATCCTTTGCTGTGAACGACTCATATCGACTAATACGATCAACTATACAGTCCAGACTGATGAGCACACGGATTAATGATCGCAGAAACGAAGCACGAGATACCTGGTTCGCAAACTAAAGAGGAAGCCTTTTGGAAGCAAATAATCAGTTGTTTGAAGGGAGATGGGATCAAGGAAAATTGTGCGTACTTGGAGGTCGCTTTAGGTTGAGCAATGCGGGCACGTTGCGGCCAACGCGTTGCAGCTTATATGGGCGTCTATGATATCGATGTGCCAACCTCGAGCAGCGGGAGAAGCACTGCTCCACCGCGAGGCTTCCATTGGAAACAACACATGCCATCATGATACGATCAATGAGGGAAATGGACGGGATTTAGAAGGCCTGTTCTAGATACCTCGTTGTATATCTCATGGAATAACCATGTCCAAGCCCAAAAACATGCTCGATCAATAGTAGTGTTGCCCAAGCTTACCAGGCAAGGTGATGCGTGAGTATCAAGTGTTAGTGTACATGTACTATTAAACTACAAGTTTAGAGGGGCAAACGTCAGCCTGAAGTTGAAAGTCAGCGGCAGCCATATCAATCTCTCGTCCCCCACGCGTTCCAGTGTTGGCCAAGGCTGTAAGTTGTCCGTTTGCAGAGTCGAGTATCGCTGATGTGACTGGCATGGATCAGACTGGTGCATCATGGTTGCCCTTGGCGACGTCGAAGCCGCATTCTCGCAACACGTGTTCAACGAGGTACCCATCCGCCTGATCTACGTACCAGAGATGCGGCTTTACGAGCGGTCAGAGCTCAAAAAGCTGTATCAGTACCGCCTGGATGCTATCAGCGAGGGCGAGATAGAAAAAGTCGGGCAATATCTTAATCTGGGAAGGGGACTAGCAATCAAGTTCATCATAAGGACTCTTGTCCGCTACGCTATCTGTTCCCACAGATGGTTGGATGATGAAGTGACGTACCAGAAAATGGCCCAGAACTCCTCACCAACATCCAAAGGATACGACAAGGTCCTTCGTTTTTGCCGTAGAGCATCGGAGTCGCATTCCCTGGAGCTTGCATGGATCGATACGTGCTGCATCAACAAAGAAAGCAGCACGGAACTTGATGAATCGGTTCGATCGATGTTCAGATGGTACCGCAATGCAGCCGTCTGCATCGTGCACCTCGCACAGACAACGTCGATTCACGCAGTGGCCAAGGACGACTGGTTTCGGAGGGGATGGACCCTTCAAGAACTTCTCGCGCCTCAGCATCTCAAATTCTATGATGCTGACTGGTCGCCTTTCACTGATGACATCTACGACTTTGGTGAAGATCGCGATACCTTCGTTACCTCAACCTCAAGCCATTCGGTAACGACGAGTGGTTATCAGCTCACACAAGAGATCATGGCTGCCACCGGCATCAAATCAATCGAAGCGGGGTCTCAATTCTCTCCTGGAGTTGTGTCCGTTCCCGGACGGATGCAGTGGGCCGCAGGAAGAGAGACGACAAGGGGGGAGGACGCGGCCTATTGTCTGATGGGAATTTTCAACGTCTCGATGCCAGTCGCATACGGAGAAGGAGCCGAGCGCGCCTTTTTCAGACTCATCGAAGCCATGATTCAAATGGCCCCGAACGTGGGGACCTTGAATTGGGCTGGCGAACCATCTGACATCGGTCATTACACCCTCGCCATACCTTCTTCGCCCCGATGCTACGTGGGATGCCCAAGTCATTTTAGGGACTTCTGGACTCAGGAAGAATTCGCGCTGACGAATCGCGGTGTACGCATCAAGTTGCTGGTGAAGCAAGCCTTCCTTGCCAGCCTTTCTGCTTCTGAAAGAATTTGTACGCTGAGCTGTGTCATGGCAAAGGACCTTGTTGTCGTTGAAGGGGTTGGGTTCGAGAGTGAATTTTCTCTTGGAGTCTTCGACCTTGATGAGAACTCCCGACAAGGTTTTAGGGGGTGGTGTTCGGCGTTTCTGCTTCAGCGTAGTGCAGAACACCACCAGTGGGCGAAAGTCGAAACCGCGAACTTTATCACCTTCGAGCCCTCGGAATGGCTTATAAATACCAACCTGCAGGATGTATGGCAAGTGGTGTATCTGTAGACTGTAGTGAGTCAGTGGTCGAATAGAACGGAAGGCAAGTCACCATCAGTCAAGGGGGTACGTTTTCTCAGGATGCGATGGTGAAAATAAACGTGGCATTAGATCATAAGAAGGTCCGCCTTCTAAGTGCCTCCTGAACTCTACCAACACTAGATAAATTTTGATGAAATGAGCTGCCAGCAGTAATTGTATTGCTGCTGCTGCATCGATGCGGCCCAGGACATGGAAGCCCTTGAACTTCTGGTCGTCCTGGGCTTCGACCTTCACTAGGCCTCAGGCTCAAAATTAAATGCTTGCCACTCAGGCATAATTGGGGGGGTCTGAGTCTACTCGTAAAGTCCGGTTCAGTGGATGCACTGGCAAGATAGCCTGAGCTCGGGTTCTTAGCCACCTAGAGTGACAAAGAACGACTACAAACTCGACCTCAGGCCATCTGATTTTGGGGTGGACTTGTGACCTTCCAGAAGCTCACGATACTGCTCCCACTATCTCCGAGCGTTACGTGAATAGGTTGAGATCTTGTGCATAAAGTGCAGGTAAAGTTCAGGTGACTCTGTTTGATTTCTACACCCTGTTTTTGTTATCTCATCGCACCACAAAATGTCTACCAGCACCCTGCTGACCGACCAGAAACGATACATTGGGCGAGAGAACCAACAGGAGGAAGCGCATTCTTGCGTTTATTTGTAGCAGACTGGCAACGCGTCGCTTCCGATCAGTGAGCCTCATGGGCTGTTATTGCAAAAGCAGACTTCCCGGGCCTCTGCCTCCTTCTCGCGGTGAGTCGCGGTGAGTCGTCTTCAAAGTCCAGCTGACCTTCTCCCGAGGGTTCTTGAGGGACTCTCATGACCTCGATCCACGAGCATTCCCTCCTGTTTCTTCCATCCTGATCTATCCTTTTGTGAATTGCTTTCGTATTTCGCGTCTCTGCACCATGCGGTCGCATTTTTGCAGGCTATAAGTGCTGTATCTCCTTGGTCGCGATGTACTAGCTACTCCAGCTCTTCTAACCTCTTATGCTCCTCGTCACTTCTGTGCTTTGGTCTGCGTTTGCAGTGAGCGTCAACGCTGCTGTCTTATCTCGGCAAGGGTACAATGATGGGATCCATCTCGCGGTGGGTCCTCAATGTGGACTCCTTCCTGGGACCGCCGCAGATGTAAATGCCGGTTTGAATCTTGGGCAGTACAAGACTATCGTATCTTTCGGTGTTCGTATCTTTCTCACGTCTTATGTTATAGCGCTAACCGCTCGCTTTCAGGACTCTTACACTGACGGTGGCAGTCACGACGGCGGTCCGCTTGCGCCTGCCGTGATCATCCCGCCCAATGCACAGGCCGGAGGTCGTTCCACCAATGGCCCCGTGTGGGTGGAGGACATTGCCAGCGATATCGGAGCTCACCTCATGGATTATGCAGTGCGTACCATCCGTACTCTACTATGTGATCGGGCTCGTCAATGGTGCTGCAGTGGTCGAGTGCAGTAACAAACATCAGTCTTTGGCCAAGCAATCCTTACCCTCGGGACTTCATTATGCAGAGTGAGTATCTACATCGCAGTTTCTGATCGTAAGTTTGACCCTGGGATAGCGACTACGTTCTTGAATCAATCCAACAACCTGGATCCCGAGACAACGCTTTATACGGTCTTCTTCGGCATAAAGTGAGTTCATTCATTAGGGTTATCGCTATCACGGTTCTGAACAGCGTTTTCTTAGTGACTGGGAAGATTCCTTCAGTTGGTTGATTCGCTCTCCATCGGAGGATACAGCTAATGACTTCGCTTAACCAGTCGACGGCGACAATCTCCCGGAAGCTGCGCAAGATCTACTCGGCCAAATGGCCCTTCTTTCGCAGCCACCTACCAATGCTCGCAACTTCCTGGTTACCGACGTCTACGGTCGCGGGACTCAGAACGCCTGGGGTCAAGCATGGATCCAATCCATCTACGACGGGCTCGCAGCGTTCCGTTCCCAAAGTCCGCCCCTCAACGTCGCCTTTGTGAACTTTGCAACAATCTGGGATGGTGTGCTTGGTTCTGATCCAGGTTATCAAGCCTTTGGGTACACGAACACGTCTTCTTGCGTCATTGGCGATGGAACGTCGACAGTTGGTTCTTGTGATGACCCGGAGCATTATTTCTATTGGATTCCAGGGTGAGCCATCTCTTGACGGTTTCCAGGTTGGAGATAATGTGTCCGACATCTGATCGGAACTCTAGGCATCCGTCGAAGGAGACACATCGTATCATGGCAGACTACATCGAGGAAGTTCTGACGCAATGCAGAGTCGCCTGAGCATCAGATTATTCGTGAACCATTCGTTTGATTGGCGCTTAGGCTGCAGTGTATGCTTTTATTCGGAAGGGTCATGGTGGTTATACATTCGAAGCTTATCATGCGTAGCTCAGATCGTGTACCTGAAGCTGAGTGCCCGATCAGCCTCTAGCCCCTCTTCTACTTCCTCGCCCTCCTGCATTTCGGCTTTCTCCCCTTTGGATTGTCTGAGAAGTTCGGCGCGATCTCTCTGGGAGTTTATTCCTTTGTAAGTAAGGACAGTGATGGGTAACGCCACGAGGCCTATGCTTATGAAGGTGATTGCGAGACCATCTGTAAGACCTGCATTTGAGACACGGTAGCAAACGAAGACTGAATTGCGCGACTCACGCCCAAGGATATAACGCGGTTCATCCTGAGTCCGGTATATGTTACATGCGGCCGCGCCGCCCAAGTTGCCTGCAGTGATTTGCAGCGCCATACCGACTGCGCGCTTATACTTTCCGCCAAGGTTGTTGGCTAATCTGTAATGTCAGCGAAACGTTTTGTCAGCTCAGTTCGTTATCAATGACAGTATGAATCACGACTAACAAGCTTATTGATCCAGGGGGGGCCGTGTAGCTTCCGATGACGCACAGGAATATGCCGAAGTACTTGACGCCAGATGGTGCGTCCGTGATATTGATGATATAGCCCACCAGGGCAATACACTGCGCGGCGAATATGAATGGTGAGCGGAGCTTGAGCTTATCTGAAAAGTAGGAAAATGTGAAAAGGGTAATTGCTATTAAGCAGAGTGTCGTCAGATCTTGCACGAAACAATCACTGCACTGTCACCTCACTTGCAAGTACATATGGAGGAACGGTTAGCAGCTGACTGATAGACGTGCTGTATCCGAAGCTTTCGGATGTCAGTTAAGTGTATAAGAGCAAGCTGGGCTCTCATACTTGTTGATGATGGTTCTGTTGAGTAGTTCATCAGGCAATATTGCCCATGAAAAGCAAACATCGCTTACGGTAAGAAATAAGTGATCCCGTATACTGCAGTTCCATCAGCGTTATCCGTGACAATGTTCCTGAAAGTACTCACAAGGGAGCATGATTGATAGTTGGACAACAGACATTGCCCACACCTGCACGGGAATATTTGTTACTGCAGTCGATTAGAACGCTTATTCATACCTGCCAGTCAGTGAAAGCAGCCCATACTTGTCGTGCGACATGATCTTCCTCTTCCTTTGCAGCATCGCACCCTGTTCAGGGAAGCCGGAATTAGTGAGGAGAGATTGGCACAACTGGGCCGCACTTTGCTTTTGGATGACAAATACTCGTTCTTCAGGGGTCAGGAACTTTGTAGTGGACGGATAATCGACCATAACTTCAACAAGAGTAAGCCGGATGGGTCGAAGGAAACGTGTAGACCATACTCACCAAGGGCCCCGATGAACCCGATAACTACCGTGGCGATACCCTCCAATATCTGTGCCACGACTTCAGTCGCAACAGCAGGTACTTCAGAATAAGAACGTACAAAAATCCATGACCATCCTTCGAGACCACCATCACCATTCATGTAATTTATCGCAAACGCCAGAAGACCGGAGAAGGCCCCTGGCCATAGTGTGAACGCCTATGGAACAGACGATTAGATGCACGTTGCTCACCAGCTAGAGTTGGCGCCCCTGAAAACAAAGCAAGGTGGAAGTGATACATGTACTTCGGGTACCACATTGTAAGGCTGCATTGGGGAAAGTCAATAGCGTGGTGCGCTGTATTGGAGATAGACTGACTAGTATGCAACGCCAGGATACAAACCCGCTTCCGCAACCCCGAGACAGACACGCACACCGACCAGTTGAGGATGACTATGAAACAATCAATAGGTAGTGAAAGGAACGGATCTATACTCACGTTCGCACAAAACCCATTGACATCCTTAAAGCCAGCGTGATTCGTCAATGCATCAACTTAGAAGGCATCGCGATCCTTACATCACAATGCCACACAGGATCTAGCATGCGGGTAAACTCTGCACTTGAAAAGCTCAATCATATACTTACCACAATCCCAGGAAGCCATCTTCGATCGCGCTTAGCTCCTCCCGAACATAGTAGTGCCATGAGCTTACCTGGAGGGTCGAATGACTTGGATGATGATGCTGGATGTTGTATTTCAGGTCGTGAAAATAGAAGGGTTAGAGATGGACGTACTTTGACGGAAACTCGAAAAGGCTGTACGGCTTAAAGTAGTGTTCATCAAATGTCATCAAGTAAATTAGAAGCGACTTACTATAAAAAACATCGTCTGCCCCCCGCAGTTTCAGCCATGGGTATCAGAATGCCAGTCCCAAAATCTAGCAGGCGTCGACTAACCAAGGCAATATTATATTTGTCTCCAGTAAGGTTAAGCTGTGTCATCAATCCGTCTAGCTTCGCGTTACCTACGATTACATTTAGCGCTCATCCTCAGAGTGCTAGAAAATCGTAGCGCATTCGTACCAATGTTGCCTGAAGGTCAGATGTGCGGTCAGGGGCGATGAAGACGCTCCAATGAAATGCTACAAGAGACTCACTTCTGTCCATGAACAAGAGTAGAAACATCAGGGTCATGATTGGCAAGAGCCGGAAATCGATTCTGCGCCATAATCTACTCTCTTGCTCCGGAGTAAGGGTAGCAACAGAAGGTCGATTCATCTGTTCGTCGGTGCCGCACACTTTTGTGTTCTGCAGCGAAGCGTCGCCTTCCGAGTCAACGTTAGGTTGTGAGGTAGTCGAAAGTCTCTCTGATATCAGAGGCATTGCGTTAAAGGACAGGTGACTCAGTGCTACCACCCTCAGGGACTTTTGAGCCCAGGAGGTTCGGAACCCTTCCTACTTCGTCAAACCTGAAGATGCAGGCTGAGCCGACACTCTCGGCAAAACGCAGATAATTGGATCAGAAAGGAACGGAGATGAACTCTGCTGGGTGCAGTACCCTAAGATCGAGCTCCCTTGGGATAAGTAGCAACTTCTAGGGTATAGCTACCGCCTCCATCCTGAGTATGGCTCGACCTCACGGTCATACAGTGATCTTATGAGGAACTCTTCAAATCAGATAGATCAACCCGGTTACTTAATTATGGGGGTAAACTCGCCTGGAGAGCTCCGAGTCTCGGAGAACGTCAGTGTCACCCACTGAGAAGTCTCTATGTAATGGTCAAGCTTTCAAGCTTAAAGTGGCAACTTGAAGTACTTTCATTTGCTCATCATCATCCGCAACCGTCTCGCGGGATTTGCGTGGGAACATACTACTTCGACAACGACAACGACTTGACAACGACCGTCAGATCTGTTCAATGTTGGCCAAACCATCTTTGACGCCAATTTGAGGTTGCAACTTGTGCAAGCCGCCGGTGGGCATGGACGATTTGGCCACCAGACTACAACGTTAGCCACCATCGTTATCGACAAGTCATCATGCTTGCACACAGTCTGGAAGCAGGATATCATTCGGATTCTTCCCAAAGAAAATTCAAGACCATGCGCAAAGACGAACCGCCGAAGTTAAGCGGAACCAATTAACCTAGCTCGTGACTGTCGAAATATCGAGATCTTTAGGAGCCTCCATTAGGCAGGATCACTGAGATTGTACGCTCGCGCCGGTTAGGGGCATCATATCATTCCTCTTGGATGGAGCACCTCAAGCTCTCGTGGTCTCTTAACTGGAGGCCGCACAACCCGAACCCGGGAGCCAATTGGAAATTCAACGCGTTGCGGTCCTGGTTTTGCGCCTAAGTTCCAACATTGGTAGGTCTTGGTAGGGTTGCTTTGCCGTCTCCTGCCCGCACCTGGGACTCCGTTCAATGTTCGCACCAATTTCTTAGTCTGAAACAAGAACCCCTTGCTCAGCGAGCAACCCTCGACCCAAGTCGACCGATCGGAACTACTCACGACGAACGATCTAACCGAGTGTGAACTCTCCGCGCGTCGCTTTCGAGCCTGCCATCGTGTAGCGTTAGATGGTTGATCAGGGTTGTCATGGAGAATTTTCTTGTTCTGGGGATGCACAGGGGGAAGTAGCAACTATGTCTTATGTTGACCGGATCGTGCTTCCAGCTGGGCGCTCCTCTTTGTACACAGAAGGTCGATGGGCATCCCCCATGTCACATGTATCGAAGCAGACTCTGTTGTGTAGGTTTTCAGCTCAAGCTCAGCTAGTTTGCAGTTTGTACATGGGCGCACATACCCACCAACATGGATTCAAGTTCCGCGTGGTGAACAAGAAATGCATACAGGGTAGTTTCTACTAGTGCCTTATCAACGACGATCTAATACGGGTAGCACCATGCACGCGGGGCGACCTCAAGGCAAAGGCATGGGCAAGAAGCCAGTACTGCGCCAAAATTGCACCCAACTCAATACGTCGGCGGCACTGAGACCAGCATCCATGCTCTGCAATACCGGCGACGAACCAAGCGCCTTGTCCGTCTTCAAAATTGGGAATCCTAGACAATCCCTCGAAGTCTTCGCTATATCCTCCCGGTAGTGATCCATCCTCGACCGTAAGTCACGCAGAAATGGTAAGATTTTGAGAGCGGGAACGTCGCACCCGCGACGAATTGGGTTAGACCCCTCATCTATTCCCCCTTCAAGAGAGCCCTCTTCTAATTCCTTGATCCAGTCAGGAAAAGATACCTGGGTGAGCCTGAGCTCCGCTGATATTGATCGCATGATAAATGCGCAGTCGACTGGTCGAGGATGGGTAATGTGAAGAGTGTCGTGATCCGTACTTCGAAAGTCGCACAGTACCTTTGCGGCGGCGTCAACAGG
This sequence comes from Hydnomerulius pinastri MD-312, assembly GCA_000827185.1. Taxonomy (NCBI): domain Eukaryota; kingdom Fungi; phylum Basidiomycota; class Agaricomycetes; order Boletales; genus Leucogyrophana; species Leucogyrophana pinastri. Next base: position 512,015 of record KN839845.1, on the reverse strand, counting down.
TATCCAAGGACAAACCTGACCACGACTGTGTTAGTTCTATGAATTGCAATTGGCGTGAATGGTGCTTGCCCCTTGAAATTGAGGCAAAATTCCGAGAGTGACGCTGGACTTCAGAACCAGTGGAAACCAGTCGGAAGTGTTCCAAGCTCCTCCTGTCGCACCAGAAAGCTGGCCAACGCGCACTACAACAGTGTGAAGGGCAGTCTGTTCGCGGGCAATTTGTAGAATGCGTTCTGCGATCCATTTTGCCTCGCCATAACCCTGGCCAACGGGTACAGTGGCATTGTAGATAGGGTCCTCTTCTACGGCGAGCGACCTAGGCCAATCTGACCGGTAAAAAAATTAGTTTTGGGAATTCCAAGACTCCAGTTATTGACATACTGTACAGCACTCCAACAGAACTAGTAAAGATGATTTTGGGAGGAGTCGGAAGGAGTGAGGACAAAGCAAAGTCGACTAGGTTTCGAACACCGCGGATGGCGGTCTCGAACGAATTCAGTGCCAAGTTGAAATTTACGGGCCACGCTTGGTTATATACGTCAGTGCGTTGTTAGAATACGGCAGATGTGCATCTCACCGATGTGGATGATATGTGTAACTGAAGTAATCAGTGTGTGCACGGACTGCTTATCACACCCCAGCCCATTTTCCGATATTTCACCTTCCAACAGCACGACCTTCCGAGAACGCAGGACATCCACAGAATATCCTCGTTCTTTGAACACCGTTTCATGCCGTTCCCAGAGTGATTTGCCAGTGCGAGAGGGTCTATTAAGCGCATAAATTGTTTCGATGGAGTCGCACGAGGCGAGATGGGCTAAGACCGCGCAACCGAAAGATCCTGTAGTTCCGGTCACAAGAACGACGTCCTTGGCGGGCAGAGACACGAACTGGGACGCCGTGTGGGTGGGGAAGTCAGTGGTATAGCGTGTCAATAGGTTCTGATCAACAGTGACATCACAAGGATCGTCTCCATGAATGGACCCAGCATTGCTCAAGATAAATTGCGAAAGAGATTTGACCGTGGGATACCGATAGACAAACGTGAGCTCCGAATCTTGCAATGCGCGACTTGTGGGGGTCCGTAGGCCGCGCAGAACGGAGTTGCGAATCCATGTAGCATCCAGACTAAGCTATCGATGAGACCACTTTCCCAAAACGACCGTGACGGGCACTCGATACCTACCTGCTGCACCCAATGTCGAAAAAATTGACGTCATCCCTGACGCCTTGTCCCAATACACGGTGTACAATGGTCCTGGCGAATTCTAGGGAGCTTGCCGCTGACCAGGTCGTCGGCACATCGGGGTTATAGTGGGTGTTTTCTTCCATTTGGAAATACAGTTGGTCAATCTCGTCTTTGTACTCTTCCAGAATTTTCGCTCGTCTTGGCGCCCCCTTTGGTGTAAAGGTGAATGGTTTTTGTCGACTAGCAAAAATGATCATCTATGATACTGTGAGACGGGACCCTCGCCATCAGAGAAATCAGCGGGCTGACCTCTTTGAAGATCTTTGAATGTGCAGGGGCGAAGGAGTTCATCTCCTCAACCTTCAACCTGCGATATATCAGCCTGTCGTAACGCGGTCCCAAGGTGAAGGTGGATACAAACCAAATTTTATTGCGAGACTCGATAACATCATTAGGTTCGGCAATTTCTGGTATATCCTTTAGTTGCACCAATATGCCATTTTGAGTGCGCCCGCGCCCAAACATGACTGAAGAAGCCACCTGAGGGTGCTCATTGACGATTGCCTCTGCTCCTGCCGTTAAAATTTCGCTTAAGGATTCGCTTGGGAAAACTACCTAGTGGGACCGGATTTGTCTACGGATGCTCAGCGAGACATATAAGAGATAGGACACATGAAGTACCCACCTTCTCGCCATTGGAGAGCATGATCTGATCGTCCGCACGACCAATAATCTTCCAGAGTCCCGGCTTACTTGGATGGGGGGCCAAGATGTCCTTCGTTTCATACGCTTTTTCGCCTTTGAAATTACTATTGATGATTGACAGCTCTTGAGTTGGTCGTGCCTCCAAATGCGTTCTATATTACTGGAAAACCATGAGAGAAAGAGAGACTTACGATGACAATCAGCTCATAGGTACCGTCACCATCAGGTTCAAGTTCAGCTGCGCAATGTTTGTTAATCGTGAAATACTCCCAGTCTTCTCTCTGGAGCTCTGAAACAGGTCCGTGAGTACTACCCACGAATGTATAGGTGAGCTTTGACAAACCAGGAAAGATGGTGGCAATCACACCAACCTCAGACCTAGAGACTTTGATATGGGCGGCAGGTAAATGACAGGGAAGGATAGTGACGCACGATCCGTATAAGGTGTAGATACGGACATTATTCGCTGCCAGCTGATCTCCACACGATTTAGAAAGCGGCCCTCCACCATAGATCTGATCATTGAGCGCCAGGATTATGTCACTACCAACTGGCAAGTAGTTCTCCAACTCACCAGACCACCTTTCATAGTGGCAAAATAGGAAACCTTGTTGTCATCTTGAGACCATATCTTGGAGACTGCATGTGGGCCATTGGCATCGATGATCATCACCCGTCACATACCTGGATAAAGCTTGGAACAGCAAACACAAAGTCTAGTTTGTCGCGACAGGTTTGAAACCCCTCATAGACGGACTCAGGCGTCAGCCAGGTGACAGTTGCCTGTGGGTCAAACGTTGCCATCACAAAGCCCGTGCTTGGCTAAGAAACGTATGGACATTCAGTAGAGCGAACATAAAGAGCTGGTTTTTACCACTCACTAACCATGCAAGGCAATTTAGGCCGATGGCATGAAACATGGCAACCGCGTGGCACCCCAATACTTTCCCGCAGAGATCGTGTTTACCGAAATCTGTTTGCGAGGTTTGGTTAAAGGAGCTGGGCAACTAGTTATGTGACGCACGAGGCATCAGCGCGACCTGAAGATATGACTTATGGTTCCAATGGATTGGCTTTGGGAAAGAAGTAGAACCTAGTGGAGGTGATCATTAGCTTAAAGTTCACGAGTGTTGAAGCTTCTATATGTCTGACTAACCAGATGAATGTACAATCACCATGGTTGCGTCAAAATCATAATCTCGTTCAGGCAGGGGGTCGGCAGGTTGGCCCGAGGCATAGATTTCCTCAAAAGATGGCATGCTATGACTCCATACCACAGGCTCGCTTGTGAGTTCCTTGAATGTCATGTCGACCAAGTCACGAGTGGCCTGGTCATCGCTGACGAAGACATTAGATACGCCAGTCGTCTTTAAAAGATGGGCAATCGCGGCCGGGGAGTTTCCAGGGGATATAGGAAAAACTGGAATTGCAGCCAATAAGGCTCCGAGCAAGGTGGTGAAATAGGTGACAGTATTGGAAGTCGCAATGATAGCAAATGGGCGGACTACCTCCTGGTCGGAACTTGAGATATTACACGCTTTCATCACATACCGAGCAGCTCTACGTGCTGCTGGCACGACCTGAGAATAAGTCAGATGAACCCAACTTCCGGCCTGGTTAACGTGAGCGAAAACTGGATGGTTCTTATTGTGAGTGAGATGCCACTCATAGATTTGGGGCAGCGTGAGTTTTCCATCAAGGTCCGGGATGGAGAAGGAGCATTCAGGAGAGCGAGCATGGACCCCTCTGGGCTGATCAAGTAGAAAACTGGTGGGACCCATCTTAGGCGATTCTGAGAGACTGAGTTACTGTGCAATCGTACTTAAATGAAGACTAGTTGATGGCAGAGTAAAGTGAATGGACTGCCATCAGCGCAACCACCGGAAGGCCATCAGAAACCTTTTCTCGTGAGTGAAAGTGCAAGCTATGCGCCCACTGGCACAAACTTCACCAACTACAGTTAGCACTATTGGGCAGCAAATTTGAAATCAGCCTTCGGCGTCTGATTGTCAACAGCTTCGAATCGCCACTGGCACTCACGCTGTCTGGCTTGAGCTTAATTTTGGCTGGGTGCAAGCTGTACGTTCATCCTTTGAGGGATAGAGCCTGATCTACAAGATATGGTTGTCCTATCTGTGCGCTTGCAACGGTCATCAGTGGGTCCAACTTCTGATGGAGTTCTAGGGTTCTGATGAGTAGAAGTGAGCATGAAATCATGCTAGAAGGGCGACTTCGATCCCAAAATACAGGTTCGTGATCATGATGTATTACGCAGCTACTAGTACAAAGTCGTGACTGAAGTAATGAAGGCGCCCATTGTCTCCACTTCGTCAGACCCATGATTCGACACGTGAAGTGTCCCCAGAGCCCAAGGAAGGCTTCCTGGAATGATCATCACCAGCTCCGGCAGCCAGTTTATCCACCTGGGTCGAAACATTGACCTCTATGGGAGACAGAGGAAATACAGGGCTGTCTTCGACTCTTCTTCGGGGAATAGCGGTCGTGCGCATTGAGGTGAACTCTGTTGTAAGCTCCACTCCTAATCCTGCTCGAACAATGATGACCGAGAATGCTATCCCCTAATGTGCGACTTTGGTGACAAGTTTGGAGCGACACAAGTGCAGACACCCACAATGATAGGACTTGTCTAACAGGAATGTCACGTCAATGATTGAGATTTCGATCATCGTTGCTGGGTAGCTCACCATATCTAAAGCTATGAACTGGAAATTTGCTTTGGCCAGGTATGAGACATGCGTCGTCGTGAGGAAAACTCTGAACTTCGTGTAAGGGAGGCAAAAATAAGAGAAACAGCCCGCGTACGTATATAGCAATGCGCTTTCCATTATGAGCACGGCGACAGGCTGAACAAGGTGTCAGCCAGCGACATCACCGTCAAAGATCAGCTGACCATCAAGTTCTTTTGAGCAATACCCTGTACATGCTTGTTGATTGACCAGATGCGATAAGTTATGAACGCTGGTAGAAATGAGGGGCAGTTCCACCACAAAGGATCTCCGGTACGCACATGTGACGATGATATTCGTGCTTCGTGACGAGTGGGTTCAAGTTAATGTCAGGTTCCCAAAGTAATCTTGGGACTGGATGACATACGAAAGGCTCGCAGCAAAAACCGTGATGATCCACCGTCCACTCGCACTGGTGAAAATCTCCGTTCCCATTTCTATGCGGGCAAACGAGTACACAGCGCCTGTGCCGGCCGCTGGTGGACTGTCAATAATTTGAAACTGCCTGAACAAGAACAAAACTTACTGAGTAGTGCACAAGTCGTGATAACAGGTGCAATGATGACCCGCCAAGATCGACCCCACACAATGTACAGGCGATAGACCTGCGAAATACTAAACTGACCATCAATACAGATGAATGTACTTGATGACTGACCATAGTGACGTCGCCCACGAACATCTGTCCCACGTATAGGGCTGTCTTCGCAACATAGGTAGGATTCCCCGCGAACTCTAGGTACGCGTCGGCACCGCCCTCTTCAGTCGCATAGTAGACGAAGGCTCGAAACAGCCTGGCGATCGATATTACCCAGTGCTAAGTCATCAAGTCAGTCACACAAGTCTTGCATATACACTTTGAGCCACTTACGGAGGTAATCAGGAGGAAGAGCGTGACTGTTATCACCAGGAGGGTCTTATTCACTTGCCTTCCGCGACCCCGTAGCGTAACTTGTCGGCGGTAGTACAGTCTACGAAACAGTACATAAAGACACCCCAAGAAAAGTGCCACATAAAAGCCTGACGAAAGAAGGTTAGCCATAAACCATCGGGGCATCACCAAATAGAACTCAAGGTACCATAAAGGACTGACTGCACCGAAGTTCCAATCAGCTCTGCCATTGAAAGGGTTAGGAACGCCATTTTTAACGAAAGGGGAAATAGTGAAAATGGGTGAGCGCGTGTAGCCTCCTTTGTCTTATAACCCTGGGCAGTGGGCGTCTTCATAGGTTTAAACCTGCGGGGTTACCGTGAGCGGAGCACCACTGATTTCTGGCTCAGGAAGGGAAATCCGGGAGAAACGGGTATGGATTTCAAGTTGTACAGCCTGTGCAAATTGTGCATCTCAGCTTGCTTGTACTGACGCTGTGTAGTTTGCACTCGGGTCCTCTGTCCTGCAGTGCAGAACAGATGCCTCTCACGCTTGGTCCCACTAGCATGTGGCTCGGAGGTGCACGCCCACTTGCATAGCACCAACCCAAACTCTCCGAGTCAGCGCCTACGGCTCCATGTACGAGAGTGTTTGACCGCAGCTGCCAGTGATCATCAGGTAGCTGAGTACACGCTGCTCGATATAGATTGGCTCCAAGCGATTCGAAGAACCCAGTGTTTGTTGACGATCAAACTAATGAGAAGTTCCCGGAGGCGGTAATGACCGATAAAACGAGGGATGGAAGGAGTGCAGACTTACAGCAGGTTGTTTCGGCCTGGTAAAGGAATTTAGATTCTCGAGCACAAACAAATAACCAGTCTCACCTTCTTGATGGAACATTCCTGCCTCTACCCTACAACTCTGATTATCAGAAATCAGGCGCCCACCAGAAGGTTACAAGTTTGGTGCCTCCACGTTAGCTTCGATCTGATAATTTGGCAAAAAGCGTATTGATCGAGCCAGGCGAGTATTATTTCAACGCTTCGGGCGGAGGGACCAAACAAGCCATTACATGCATTGTCGTTCAGTGCTCTTTGCTTTTCGTAATCACAACGTATACCTGAAATCTGGAGCTCGATCACCCAGCTCCCTGAGCTCCTGGTCCGACAACTGGTGCTTCTCTCCCCGTTCAAGAGCAAGCCGCTCAGCCTCGTCCCTTGCGCG
>KN839845.1:465294-495777 GCA_000827185.1 Hydnomerulius pinastri MD-312 | reverse complement strand
GATCCCCGGAAGCCATCTGACAGAGGTTGAATATGAGCGCCACGCAGGACGCGTCGGGGAAAACCTTACCTTGATGGCCGGAAGACTTTCAAGACGAGGCTGGGGGGCCACATCAATACTTGCAATTGTCATTGAACAAAGACCTACTTGGCGGGACATTCAAAGAGGCAGTATGGCTTGAGACACATCAGTTTCGCGCCTAAGAGGGAGATTTAACACCGTACAATGAAAAACATAGTCTATTGCGGAATCAGCCTCGTTCCACAAGAAATGAATGTGTAGACCAACCAAAGCGATGTTATACTTGTTTCCCGTAAGGTGAAGTTGTGTCGTCAATCCGTCAAGCTTGGCGTTTCCTTTACAGACTAAGAAATACGTGTAAACGGCTAGGATCATACTCACCGATGTTGCCTGATGGCGGGTTGACGAGTCCGTTAGGACGTGATTGTCAGCTAAGGAAAGAGAGAGGACACACCTCGATCCATGAACGAGAGAAGATACATCAAGCTCAAGATTGGCATCAGACGTAGGTCAACCTTCCGCCAGAGCCTTTTCTCTTGCTCCGGGGTAAGCATTGGTGGTGCATCGACGACATCGTGGACAGGAACAGCATTCTCCAGTTGGGTCTCCGAGGCCTGCTTTTCAACAGAAACGCTGGCACGATCCTGATCAGCCGAGGGCGACATTGCGTCTGCCAGTGCGAGAGAGGGAGAGAGGGTTGCAAATATGCTTTAGGAAGCAGAAGCAAGCAGCTGCTTGACGAATGGAGAGATCAACATATATGAACGACGTTCGTTGATTTGGCTGCCGTCACAAGTCCGCCAGACCCAGATTAAAAATACATCACAAGGCGCTGGAGATGATGGCAGATTTTACGAGAGGGGCGAGCGCCATGCCGCGGGGTTTTCGCCAAGCATGGCTGCACAAATGAGCCAAGCATGGATGGTCTTGGCACCTGCGGGTACAGAAATGCGGGGTATTTTAGCTCCCGTGTTGTAATCGACGAACGATGAAGAGCAGCATCAGGCGTGGCAGATGCGGCAGGACAATCCATTGTCCTGCATTATCATACGGAATACTGACAGTAAACTCACCCTTACCATAACACCAGCACGACAGTTTTTTATCCCAAAGTTCCCGGGCCGCTCCACTCGCTGCAGGGCGTTATCGTCACGGTTCCCCTGTGCCTGACCGGCGCCTGGGCCTGACATGGTTAGGGAGCTTTTGGAGACTGGCATACTTATCATTCAAACTGCGAGAAAGAAGACACGACCTTGGCGAAGACACTCACCGTTGTCATTGTTTCAGGCGAAGATCCGTGACATGTGAACCAGGAAACGTACTCCTTTGGACACATGACAGGCGACAGTTGCAACAGTACTGCAAGAAGTCTGGCTGGCCAGCTGGACTGGAGGCCGTGACAAAGACACTAGATCACCGGGATACCAGAGTGACAATTGCCGAAAGATTCCCAAGTGCCAGTACTAGTAGCAGTGCTCGTGCCTTCTGAGCACGGACTGGGGTCAAGTTTCCAAACCGATCAAAGTTCTGAGCCCGCGCGGGGAGATGATGGGTTCATGATGAATGTGAGCTGGGGCGGACCTCTCATGCCAGGCTTAGGCGGTAGCGTTCTTCAAGTCCATTTGACTTCGATTTCTCAACCTCATGGCAGCACGTGCAAGCCAGGTAAAATGTAAAAAGAGACGCTTCGGAAGAATAGGGAGTTCCCTGACATTCCCTCATACCAGCTGCGGGTCCCAAAAATCGCAACTCGGAGCACGGCTTGAGAAACTTGGAGGTTTCCGCTAACCAACATGCACAGACGAGGATACCGTAAAACCCGCGAGTAAATTGAGGCCAGAGCTTAAGCTTGGAAGGTCTACTTGTTTTGTTACCGCAAAACTACCCCGCAGCTGGTCACTCTCAAACATTACTTCTTTGTTGCTGGAGCTTGGGCCCTCCGAGTCTCTCCAAAGACATCTGCGGGCCCGTTAATTACCAAGTGGGCGGGGCAACGATTTACAATCCAGGAACTTACTGAGAATTGTATGTTTCTAGCTAGCGCGGTTGCCAACTTAAATCTCGCACCCTACTGACAGAGGCCACGACTCTCGTGGGCTCAAGTGAAGGGCTGTCATCCTATCGAAGATATCCGCAAGCATACACGACATCTGCGCGGATATGAAAACCGAAATCCTCGAAGTCCCGAGTCAATGTTGCGCAGGCGAGATCCTTTGCTTCACGTCCTCTTCTCTACGCTGTTCACAGATCGGGTTGGTCCATTCTGCATACTCCAGAGTTGTCCTTCCCACCCTTTCCCACCTGAGTTACAAGCAAATGTCGATGTTCCAAGCCCATCAGCCGTTGCTGTGGATCATCAAGTGGTTTACGTAAGCAGTTAATTGTTCTGTATCATGAATCTTGCTTTGAACCTTCAAGCTCACCCGAACGTAAAACCAGTGCGGGTGCCTCGTTTGGTGATAACAAGTGCACAATGCAACACTTGCCTGCATGATTACTTCCGTGTGGCGATGCCAAAGCTCAACCCCCAATGGCAAAGCGTCCTGCTTTGGCCTCCATGCCGCTTTGGCAACCTGTGGGTCCACAGATTCTTGTATTTAAGGAGCGTTCCTCTCAGCAACTACCCCGCCCCCTTCATCAAGAACATCGAACCAGAACTCACTTCAACTTCACAATCGCCGCGGTCCACCAATGGGCCACCTGAAGAAATTCCTTGCCCGCCTTTTCAAGGGCAAATCCAAGGTGAAGAAACTCGCCAAATCTTACGCTGATACCGTCATTGTCGCCATCACCTCCACCGAGTCGAAAACTGTCAGTTCCGCACCAGACCCGAACTCGCCATCAGCAACGTCATTAGAACCTGAAGATGAACCGACCTCCTACGAGAAACTGACTCCCGACGAGAACGTGACTCCCGAAGTATCATCTGTCACTGTCGAGGAAATATCGACACCATTCGAGTCTGATCGTGACCCCACCGCTTGGCAAGCTGTCCTCTGGAGGCCCCCCGTGTTGCCTGTCCCACCTGTGATACCGTGGATCGCCACCTCTCGAGTTCAAGCCATGTATCCAGCATTCGTGGGTGCCGCCACCGCGCTCTCATTGGGCTCACCCCCTAGCGTTGTTATCCAGAATTTCCCGTTGAACCGTTACTTCGCGCCAAGGTCGTATCAATTCAATCCGGTCGAAATGGATATCATGCATCGGCTACAGGAAGCTTCGGCCCTCATTCGAAGCGCTATGGCAATGGTCGAGGACTCTTCCGAAAATTTCTCTCCGAGGATGGCTAGCTGCCGGTGGTCTGACGCCTCGGTCATGTCGATACCTTTTCCCGAAGCCGAATGTCCCGGGCCCGTGCCTATTCGGGCTGTGCGTCCTCGTGGTAACGAAGTACACCACACGCTCGCTGGTCCCTCGAACGGAACGCCTGGTGCTCAGGGGACCCCTCTTGTACTTGGCGGCCCTATTATCTCCCGTCAGCCATACTACGTCGCTCCTGGTGCAACACGATTCGGTGGATTTGGACGCGCTCATGCGAACGCTAAAGCCCCCTTGTACCCTCCCGGCCTCGGTTTCCCCACTGACAAGGAAGTTGCCAACGCTGCTGCCAAATGCGAACCTGTTCTGGTTCCGACGTTTTCAAATGCTAGACCCGCCTCGTGCCAATCCAAGAACAGCACCGTCCCAACCATCCCGAACGTCAGACCTGCCCACCTCCAGGGCAGGCCAGTCAAGCAGGGGGTCCCTTTCCCTCGCCTGTCTTCGACCGAAAGCAGCTGCTCGGATTTTGGCGAAACCATCAGAATTCAACCCGATCCTCAACATATCTACAACGCCTCTAGGACGCTCGGAAAGGGTGGCAACGGCACGGTATGGTACGCCAAACTTGACCAGGGCGACGGACTCGAACCGGTGGACGTCGCGATGAAAGTGTACAACACGAAACAATTCTTGGCCAGGAACTTCAGGGCTAGCACACTCAGAGCTGTAGCCATGAATGAAGCGAATCCAGATATGTTGATCGGCGAGGTCGACAACGTCAAATATAACTGGGAGGAGGAGATCAACATCATGGAGCGCTTGCAGAGCGAGGGCTCGTGTCCATTTGTAGTTCCACTTTTGCAATCCTTCAAATCGGACGACAACCTCTACTTGGTTATGGTGCGCTATCTCACTTGCTTTTGCTTCTGGAGCAGCCCCTCATTCCTTTTTGTTTTACAGAGGTATTACCCTGAGAACCTCCGCTCTCGGGCTCAGAACACATCTTATAGGCTGAATAGGCCCCAAATACGGTTGATCGCTGCTGAATTGGTGCGTATAACTTGCTCGGGGTATTCCATGACGCTATAACAAACTTCCAACAGGCCCTAGCTCTCGAATTTCTCCATTCTCGCTTTGTTGTCCACCACGACCTGAAGTTGGATAACGTCTTGGTGACCCCAGATGGTCATATCGCCCTCTGTGACTTTGGCAACGCCTATATGTACAGAGAGGAGGAAGACGGCGACGACTTCGAAGGCAAATGGATTAAGGGAGGAGGAACTCTGGGCTACTACGCGCCGGAACAGTTTGACCGCAAACTACACAACTACAAGGCAGATATGTACGCTTTTGGGCTGATGCTGCTCGATCTGTTCTGCAGTGGAGACGTGAGTTTTTGCCATCCTATTCAACTATGTCGGTCTCCTGACTCGAAGCTCTCTCAGCCATGGTACACGAAGATTCCTGGTACGGGAGACGAGGAGGACTTCAGGCCCAACAATCCATCACCCTTGCACCCGATGGTACAAGGGCGCGTTTTCGATGACGATGCATGGAATTTGATCGCTAAGGTAGGCAAGAACATTTTTCTGCCCAGTTACTATTGCTAACAGTCTTTCCACAGCTCCTGGACACAAACCCGGAAGCGAGACCTGAATGGACAGAAGTAAAGGAACACCGTTACTTCAGGGACGTTGACTGGGAACGGGTTACAGCGCGCGAATATGACCGTAAGTCCCCCTCGCCCTCTGCTTCCACGACGTGAACCACTCAACACCACCTACCTAACAGCTCATTATCGACCATGCGACAGAGATCAGAAAGACCTTCGCGCATTCATCCCCACGGACAGATGGGCCATCAAAGACAAAATGGGCTATCGTCTCTTGGGAAACGAGCTCTACGCATTAGAGCGGATTCTGGATCTTGCCGATGAACAGGGAGCTGGCATCTGCTCTGCTAATCTCGACTGGATCACGGATATGCCATGGAATGACGAAGCTCACGGCGTCGCATGCATGTCCCGACCCGGTCCTTGCACATGCCATTCATTATAAGGCATTCTCTTCCACTCCGTGGCTGCTCGGGAATGTTCAGGACGTCCGCGCCAAGTCCGCGCTGGTAAAATTCATTTTGCTCCCATGCATGGTCATTTTGTATACTATAAACATCGAGAGAACGATGGATTTTCGAAGATTTTCTTCCTAAACATTTATTATTTACTTAGAGCCCCTTATTTTACGATACCAATCAACATTTTGCTTCTCGCCTGTTTCATACCGGTGCTGTTGGAACGAACGTTAGCAGCTGCTCAGCGCTCCTGAACATTACTGGGTGTTTTCGAAGCCGCTGCCGCGATGGCATGTTGCGGGGTACATAGGACTGGAAGATTGAACGCTCAGCACAGTTGCTTTCGGTCTGAATCTTTGAGAGTCGACACTCAATATAGCGTCATGATTCCAGAGCTCAGCGATTCATTGCATCCAGAGATTTTACAAGCCCGACCATTCAAGTACCATAACTCAAACAAAAGCGGGACGGACGAACGCAGAAGCATGGGAGAGCAGCAGCAGACAAAAAAGCACCGACAGATAAGTTACTCCTCCGCACGTTTTCTTCAGCTCTCAAATTAATTAATGAAAAAGCCCTGCCGTGCTTCCTATCCTCTTAACATATCGTAAAATCCGAGCTCGCCTTGGAGTCAAGCGCGCGGAGGTCGTTCTATAATAGCCATCGTGGGGATCTCTTTCTCTCGTCTGTATATCCTGGGGGAGGTAACGAAGAGGAGAGGCTTTTTACATCAGATCGCCGAGAGCGGCCATCTCAGGTCCACCAGATTCCCGAATGCCGATTTCCCAGTCTGTGAGTGATAGTGTCAGTATTTGCGTCCCGAGATTACAACGCAATAAAGAAGACGTACAGCTGTAGATGATGGTAACAGCCATAAGGATACCAGTTCCGCTGCCAATGGCACCCATCAAGTCAGCAGCCACAGAGAGCAGGCCAAGGATGGCGCCTCCGAAGGCCGCAGCAGTAGGGATGACGCGCTTGAGCTCCTTGTACATTGAGCCCTCACGGTGACCAGCCATGACCTACACCAAGTAGGATTAGCATCGAAGCAATGTGATTGATTGTGGTCTAGAGACTTGCCATTTGTTGGTCCTTGAGCTGCTTCGCGACATCACGAGGGCCACTTCCTGAAACCTCAATCCAGGTCTTGGAGAAGAGAGCGCAGGCAGAGACAACAAATGTGATGTACAGCACAGTGTGGATAGGGTCAAGGAAAATCTCCTTAAGGGTATGAGGAGGCGACATGTAGTAGGCGATGCCAGAAACAGCACGGAGCTGAGGCGAATCCTCCACAGGCTAAATAATCACGTGACTCGTTGAACAAGGTTTACATGTGAGCAATGATCGCCGGGCTTACCTCCCAAACACCAATAATCTTGACCAAAAGGTTTGTAGGGAAGCGCGTAGCGAGCATCTGAGAGATGATGAACACGTTCGAGGTAAGAGCAGACTGGAGCATGATAGGCATGTTCGAGGTGTAGAAGAGTTTGACGGGGTACGAGCCGCGTTGTCCACGGAAACGATTGCTCTTGACAGGGATCTCGATGCGGAAGCCTTGCATGTAGATGACAGCAGCGAAGACAACAGCGGTTGCGATCAGGTTCATGATGTTGGGAAGACGGTCCCTCCAGAAAGCCTCGCGAAGCGCACGTCCCTTGTCGTTCCAGGTAAAGAGGAGGTGGAAGAGTGAGACAATGGCACCTTCGAACTCAGGACCACGGCCAGTATTGACGGTTGTCGGCGAGAAAGCTTTCCAGATTATGGACTCGCAGATGTTGGTCGCAATGAACAGGGAGATACCAGAACCCAGACCGTAACCCTTCTGCAGAAGCTCATCAAGGAGGATGACGATGAGAGCAGCAGCAACAAGCTGAATGATGAGCAGGAGGCAAACACCAGCGCCCAAATCTTTGGGCTGTCCATAAAGACCTGTGAGGACGTAGACCGTTGCCTGACCGAGTGAAATAATGAGAGCGAAAACTACAAGTCAGTCAGCAACAGTTTTCACGATGAAAAAAAGGACGTGAAAGAGTCGCAAGCACGAGGCCGCGTTCTCGAGCAAGAACTGAATCAGAATGATAGCACTCACGTTTCTGAGCAGCACCGAAAAGAGCGCGGTCTTCCTTCAAGCTGAAGTCAACCTCAATCAAGTTTGCGCCGGCCAAAAGCTGCATGATCATTCCACTCGTTATGATTGGACTGATACCGAGTTCCATGAGAGTACCGCGGTTGGAAGCCAGGATGACACGCATCCAGTATAGAGGGTCAGACGAGTCGGATGACATGATTCCATACAGTGGGACTTGTGAGCAGACCAGGAAAATAAGGAGAGTGACCGCGGTCCATAGTAGCTTTTGGTTGAACGGAACCTAGGAAGGAGAATAAGTTGAATAGTCCGTGAAGTAGTTGTCGTCACATACCTTGCGGTCTGGGGAAGAGACCTCAGGCAAGAGAGGAAGGAATGGTCGGACAAGATTCAAAAACCGGACTGAAACATGAGAAACGTTAACGGCCTGGACAACGTCAAGCACGACGAGGACGGTACTTACACCCGCTCATTGTAGCGTGAACCCAAGGAGCGGCTGAGAGTAGAAAAGAAACGTTTGGACTTGTGAGATTTGACACGCTCAGTTCAAGTACGCACTGAAAAGACAGACGTGGCAGCAACAAATAAGCACAAATATGGGTGACGAGAAATTTAGCACAGCCACTAAGTAGGTCCCAGTTATGATGATTTTCTCGGATCAGCAGTCAGGACTTGCGGTTCTTTGCAGCTGTGGTTCCTCAGAACGTCGCAATCAACGGTTTCGGGCGGTCGGAGATTATCACTTTTGAATGCCGAGCGTCGAGCGTCGAGCATTGCCACCTATCGCCATTCCCAGCTCACGAGATGTCATCAAGTAACTTTGAGCTGGGCCATAGCCCACTGGCAGGTTCTTCGGGTGCACGCGTGTTCGAACGGAATGATGTCCCACAACTTGCGTTGCACTCTATCCCGAAGCGTGATGTTCCAGCTATAGACTTGATCTCAGTGTCTAGATCCGCCATTGGCAAGATAAAAAAGAAAGGCGAGGTAAGTGTATTAATAGCCTCTACTATGAGTAACATATATGGAACCTAGCCTCCAACATCCACCTTCAGCTCCGTTGTACCGACATTTGATACTGTCGGTATATCGTCATCCAACTTCATAAAACCTGCAAGCTCTACACGTCGTAAAGACGGCGTGATCTCACTTCCTCTCGAAGCTTGGCACTTCGGGTACAAATTATTCAAGAGCGGTGATCCTCAATCACCTCATACTTTCAATTACAACAGCCAAAAGCAGACACTAACGATTTCCATCTCGGGTCGACTGCCTCGTAACATCACATTTAGGCTTGAAAGAGATATCGATGCGGTCAAGGTCTGTACTTTTCCTGATTGACGACCCCTACTCATGCAACATATCTAAGATAACCAATGATGCCGATCGGCCTTTAAAAGATAACGTTGTCATCCAGTTTCAGACAACGATAGAATGACGGCAACATGAAGCTCAGCTCAAAGGCTGCTTCAAGGGAGGTGCGTGTCGAGAGCCTCCAAAACTCCGTGTGACGAACTATCTGAGCTCATCTTGTGGGCGGTTCAAATCAAGGAGCATCCCGCTGCGAGGGCCAACTCACTTTCCGCTTCTCTACCACTGGACCGGGGTGGATATCGACAGACTATCAAGAAATGGTCATCCTCGTGAGAAAGGCAGTCCACATTGTAGACATACTCAGGTTAGCAGAATTTTTGAAGTCTACACTGAGATGTAGCTCACCCTTATTAGACCCTTAGCAGACGGTTTCATCTGGAAGATGGTGGAGAACGCTTCCAACATGCATCATCACCAGAAACCCCGTGGTGAACAAAAGGAGCGAGAGGATTCTGTTGTGAAAACTCGTTCTGCTACCCCTAGCTCTTCGTTCTCCACCAGAACACGCGCACTATACACTTCACGATGATGTGCATCGCGCGGTCCAACCATAGTTCGTTGGATCCATGGAGAAGTGAGAGGAGGAAGCTAACGTATCAGAACACAGCGTCACGGTCTACTATTGAAATATATAAGCAGTAAGGTACACAGCCCATCCAACATGTCCGTTGTCATCTCACCAATCATATATAGAGGGGAAGGAGCGTTTATGCACCCAGAAAATTGACAAGCTCAGAGCGAACATTGGCTATAGTGCGAAGTGACTGCAGAAGAAACGAGGAATGGCATCGCAGACCTTGTGATCTGTTTTCCGCATCTGTAGCAGAAATGAGTGTTGCATCCTGGCGTCACGCACTGGTTATATACGAAGTAAGATGTCAAGAATCGCCCGCCAGGTACGTGAAGCTGGTGAACTGACCGTCATATGGTTGCATCCCCCGTTCTTTTGAACTGGAGTTTTGCACCCTTTATAAGGATGTTAGCCTTGAAAACACAGCAAAGGTGGAATTACGTACTCGGACAATGTTTCCAGCCCATCTGTTTCACTAGGTGACTGAACTCCTCCGATCCATCGCAGGAGTGCCGTGGACCATCGGGTGGAATCGTCTGCTGGCAGTTCTTGCACCAAATATGATCACAACCGGAGAATGGGCACGCGAGCGTTGGGAGCTGGTCATAGTCGTCTTTATCTACGAATGCGGACCGATTGCATCTGGACAGTGTGAGGCTCAGAAGGGTGATGGAAATTTGCAAGGGGAGCAATCTCACTTGCGGCAATGTATTGGGGTGGACAAATGCGCCATCTCCAATTCTGCCCAGATCGTAAATTGATATTCTGTCACACCTAAGTGCTGAACTAAAGCGCCGGATATTTCTACTCGAATGTTCGTCAGACGTGGTCCGAAGATAAAATTTACATGAATGCTTGCCGGAGGGGTTTGCGTTTCTTTGATCTGTCATGCATAAAGGACAGAACACTGGGAACCTGCGCTCATCGATCTTGGAACAGACATGTCCTTTGATGCATGCCCAACAAAATCCATGCTCGCAGGGGCTGAGACGTGTGCCCTCGTCCTCGGCTACATCTTCGAAGCAAATTCCGCATTCGAAGTACTCTTTCTCTTCCTCTTCCTCCTCTTCCTCCTCTTCTGAGCTGACCGACGTTCGCTCTGAAGGGCTCTCGTCGGCTAAAAATATACGGCCATACCGCTTGCTCTGCTCGTAGGGTGTAAAGTTAGGAGGTCGAAGATGGCTTGTGAGGGTGCTTGGCCCCGCATGAGCAGAGTCAAATTCCAAGCGACGGTTGGCGGTTCTGCTGGTTTCCAGTGGCGCAGATCTGTTAGCATGCCACGAGGAGGATCCCCGCCCAGCCTCGCTTGACGGCGGTGATGCGCGGTGATTCTCTTTATCGCGTCTTCGCAGTTCCGTTTCTGCCCTGTCCTTCAACACGGTCATGCTCGCAGCAATTGCCGAGCGTTCATCCTCCGCAGACATGGCCCCGTTTTCCTTGGGCGTGAATACGTGGATCGAGCAGGTCATAAACAGCTGAGCCTGCCATTGCTTGTCGCGTGTAACCGAACGATTGGCGAGGGGCGATGTCCCCGACATGCGGGCGGCAGTTTGCTCGAAAGAGGAGCTGATGACAATATTGAGGTGACTCGTATCCGGGCTCAACTCCAGCAGGAAGTAGATATCCTTGGAATTTCCTGGGAGCTTCAGACACGCCATTATGTTGGTAGCGCGGTCGACTATCATAGCCGAAGCAGTGAAGGGTTGCATGGATCTGCGCAAGTGAGGCCCGGGAGATGAGCAATTTGGGCCCCTGAGTTGGACACTGTTCGTACCGCAAAGATTGCTTTAAAAGGATAGTACTCGGAGGCCCGTACTTTGTCGCCACATGCATAAGGGAGTTGTCGAACAGCGGTGCGTGGTAAGTATCTGCAACCTGAAGTGGTGCGTCGCTAGTCCATTGCTGACTGAGGGAGAGCGCGTCCTGCGTGGGGAGCGTCAGCGATGCTTCTGCCAAGAAAAAATCAACATACTTCGAGAAAATGTCGCCCGGTGATTATGTCCAAATAACTGGCAAGACTTTGCTTGCTGCGCTGCAGATTTAAGAAAGCGACCCTAATGAAATTCAGGGCAGCAAGCCTGCATGTCGAGAGATTTTTTCTTGACGATCTGTAGCCATCCTCCAGGGAGACGATGCGCTCCCTTCCAGAGAGAACATCTCTTGCTAAATCACCGTGGCTCGGATATCGGAATGCGGGATACTGGACATTATGCATGGTGTTTTAGTGAGGAAGAGAAGAGACCGACAGCTACATAAAGGGAAGTTACTGTCCTACCACCACACGCATTGCGGCAAGCCTGGCGTCTCGAGCCATCGTGCACAGCCTGACGGGACGCAGAGTCGTTGTATTAATGACGCCCACCACATCGTGTCGACACAAGCGCCTATGGATGATCGTGGACTAAGGGTATTTACCCGCAGAAGACCTCAGCATGCTTCGCTTGAGCGCCGGGTGGCAACCAATAGCTATCTTTGCGGAACGTTCTGAGATTCCTCGCAGCAATAACCAGCGAGGGCGTAAGCACAGGAATGTTCCACGAGAAGAAAAGCTACCGGATCCATACCTACGCAAAGGATAACAGAGGTCTGTCACAGTATAGCCATCTGCATCACATTCTCTCAATCTCGTTCGACAATATGTGACCGGTAAAATCATAACTAATGTCAGCCTAAGCGTCGCAGCTGACCGCTGTGATCTCTGCCGCACACGCGGAGGGACGGTTGAGGCTCCTTTAATGAAGCCGACAGTTGCGGAAATGCGCGGATTTGCCAGCTTGAATTTCTTGAGGGATAGCTGTCCTGTTGATCGTAACCCCACAGCCATAACAGAAGTGAGTGTTGCACCCCGGTGCGATGCACTATAGGTTAGAGTAGGTTTAGATGTCTCCTATCCCACCTCATGGGTTGGAGACAGACTCACCGACATGTGGTTACAGCCAGCTTGCTTCTGAATGGGAGTCTTGCAGCCTGATACGGAATAAGCACTGTGGCACTGCGCTCCGCGTGGAAGCGGGACTTACTGGGGCAGTATCTCCACCCTTGTTCTTTCATGAGGTGATCAAGCTCCGCTGATCCATCACACGAGTGCTTGGGTCCATTGGCGTCTATCGATTGCTGGCACTTTTTGCACCACACGTGGTCGCAGCCCAGAACAGGGCACCTCGTTTCATCAGATGCTTCGAGGTCCTGTTTGTCGACGAAAGCGGACTGCTGGCACCTTCACAGATCGGCCAAGTCAGTGTCACCTACCGATAACGGGGTAAGTGGGATCGAGCTTACTTGCGACAATTCACCAACACGGAGTACTGCGCCATTTCCATCTCGACCCACGTTTCGTACTGCTTCTCTGATACGCCGAGCAACTCGACTAGAAGTCTCGAAATTGCTGTGGACAAAGAGTTATTAGGCGTGCGAAGAAGAAAGTAGACAGTTACCCACTGCTAGGATTACGATTTTCGTGGTCTGCCGTGCAGACCGGGCATAGCACTGGAAAGCGATGCTCCTCGATCTTCGAGCAGACGTGTCCCCGCGTACAATCCCTGCATATGTCGTGACCACATCCATCGATGTGAACCGCATCGTCTTCAGGGAAATCGTCCATACAGATTCCGCAATGATACTGGCGTTGTGCAGTTCGGAGTAGCCCCTCCTTTTGAGAAAGAAGTTGGCGGTCTTCGGAGTTGAAGGTCTCCTGCAGCCGCCGCGCAAACTCTAGGTTTGGGTCGGCCACGATAGGCTTCGCAATAGGTTGGCGAGCAGAGGGGCCTGGAATGCCCCAGTCAGGGGCCTTTCCAGCAGAAGAGGAAGTCGGACCCGAGCGAGGATAACGCACGGGCGAGGGAGTAGCGTGCATAGGAGTTGTCTTTGGTGGTGGCGTATAGGTCTGAGCGCGCTTCGTTTGAATCCTTTCTTCCTGCAGATTCCACTCGTTTTGTGAGCGGAGCTGGCTGTCTTCGAAATCGAAACGCTCCTGTAGCTGACGTGCAAACTCCAGGTTCGGGTCAGTCTCGGCGGGATCAGGCGTGAAACGGCTAGTAGAGGGCTCTCCCAGCCTGCGGAAAGGGGCCTTCCCTACGGAAGCGGAAGCGGGACCGGAGCGAGGGTAACGTGCAGGGGAGGGAGTCGCGTACACAGGAGTTGTCTTCGCTGGTGGCTTGTAAATCTGAGCGCGCTTCGCATTGATCTTTTCTTCCTCCAGGGTCTTCTCAAGCTCAACCACATCCCCCTCCAATCGTTGGTTCTGCGTGATAAGAGTGTGATGCTCGCGCTTCAACGCTGAAAGTTCCGCTTGCAGAGTCAACACAGCCAAGCTAGACGCTATCACACAATGTTCCACATTCGGAGCAATTCCAAAAGTCGCTCGAGGAACGAATATGTGTCCTGAGCAATTTGCAAGCAACCTGGCCTGCCAGTGGAGATCGCCATGAGAGAACTGATGCTGGTCAACAGGCAAGATGTTGCACAAGCGCTGCGCAGTCTGTTCAACGGAAGTGCTGAAGGCCAGGCCTGCGCCCATGGGATGATCTGCAGCTGTGCGTGGATTGAAGATAGCGAAAATGTCTGGCCCAGAGTTAAACAGCTTGAGGCACGTGACCGCTTCAGGAGAGCGAGTGATGAGGATGGCGACCGACGACTTGATGGTCTGCATGTCTCTGGGAGCAGTTGGGCGTCTCCGTAAGAAATCAGATAAAGGTAAACTTACTGCAATATGGTTCTGAAGTGGATGGGACTTGGTCGCCCGTACTTGGTAGATGAGGGTTTGAGCGATTGTTCGAATAACGGGACCCGATAAATGTCTTCGACTTCAAGGTGAATCGCATCGGACCATTCTTGACAAATAGCGATTGATTCCTGGGAGAGCCAGGGCGATCATGGCAAAGGATTGAACAGAGAGCCAAAACGAGACCTATAGATGATAACAAACCTCGAGCGTTTTCTTAGCGCTAAGGGAGCTGATGACTTTTGAGAAGAGCTTGGCATTCTCTTCGATCCCGAAAGCGAGTCTTGCGAAGTTCAGTGCAGACAGAACACCTGCAGAGATGCCCTTTTCGCGGCCTAAAACCACGTCATCGAACGAGATAACGCGCTCCTTCCCTTGTAGAACATCATTGAGCAGCAAAAAGTTGGTATCGGACTTCTTTTTCTCCATGAATTACCGCCTGAATGGAGGTGGATACGAAAGGGTGGCTTGTCAGTGGAGAGTAGTTGGAGGAAAGTTAGGAAACTAGCTGGTCTAAGGCATGTGCTTGAGCGTCTGACTAGATCCTAGATCGATGAACTCGTGTTATCCTCGCGTAGGGTATGTAAGGACTTCCTTCGATCGAAGACTCCTCTCTGCCTAGCGCCTTCTCCATTGGCAAATTGAAATCCACAACACCCGGCTCACGCACCTAGAGCTCTTGTTGACGTCGAGCCCAACGTGGAAGCCTGAACAAGACCTTGACAAAGGGCGCGCAAGCTTCCAAGTTGAAAGCTTTGATTATTTATTCAGCCGCAGTGGATGTGGCCTCCCGACCTCAGCAAGCACTGAAGTGACTGAATAGACTTCAGTGAATCGACGATGATGGAGGTCAAATGACAACATGCGATGACGCTGAGTCTGAAATTCACCCGCAGGAGTCTGCCAGGAGAACTCACATATGCGAGAGCTCGAGGAGGTCGGAACCATGATAGACACGACGAAGTCGAAGCAAAAACTACTAGGACAACAGCGTTTCTATCTTGATTTCAGGTACCTCTACCGACTCCATTTCCCGCTACCCATTTTGTGTCTACGCACCAGCGTGTCTGCCACCATGCATATTGCTAACACGCGTATTCCGCAAGGTTGACACCGGGGACCCTGACATCGATAAACGAACTTTAAGTTGAAGTCGTCCAACGTTGACGTCCTCCCCTCTTAATCCATCTTAACCTCCTAGCTCCCTCGCTCGTCCAGCCCGCTCTTATCCGCAACGCAGCATGATTACGGTAAAGTTCCCCTGTGGACGTTGAAAGTCACCCTTCAATTGACAGCTACATTCCTAAGGACAATACCTCGAAGAACCAGGAAAGCCGTCAGGATCTGCCCCGGCAGGGTGTTAGTCGTTCCCTTGCGTCCGCTGACGACGTCCGGAGGAGTATCCCGGAGAATTACAAAGTTAGTTTTCTGCTGATTGTCGGCCGCTGGGACTGCTCTAAGTCTGTCTGGTTGCATTCCTATGGTGGTATTTCAGCATGTAAGTGATCTCGTCAGCATATTGCTGAGCAGTGAGTGTCCTGAGTGAGCTCTCATTTCAGCGAGCAAGTGGTCTCCTCCCTCGAAGCAACGTGACGCTGATGATCTTCGTGCGTCGTCGGTTCTACTAGTCGGTAAGTGGAGGCGGTGACCTCTCGCATGGATTTCGTTATGCTTATTCGCAACTAGGTTGTACGTGTGATCTTTTCCTCACACCTAGTCCCAGATCAATTCATGTTCATTTGTGCGATTCTCAGGAAGTATGTGCGATTGTCTCAGTTCTAAGCTGGGTAGCTAACGGTCTCGCCCCTCACCCCTCTAGACAGTACGTCTCTCCCCCCCTCCCTGGATTATAGCTTGATGACAGTATGCTAGTTCGTGCGTAATGCTTCGTTACTAGGTCTTTTTATCCCTAACCAAGATCTCACGACCGCTTTCGTGAAACTAATTAGGTGGTATGTAGTCTTATCGCCTCTTGATCACTACTGTACCTGACGTGGATCAGGACGTACGTCATCCTCGCAGCCTCTGTTTGCACAACTCTAACTTCGCGTTGCTGATAGCTCCCTGGTACAGCAGGTAAGACGCATGCTTTCACAATGACTTGTCACGCCATGACTCACCCGCACACCAATAAGCTGTCAATGTGATGATAGGGGAATACATCAACAATCATCTCCCGATCCATCTGTTATATCTTCCAGAAATGAAGTTAGTGCACAGGAATGCCGTTCACCAACATCTGCAGCCTCTGATCCCCGAACTTGTCGAAGCCTACAACGCTACTGTTGACGAGGAGGACGAGCGGGAAGTAAATGTCCAGGCATTGCTGAAGAAAATGGTTCCCTACGCAATTCTCTCGCACAGGTGGCTGGACGCCGGCGCAGAGCTCACCTTTCAAGAGGTCACGGACATCTTGAGGATTGCAGCTCTTGACAGGCTGTCCACCAGTTGGCCACTTCATGCCAAGGCGACAAGGTACATCAAGAGGATATTGGGAGGTGCAACTAGCTCGAGCACTGGTCAAACCATGCTGGACCGCTTAAAGACGTTCTGTCGTCAAATCGAGTCAAGCCGGGAATGTTGTCAAGATCATCTAGGCCTCGAGAAGCTGGTGATGTTTGGCGAGCTGAGCCTGCAACGAGGGTGCAAGTACGCCTGGTTGGATACAGCATGCATCGACAAAACCAGCAGCGCAGAGCTAGAGGAGTCCATTAGATCGATGTACAGCTGGTACCGCAACTCCGCGTTCTGCGTTATCCATCTGGGTGACACCAGTGGCTTGCACGACATTCGCTCGGATCCGTGGTTCACAAGAGGTTGGACGCTACAAGAGCTTTTAGCGCCCAAAGTCGTCAAATTCTTTGATCGTAAATGGAGACCGATGTCATCCAACGAGAACGATAAAACCCCCTCTCCCCTCCTCGACGCAGTCTCGGCGGCGACCGATATCCCCGAGGTTCAGCTGCTCGACTTTGCACCAGGGTCCCAGGGCGTTAGAAATATAATGCTATGGGCATCCAGGCGAAGAACAACACGCGTAGAAGACGTCGCATACAGTCTCATCGGACTGTTTGACGTCAGTTTGTCGATCGCCTATGGGGAGGGATGGCGGGCTTTTTACAGGTTGCAGGAAGAACTCATTCGGAAGAGCAGCGATATGGGACTCTTCGCGTGGACTGGAAAGTCGTCGCCGTTCAATAGCATGATTGCTGCAGAACCGTCCTGCTTCGGTCTCGGCTTCATAGACATCCTCGACTCAGAGAATCATGACGTGGCGTCGAATCAACTTCACTTCCCACCTCTCGCCGTAGATCCCACATTTGCAATGACCAATCATGGTCTACGTATCCCTTTGTCCGTGTACAAGGTGGATGGCATCCACGCCTCTCGCGGCATCTATCAACTCTCCGTCGTCGGTCTTGGTGAAGTCACGATGAGGCTACCACCCTATCACAAGCTTGACGCTTCCGGCGATTATGTGATCGCATTAATGGAAATCTTGGACGGCGAACGTGACACATCTTGGCCCGTTTTGCTGAGATGCGAAAAGCTCAGGTGCTACGGGGGCATATTTTCCCAGTATCAAAGGATACAGACGAAAGGGCTTATCTCGTGGAGTCCGGGGAGCGAGTTTGCGAAGACATCGGCAGCCCCAAAAGTCGTCTACATTGTGTAGTACACCCATAGTCCAGGGGGCCACGAAGCGATTCGGAAGACTTGATCCTGCGGCAGGGTCACTGTCACTCGTATGCACAACATCATGTAATGGAACACTACTTCTCAACGATCTCTTCTGATAGATTTAGAAGGATGCGCGAATGTATACCTAAAGGTTCCCCTTATCTAAAGCACTGCCCGAAAATTCAATCGTGCCAGCCACGGCGCCCCCGACTCACTACCTTCTCCTTGGGGGTGGCAAACACCATGTCATCGCCATGTAGCGATAAGCGTTCAGGCTAGTCCTTATGTCGCGGCAGGGCCCGGTGCAAAAAGCTCAGTAGCCACCCTACTCTCCACCATACAACACCCAACCACCGAACGAGCAATCTAACACATGAAAGGCTTCCCAACCGCTCCATCTGCATACGCCTCCACGATAAGCTAAAAACCCCATCCATTCCGTAACAGCCCCAACCACCAAGCGCCAAAGGAACAGGAACGGAGCACACAAACTCATCTTCAACAAAACATACGTCCCCCCCGACACATATAAACGCCCCAGACAGCACCGTGAACACAGTCAACCCCGCTCCGACCAGGCGTCCCAAACCCCTTTCATGCCTCCCTTCAAATGATATGTGTCGTGTATCCAATAGAACCCCGCCAGCCAATACGTGTACCACGCCGCGAACAGCGGCGCGGCGCGCCCGATGAGGTATGGCGGGGAGGATTTTTGCTGCTGTATGGACGCATGTGCCTCCGGACGTGCATAACGACGCACGATGAGGGTGAGGCTGCATTGATCGCGTTGTAACCTTAAGGGCTTGATCGCCCGTACTTGGTAGACGAGGGTTTGAGCGATTGTTCGAATAACGGGACCCGATGGATGTCTTCGACTTCGGGATGAATCGCATCGGACCATTCTTGACAAATAGCGATAGATTCCCGGGAGAGTCACGGCGATCACAGCAAAAGACTGATCGTAAAGCCACAACAGGACCTATAAATGATAACAGACCTCGAGCGTTTTCCTAGTGCTAAGGGAGCTGATGACTTTTGAGAAGAGCTTGGCATTCTCTTCGATTCCGAAGGCGAGTCTTGTGAAGTTCAGTGCAGAAAGAGCACCTGCAGCGACGCCCTTTTCCGCGGGCTAAAACCACGTCATCGAACAAGATAACGCGCTCCTTCCCTTGTAGAATATCTTTGAACAACAGATTGGTGCCGGCCTTCTTGTTCTCCATGAATTACCGCCTGAATGGAGGTGGATACGAAAGGGTGACTTACCAGTGGAGAGTAGTTAGAGGAAAGTTGGGAAATTAGCTGATTCAAGGCATGTGCATGAGCGTCTGACTAGATCCCAAGACCGATGGACTCGTGTTATCCTCGCGCATGTGGTATGTAGGACTTCCTTTGATAGAAGACTTCTCTCCGCCTTGCGCCTTCTCCATTGGCAAAATGAAATCCACAACACCCGGCTCACGTAACTTACCTAGAGCTCTTGGTGACGTTGAGCCCAACGTTGAACGTGGAAATCCGAAGACCTCGACACAGGACGCGTGAACTCCCAAGTTGGGCCGCAAAGTTTCGATTATTTATTCAGCCGCAATGGATGTGGCCACCACGTGGCCTCCCGACCTCAGCACTAGGAAGTGACTGAACAGACTTCGGTGCAATGACGCTGAGTCTGAAATTCCCTCACACTGGGCGGTGACCTCGGTGTTTTCGTACTACACTTCATCTCATTCCTTCACACAACCGTGTCCATAGCGAACCTCAAAGATCGCTTATGGTCTGCAAAAATGCGACCCGCATAGTGCAGAGATGCGAAACACGAAAGCAATTCACAAAAGAGGATGGAAGAAATAGGGAATGCTCCAAGTCGTGGACCGAGGTCATTAGAGTCCCTCAAGAACCCTCGGGAGAAGGTCGGCTGGTCTTCGAAGACGACTGACCGCTAGAAGGAAGCAGAGATCCGGGAAGTTTGCTTTTGCAATAACATCCCATGCTCACTTATCGGAAACGACGGGTTGTCGGTCTGCTACAAATAAACGCAAAATGCGCTTCCTTTTGTTACGGTTCTCTCGCCCAACGTATGGTTTTTAATCAGTCAGCAGGGTGCTGGGAGACATTTGTGGTGCAATGAGATAACAAGAATGGGGCAGGATGTAGAAATTACATAGAGGATGACTTCGAATTGGAGACATCGATGCTCTCGGAGCTCTCCAGGCGCCTAGGCGAGTTATCACTTATGACCGTGAGGTCGAGCCATACTCAGGATGGAGGTGGTAGCTATCCCTAGAAATTGCTACTTATCCTAAGGGAGCTCGATCTCAGGGGACTGCGGCGCCAGCAGAGTTCATCTCCGTTGCTTTCTGATTCAATTATCTGCGCTTTGCCGGAGCGTCGGCTCTTGACCTGCGTCTTCGGGTTAGACTAGTAGGAAGGGTTCCGAACAACCCAGGCTCAAAAGTCCCTGAGGGTGGTAGCTCTGATACCAGAGAGACCTTCGAGTACCTCCCAACCCAACGTTGACTCAGAAAGTGACGCTTCCCGACAAGATACGAAAGTGTGTGGCACCGACAAGCAGATGAATCGTCCTTCCGTACCTACCCTTACTCCGGAGCAGGAGGCCAGGTTATGGCGCAGAATCGACCTCCGACTCATGCCCATCATAACCCTGATGTATTTACTTTCGTTCATGGACCGAGGTGAGTCTCTTGCAGCATTTCATTGAGGTGTGTTAGTCACCCCTGACCGCATATCTGACCTCCAGGCAACATTGGTACGAATGCGCTATGATTTTCTAGCATCATGAGGGTGTGCGCTAAATGTAATCGCAGGTAACGCGAAGCTAGACGGATTGACGACGCAGCTCAACCTTACTGGAAACAAATATAACATTGCCTTGGTTAGTTGACGCCTACTAGATTTTGGTACTGGCATCCTGATACCTATGGCTGAAACTGCGGAGGTAGACGATGTTTTTTATAGTAAGTCGCTTCTAATTTACTCGATGACATTTGGTGACCACTACTTTAAGCCATACAGCCTTTTCGAATTTCCGTCAAAGTACGTCTATCTCTAACACTTCTATTTTCACGGCCTGAAATGAAACATTCAGCATCATCATCCAAGTCATTCGACCCTCCAGGTAAGCTCATGGCACTACCCTATTTAGGAGGAGCTAAGCGCGGCCGAAGATGGCTTCCTGGGATTATGGTAGGTGTATGATTGAGCTTTTCAAGTGCAGAGTTTACCCGCATGCTAGTTCCTGTGGGGCCTTGTCATGTAAGGATTGCGATGGCTTCTAAGTTAATGCATTGACGAATCAAGCTGGCTTTAAGGATGTCAATGGGTTTTGTGCGAACGTGAGTATAGATCCGTTCCTTCCACCACCTATTGATTGTTTCATAGTTATCCTCAGTTGGTGGGTGTGCGTGTCTGTCTCGGGGTTGTGGAAGCGGGTTTGTATCCTGGCGTTGCATACTAGTCAGTCTATATACAATCCAGCGCACCACGCGATTGACTTCTTAATCCAGCCTTACAATGTGGTACCCGAAGTACATGTATCAGTTCCGCCTTGCTTTGTTTTCAGGGTCGGCGACTCTAGCTGGTGAGCAGGGTGGATCAAATCGTTTGTTCCTTAGACGTTCATCCTATGGCCAGGGGCGTTCTCCGGTCTTCTGGCGTTTGCAATAAATTACATGAATGGTGATGGTGGTCTCGAGGGGTGGTCATGGATTTTTGTACGCTCTTACTTTGAAAGACCTGCTGTTGCGACTGAAGTCGTGGCGCAGCTATTGGAGGGTATCGCCACGGTAGTTATCGCGTTCATTGGAGCCCTTGGTGAGCATGGCCTACACTTTTCCTTCTACCCCTCCGGTTTACTCTTATTGAAGTCATGGTCGATTATCCGTCGACTGCAATGTTCCTGACCCCTGAAGAGCGAGTATTTGTGGTCCAAAAGCAAAGTGCGGCCCAGCTTAGTGCCAGTCTCTCCTCACTGATTCTGGCATCCCTGAACAGGGTGCGACGCTGCAAAGGAAGAAGAAGATCATGTCGCACGACAAGTATGGGCTGCTTTCACTGATTGGCAGGTATGAATACGCGTTCTAATCGACTGCAGTAACCAATACTCCCCTGCAGGTGTGGGCGATGTCTGTTGTCCAACTATCAATCATACTTCCTTGTGAGTACTTTCGGCAATATTGCCACGGAGAACGCTTATGGGACTGCAGTATATGGGATCACTTATTTCTTACCGTAAGCACTGTGTACTTTTCATGGACAATATTGCTTGATGAACTACTCAACAGAACCATTATCAATAAGTACGAGAGCCCAGCTGATCATGATACAATCAACTGACTCTCAAAAGCTTCGGATACAGCACGTCTATCAGTCAGCTGCTAACCGTCCCTCCATACGTATTTGCAAGTGAGTCGACAGTGCAGTGACCGTGACTGCCCCAGGAAGATCTGACGACACCACTTAATAGCAATTACCCTCCTCACATTTTCCTACTTTTCAGATAAGCTGAAGCTCCGCTCACCGTTCATATTCGCTGCGCAGCTTATTGCTCTCGTGGGCTATATCATCAATATCACGGACGCACCATCTGGCGTCAAGTACTTCGGCACATTCCTATGCATCATTGGAAGCTACACGGCCTTCCCTGGATCAATAAGCTTGTCTGTCGTGATTCATACTGTCATCGATAACGAACTGAGCTGACAAAATGTTTCGCTGACATTACAGATTGGCCAACAACCTTGGCGGAAGGTATAAGCGCGCCGTCGGTATGGCATTGCAGATCACTGCAGGCAACTTGGGCGGCGCAGCCGCATGTAACATATACCGGACTCAGGATGAACCACGTTATATCCTTGGGCGTGAGTCGCGCGATTCAGTCTTCGTTTGCTACCGTGTCTCAAATGCAGGTCTTCAGATGGTCTCGCAATCACGTTTATAAGCATAGGCCTCGTGGCGTTACCCATCACTATCCTTACTTACAAACGAATAAACTCCCAGAGAGATCGTGCCGAACTTCTCGGACAATCCAAGGGGGAGAAGGCCGAAACGCATGAGGGCGAAGAAGCAGAAGAGGAGCTGAAGTTTGATCGGGCTCTCAGCTTCAGGTACACGATCTGAGCCATGTATGATAAGCTTCGAATGTACGTTCATCATGAGCTCTCCAATAAAAGCATATCCTGCAGCCTAAGTGCCAAACAAACGACTAGCTCACAAATAATCCGATGCTCAGGCAACTCTGCACTCTGTCAGAACTTCCTCGATGTAGTCTGTCACGTTATCCCCACCTGGAAATCGTCGAGATATGGCTCACTCTAGAATCCAATAGAAATAATGCTCCGGGTCATCACAAGAACCAACGGTCGACGTTCCATCGCCAATGACGCAAGAGGACGTGTTCGTGTTCCCAAAGGCTTGATAGCCTGGATTAGGACAAAGTACACCATCCCAGATTGTTGTAAAGTTCACAAAGGCGACGTTGCGGGGCGAACTAGAGTTCTGTGCTCGTAGACGTCTGTAACCAGGAAGTTGCGAGCATTGGTAAGTGGCTGCGAAAGAAGACTCGTCATTTGTCCAAGTAGATCTTGCGCCGCTTCCGGGTGATTGTCGCCGTCGACTGCTTAAGTAAAGTCATTAGCTGGGTTTTCCTATGAACAGCGAATCAACTAACTGAAAGAATCTTGCCAGTCACCAAGAGAGCAATGACAGCAATGACTTCAACGAATGCAACTCACTTTATGCCGAAGAAGACCGTATAAAGGGTTGTTTCGGGATCCAGGTTGTTGGATTGATTCAAGAATGTGGTCGCTATCCCGGGATCAAATTTACGCTTAGAAATTACAATACAGAGACTCACTTTGCATAATGAAGTCCTAAGGGTGAGGATTACTTGGCCAAAGGCTGATGCTCAGCCACTACAGCACCATCCATGACTCGAGCCCGAACACATACAAAAACTTTTAGCACCCGAAGTCATTAAATTCTTTGATCGTGAATGGAGACCAATGTCATCCAACAATAACGATAAAACCCCCTCTCCTCTCCTTGACGCGGTCTCGGCGGCGACCGATATCCCCGAGGTTCAGTTGCTCGACTTTGCACCAGGGTCCTAGGTCGAAGGATACAGACACAAGGGCTTATCTCATGGAGTCCAGGAAGTGAGTTTGCGAGGACATCGGTGGCACCTGAAGTCGTCTACATTGTCTAGTATATTCGTAATCCATGGGGCGCCATACGAGCGAACTAACACATGAAAGGCTTCCCAACCGCCCCATCTGCATATGCCTCCACGATAAGCTAAAAAAAAAAGCCCCTCCATTCAGTAACAGCCCCAACACACACCCCAAAGCGCCAAACGAACAAAGAACGAAAGGACACAAACTCACCTTCAACGACACATACGTCCCCCCGACACATATAAACGCCCCAGACAGCACCGTGAACACAGCCAACCCCGCTCCGACCGGGCGTCCCATAACCCCCTTCATACCTCCCTTCAAATGATACGTATCATGTATCCAAAAGAACCCCGCCAGCCCATACGTGTACCACGCCGCGAACAGCGACGCGGCGAGCCCGATGAGGTACGAGAAGATGGGTACGGCGATGGCGAGGATGGTGGCGACTGCTACGCCGAGGAAGCAGAGGAGGGACCAGGTGGCCCAGCCGAGGGGGGTGTGGGAGTGGATGTGGCGGGTGTTTCGGAAGAAGCGGACGAAGAGGATTTTTGCTGCCGTGTGGACGTATATGCCTCCGGAGCTTGCATGACGACGATGAGGGTGAGGCTGCTTTGATCGCGTTGGGAGGAGTAACTCACAAGAGGAAGTTCGCGAGTGCTATCGCAAATGATGCTTTCGCCCATTTGGGGGGAAGGGAGAAGAGGGCGGGCGATTGGACAGTGTTGCCGATATATACGTACATCACGACCGCGAAAACGATGTAGAAAATCGTCGCAAAGCCTTGTAGACACCAGGCCGCCTGACAAGGTTGCGGTTACAAATTGACGGGATACAGTGATTTTTGTACCTTCATCGCGTCTTCTGGCCTGCGCATCTCAGATATCAAGATGAAGAACCTGCGTTCATTTCAGCTGCTATGTTGTGCGATGAAACCTAGGTGTTCACGTACATGAAGTGTCCTGTAACATGTTGTCGTGAGGACCCCTTCACCATGTATGTCAACCTCCATCCTCACCTGCATAAGCAAACACCTGCGGGGCCCAAACCGTTCAGACGCAGACGACATCGGTCAAGGAAGCACAAACCGGGTTCGTAACAGCCAAAAATGCCTCGTAGAAGTTAGATTCCATACTAACACTCAGCACACGCCCTGGAACAGGGTTCGCCCCTGCTCCGATCATAGCAACGACGCCCGACAGAGTGATCACC
Source organism: Hydnomerulius pinastri MD-312 (assembly GCA_000827185.1). Classification (NCBI taxonomy): domain Eukaryota; kingdom Fungi; phylum Basidiomycota; class Agaricomycetes; order Boletales; genus Leucogyrophana; species Leucogyrophana pinastri. The sequence goes on along the minus strand of KN839845.1, from coordinate 470,596 downwards.
ACAACGCTCACGAGCCCCATCCAAGTCAGACGGTCCAGGGTTCGAGGGAGAGATATTAGAAGGGTGACTGCGGCACTGATTAGAACAAGGTAGGTGCTGCAGAGGCCTTGATTTGAGAGCGTGGATAGGGCTTGTTGGCTCGAGAGCAGCTCGGAACCCTGATAGACATGGCTAAGTCGATGTGATGGGAAGAACAACGAAGGCAATATCGTACAGCACCGAAGATAGCAAAGACGATTGTCCCGAAGGATAGGATCTCCCGAGCAGTGGCTCCAAACATAAGGTATCCCGCATCGCCTACATGAAAGTCCCAGACGTCAGTTATCGCCAATTACTAGGTACATTACATACCCATGTTATGAACTTCAGGGTGGTTTAGTTTGAAGTCAACCAGTAACTTGGCTGTGTAGAGCGCAAAGATTCCGAGGAAGAGTATCAAAATGACTGCAGGTACGATGCCTATGACCCGACCAGTGTTTAGTCGTAAACAAATTAGGAGGTACGGAGCGCTCACCAATGACAGCCAAGGAGCTCGGAAGGGAGAACATGCCGTTGCTGACAATCTCAGCAATCATAAGGCAACTGACGAACTAAGCACCAAGCGAGATAAGAATCCAAACTTCGGAGCATCGAAGATGTTGACCACGAACCTGCCAACTAATCGTCTTGTAGCGAATGTCGTGCTCTTCGTCCCCTGAGAATACATCCTTGCCAGAAGTCTTCTCAGCCTTTTCAGACGAAGCATCTCCGTCCGACTGGCGGTGCGATATAGAGGACATCGTCAGTCTTGGGCACGTTCGGAACAACGACTCAGTCTCATGTTGGCGTCTACCTTCATGTTTTTATGCTATCGGTGGGCAAGGTCCCAGGGGTTATAGGCTGAATTGCTTATCGTCCCAAAAGGCTCGGGATAGAGATAGGCCAAGGATAAGTAGATGACCGAGAAGCAAGACGACCATGATTGGCTGGATAACCGGTTGTTGTCCTGTGGACAATTAGTAGCAATAAAGAAAAGTGTAATAAATAGGTAGGCTTTTGCCTATGCCTCGCGTGGCAGACTCCATACCAAACTGCAATCGTTCATTTACTCTTGCTGATCGTTCCTTTATTCCCTATCATCAGAGGCAGCGATAGCGATCTTCCCGTTACTAAGACCGACCCCGCAGAGTTATGACCACTGATAACCCAGTTCTTACTCACCACGTCCAGCGGACGTATCACATTGCTTACGATAACGAGTTATCATCCCAGAGTGTTGCAAGAAATGTGGTCGTACGCCCGGGTTGATTGGTAATCGCCACGAACACGGGAAGGTACCAGTGAGCATTGAGGCGACACCGTCGTTGAGCAAAGCGAATGAGCAAGCGACGGGGCGACTATGGGCTTGACCCTGGCGCATGTTTTGGTCAGACCATTCGTGGCTAGTCTGGTGACCTGCCCGCTCTATGAGGCAAGCCATCGGTGGCGCATACTACGACCTGTGTTCGTTGGATATGTGGTTTAACGGAGCGTGTTACAGCGGTGTGAGCGGAGGTGGTCTGTAGATCGCCGGTGGGAAGAAATCAATCAACTTCGCCAATAAAGAGGATAACACCAAAAGTAAACCAACTGGTCTTCACCAAGTGCTGCACATCAATAACGCATTCAATTGACCAATATTAATGATCTTCTTCCTGATCGCGAGCGTCGGGTGATCCCACGGTACACAGAAGGATGGCTATGATACTCCACACTTTCTCGGCGCTTGCGTCGCTGACAGTATGGATGGGAAACATAAACCAATTCCGTGCTTGGAGAAGAGAAGTTTTGATGTTGTTGAACCAATGTTCCGGAGAGTACCCGACAGCACTCACTCTAGTGCTAGGTATTACCAAGGTATTACTAGATGAAAATAGCCCCACCAACTTCCAAGGGTAACGCTGTGCGAGAATTCGAATTTCGAAGTAAGTGTCCGGGACCAGTTGCAACCACGACCTCAGTCACCTCAGCCAATGTAAGTTAGCATGCCTCAAGATAACCGCCGTGTCTTTCTCGTCCTTCTAGCTTCTCGTTTTTCCTTTCCCAAAGACCACCACTCATTTTGAGGCCCACAACTTTGTAAATAGGGCGGGGTAAAAGGCCTTTGCCCTCCCTTAAATGTCCGAATCCTATACACCAGACGAGTCTGCAGCCCAGCTTTACGCCGAGAAAACATGGCTGGCCGGCGCTATCATTACAGGAACAGGCTACGGAATTGTCCTCGCTCTTTTCTGGCTCTGTTTTCGCGCCCTGTGGTATCGCACAAAGATCAAGGATGCGAGCTATAGGAGGAACATGTTCTTCCTCGTCTATGTCTTCGTCATGTTCGTCTTTGGATCCCTCTTCATAGGATCCAATTCCCAGTTCACCCAGCTGGCATTTATAAACGACCGTAACTTTTCTGGAGGCCCGAGTGCGTATGAAGAGCAGATGTTCTCCATTGGGGTGGACGAGATCGGGAATGTGTCGTTTACGCTTGCGAATTGGCTTGCAGATTCGCTGCTGGTGAGCCTGGTTTTCCAAGTGTTCTTGTGTTCAACCGCTGAGGCTGGCTTCGAAGGTTTGGCGGTGTGTGATCATTTACAGGGACTGTGGGACTCCATCCCCATGGCTCGTCTTGGCCGTCACCGGCCTCATGCAGCTTGCGTCCTTTGGTGAGCGAGACTCGTTCCCGTGACACTCTATCCTTCCATACTAACAAACCACCCTACCAGCCCTCGGAATCCTCTTCCTAATCCAAATCTCAACGCCCGCCTCATCCCCCTACTTCAACGCCGACAAAACCACAAACTGGACGCTCCCCTACTTCTTCGTCTCCCTCGCCATCAACATAATCGTCACCATCCTCATCGTCCTCCGCCTCCTCTTCCACCGCCGCCGCCTCATCAAAGTCCTCGGTCCCGGGCACGCATCCGAAAGCACGACGGTGGCCGCCATGATCGTCGAGAGCGCGAGCGTCTACTCGACGTTCTCTCTCTTATTCCTGATCCCCTTCGCCATGAAAAGCCCCGTCTCGAACACGTTTCTGCAGGTTATCGGGGAGGCGCAGGTGGGTCTTATCGTTCTTACCCCATCTCTACCAACTGAGGGCTGACGTTAACCGGGGACCCCAAACAGCTGATCGCCCCGCTCTTGATCATCTACCGCGAAGCGCAAGGGAAAGGATGGTTGAGCAGCACCTCGTCTACCGCTTCTTCCACCCTGAACGGCGAGCATCCCATCCGCCTTGGCCAGTTCTCGGATATCAGGTTCACGTCGCGGCACGCGAGGAGGCAGTCGACTGTGTACTCGACGGGGGAAGCGGGGGAGCGGACGTTAGATATGGGTGGTGTGGATATGAAAGAGGAGGAGGGGATCGAGGAGGTTAGTAGGGAGGGGAGGGAGGAGGTTGAGCTGGTTTGAGCGGGCGATGATGCCCGTTTGCGCCTCTAGGTCATGCATTGACTGCAGCGCTTACATCCCTTGCATTCGTTTGTTTTCTTCATCTTTTTGAGGAAGGATATCATCTTGTTACCCAGGCTTTTTTGCACGTCGTATACCATCACTTACATCTGCTGCTCGTTGTTTGTTGCATCTCATCTCATCATTGTTGTTGTTATTTGTAATTTTACTTGTTTTTTCCCGGCTGGATGTATGCGTGCTCTGTGTGCGAGTGGGCGGTTTCTCCGTTGCTTACCACTGTAGTGAATGCTGCGCTTGACCTATAAGAGGATCCCGCGATCAATCTTTTTACTTCCTCCACACCCTAATCTTCCCCCACCCCTACTTCCCCGCCCTCTCCCCCTGCCCCACCCGCCAAACCTCAACCCCACCCTCCCCTCCAATACCCACAACATCCCCAGCCCAATCCACGCTCAATATCTTCATCGCCCCGCTCTCAGTCCCCGACGCACTCCACGCTTTAAAACTCGCCACCGCGCTCTTCGTGCTCCGCAGATCCCAGAGACGGGCAATACCGTCATAGGCGCCGGTTATGACCTGCGTCTGCGCGGAGGACGCCGTAGAGGGGCAGACGAGGCAGGAAGGCGTGGAGGGGTGTGCGAGGGTGCCTGTCGTGCGCGAAAGCGCGGACGAGCGGAGGTCGAAGATCGATACTGTGCGGTCTGTCGAGGACGCAAGCGCCGTGTGGCCGTCCGGGGTCAGCGCGAGATCGAGCATCGGACGTTCTGGTACAGTCTTCCGTCCCGCACGTCAGCATTCCTTTCATCGCAAACCAAGAACAGAAAAGGAAAAGGAAGGAGGGAGGAGGGCGGGACGTACGATCGTGTCGACACACACCCCAGACTCGACGTCCCACGTGCGCACCGTCGAGTCGAACCCACAGCTCACGGCGCGCTCCCTCGATCCGGGGGCGAACAGCGCCTTCGAGACGCGCGCAGTGTGCGACTTGAGGACCGTCGTCGGGGCTTTTCGTCTCGCGCGGTCTGCGTCGCTGCCCGCGTTCCCGATTTTGCGCCGTTTCTTGCGGTCGGTGGGGTCGGGGGCGATTTCGTCCTGGGGAGGGATCTGCGTGTCCCAGAAGCCGATGAGGGTGTCCCATGAGGCTGTGAGGAGATTCGAGCCCGTCGAATCGGAAGAGATGGAAGAGAGGGGGGAGGTGTGGAGGTGGAGGGAGGCTAGTGCGTGGTATGGTGCTGCTGCACCAGGCGCGAGGGATACCTGCGTGAGGCATGCTGTGAGATCGTGAGATGCGGTGGCTACTATGATCGAGTCGTCGGCTGATTCTGGGGTGGGTACGACGCAGACGGAGGTGATGGGCGCGAGATGTGCGGCTATGTCGCGGATTGGTTTTTGGGAATAGTCGAAGAGGCGGATGTGCCCGTCGTATGAGGCTGTGAGGAGGTGTCTGTGGGGGATGAGATGAGGACCTGGAGGATTAGAGGCCGTGTAAATCACGCACTGTGGTATCCGGCATGACACTGAAGACACCCAGTCTTCATGAGGCAGGACAGACATCCGCTGAGGCGGCAACACAGACTCAAAATATTCGATCTCTAGTGTTTCTTCCTATCTCCCGGTCAGCACTATACACTCTCGAGACCGTCTCTCCAAATAAACACTCACCTCACCAACCCCCCTCTCCGCCCTCCATTCTGCCAAACTTGTCCTCAAGATCTCTCCCTGCACCAGAAAATCAAATGGAATCGGTTTGGGTAAGGAGAGAGCTTTGTTTATTAGCTGGGAGAGCTGGTATCGTTTCCAGTCGAGGGGAATCATGAATTTTTGGGAGGGGAGGGTGTAGGGAGTTTTAGTGGTGAATACGACAGGGTGGGAGGCCACCGGT